>BSBM01000770.1:7372500-7565000 GCA_027924585.1 Larix kaempferi
GATGATGGAGAAGATGATGATGATGGAGATGTTGATGAGGAAGGGGAAGATGTTTTTGAAAAATAAAATGTGTGCAAATAATGCGTGCGCGCATGTAAATCCACGTGTGCACCTATAGAAACGTGTGTGTGCCACATTTACGCGCACGAGTGTCTAAATTCAAATTGTTTTTGGCGTCGTTGTAGGCTTGGAATTAGCTTCGGATTGTACCTTTAGACTCCGTCTGATTTATCTGTGATTTATGGCAGAACACATCAATGATGTACCTTTCTGTTTTTCACAACTAGTTCCACATATGCTCCACGTGTGCACTGAAGATGAAATTGCACACACTTGTCGAGCTTTGTGTGCAGATTCTAAATATATAATTTTTGAATAGATCTGTTGTTGTTTTCTATTTTTAATTCATTTTTTACTGCACTCATGTCAAATTTGTAAAAAACAAAGGTCGTTTATTTGGCCTATAACTTTTGATTGGCTTACCTATTTTGAAAACGAAAAAAAACCCGCAAAAGAGTATGAAAATACCTACAACCTAAAAAAAAAGTATTTTTATTATTTTTAGACCATGATATGGTGGCTCAACACTTGACCATGTCGTTTTAGGGCTTCACTGACTTCAGTAATTTAAAAAAAATATATAATTAACTTTTAAAATTTTGGAAAAATAGCCCTGCACAAGATTTGTCTATTGCCTACGCCTCTACATATTTTTTTCTCATAAATTGAAAATTTACATAGCAAACAGGTGGGCCAACAAAAACATGTGCATTATGTTTTAGAAAAAAAATAACATACCAATCTTCAAATAATGACATTTTGGGGTGGTTATACCACTTTTCCATAAATAAAAGTTATATATTCCAGAAGGTCATCCGTTTTTCTATGTTTCATCTTTTTACACCTAATCCGAAATTTTTTTGTAGGTACCTCTAACAATTCATTTTAATGATAATATTTCTTTTTTTCCAAAATGTCATTGCAACTAACATGTCATAATTGGGTATCATTACCTTGCACCAGCCCATGTAGAATTTGAAATAGTAAGATTTTTTGTAGTTTTTAGACTATCTTATTGTCAATTATTATAGTTATGTAGATGGTACTAAGTATATGGCATGAAGGATGGCTATGTTAGATTCAATACATAATAGCTGTAAAGGTAGGATCACTAAGATAGTGGGTATGAGGCTATTTGGATCAATCTTTTTTTGAGACAAAAAGGTTTTCTTTGACTCAAATTTCTACATACATCGGAAGAAATACCAACACCTCTTATTCTAGAGAATCAAGGTATGGATAGAATTATATAATCTACTCAATCATTGTACAGGGGCTCAAAAAAAGCATCATATCATTACATAAAAGATTTAATTATAAAAATATATTTTTTATATTTTTTTAATAAAATTGAGAAATTATTTTTCCTATACCTTACTAAAATCTATTATCTATCAAAATCATTATCATAAAGCCCTAAAATTGAAAGGTCTATCACTTCTAAAATATATTGAGGATTTCACTTCTAAAATATATTGAAAATCCTCAAATAAAATCCAAATAATATGTATCTATGATCAAAACTTGAATTAACAATGATAAAACTACCACGAATATAGCAATTCACTAATTAAGTTTTGTATATTTTAAAAACAATTCAATTCTCTAATTAAGTTTTGTATATTTTAAAAACAATTCAAGTGTTTTTAGTGTTCATCGTTTCAAAAATGATAATTTCAATTATCTATACAAATAAAAATAAGAACAATGGTATCCCAAAACGCCAAATTTTTAATATATGAATTTGCATCGAGGGGTTGAATATAAACAAGGTTGATGGTGAGATCTAGATTTCTATATTTACTCAAGATATGGTAGTTGTAAAGCCAATTTAGTCAAAGATCTCATAAAATTGAGTAGGCACAATACAAAATATATCAAATTATCAATCAGCATAAGCAAAAAGAAACTATACTACGAAAACAGGGAAAATGTCCTTCCTCCATATGCAACGCATCTTTTGATAGAAAATCAACAATTTCATTTAAACCATCGGTGGAAATTCCAAAATATTTCTTTAATCTTATTACACTATTATGAAAGAGCAATAAATTGAAGTGATACCATATTTTTTTCCAATTAACCACGACAAGAAAATCTCCAAATATCTCGAGAGTATCAATGTCAAGGAGATCAAATACCTAACCCTTTATGTTAGAACCTGACCCACCGTGCATCTTCAAATACCTAACCCTTATATTTATCGCTTTTTATAAAATCAACTATTTTATTAGATAATAAAGATGCATTTAAAAGTTGCATACAAACGTCTTTATCCTTTTTATGCATTGAAAATGTACATTTTTTTTCACATAAAAATATATCTTACTATTAATACCGCGAAATAGTAAATAAGATCAATACATCAAGTCATCAAACCATAAAGGCATGTGAACCCAAAACACATACGGGCACATGATGAACCCCAATATAACATCACAGCATCCAGGATCCATAGCAAATCTCAAACAAGAACCAAGAAAGATGCCACATCAAAACATCAGAACCCCACCAACAACATGGCCAAAAATAATACAGTCCCCATGCGGCAATGTGTTTGCCAAAACATAAATACATATAAAATAAGTCCAATAATAAGTTCAAAACAGCCAAAGGCCTGGACACAAGGGTCTAATAAATAAAAAAAGCATAGAGCCACAGAATCCAACCAGGTCAAAAATCCAACAAGTAGTTGGAGATAGTGACTAAGAACCTGCACAAATATAGCCGCAAATGAATCATGATAAAAATATATCATATCAAGCCATAGGTCCAGACCAAAAGTTCAGATCCAAAGCAAATCAACCGAACCCTGGGAGAAAATAAGGTCCTCATGCCATTCTTCTCACAAGATAATACCAGTTGGTGCGTCCAAAGCCCACTTGGAAAGGATGTCCGCCTCCACATTTATCTCGCGGTAAACATGGGCAAAGTGAATATGCTGAAAGTCATTGATGTATTTCCTGACAGCAGCCAACCATTTTGTGAGGAGCAACACATTGAGTGGGGAAGTACCCAAAGCCCATGTTATTATGGAAGATGAATCATCCATAACAACAAGTGAAGAAACCTGTTTGCACCGAGCAAAGTGTAAAAGAAGCCAGAGAGCACACAATTCACTGCGTGTGTTCGTACCACAACCCAAATTTAAATGTATCCGATAGGAAACTGAGTTGTTTAGATGAAGTACCACACCTGCCCCACTAACACTGCCTCCCCCAGCCGCAGCCCCATCAAAAAACCCACAAGGATACATCAGTACCGGAGGAGCATTGCGGTATCTAGTTTGTTTAACCATTGAAACAGTTCTGCCTCCCGCAAGTACTGAAATGGAATTAAAATCCTTAAATAAAGCCATAATACGACTGCATAACCAATTCAGATTTATAGTAATACCATCAAATACATAGCGGTTGCGGGCCTTCCATAGTTCCCATAACATATAACATGGGAGTTCCAATCATCGACGAGAGCATGAGTCTCGGAACCACTGGCCTATGATGTCCATCAAAGTGGATGAGTGCCAAACAACAGATATACCAAGGGAATTGGCAATAAGCTTCCAAAGCTCATTTATGATCAGGCACGAAGAGAAGAGATGATCAACCGTTTCCAATTGTGAGCAACACAACGGGCACCAGCCAGGACCATAAAAGCCACGACGGCAGAGATTATCCCATGTAAGAATATTGTTTCCCAATGCCAACCATACAAAACATCTAATCCTCGGAGGGAGGGCAAGCTTCCAGATCACAGAGTGCCACCAAACCTTCTTCAGTTGACAGTCTGCAAATAATGAAGCATAAGCAAGTTTTGAAGTGACCAAGCCACGAGCAACATCCCATGACCAAACCAACCTGTCCGGGGAATCGCAGAGGTGGATGTTTGCTTGACAGAGGTGCATAGTGTATTCCGACCATTCCTTTGCCATAGCCCCCCGAATTCCAAGTTGACGAGCAGTGATCCATCTCCCGTTATTGAAAGAAACAACATGTGCAAGGTTATATAGCCTCCTAGCTCTGAGATGTGCAAGAATTTTGGGAGAGAAAGGATACGCAGGGGATACCCCCAAAACAGGGTCCGTTCCAAGTCTGATATCTCGGCCATTACCAGGTATCTAGGAAAGCCATTTTGCTACAACAGTAAATGAGCCCATGAGCCTACACCAAATATTTGAAGTAACATTAACAGAATGCCCGCCAATCCAAAACTAGGACGTAACCGTAGCATGTTTGAGGTATTTGGCCCGAATGATACATCCCCACATAGAGTTATTAAATAAAACACGCCACAGGCTCTTAGCATGGAGAGCCATCACAAACAACTCCAAGTTCTTTATATTCCAACCCCCAGAATATATGGTTGTGCCATACTTTTCCAATTAATTAAATGAAACCTATTCTTCTCTCCCCCGCCAGTCCATATAAAGCGGAAGAATTTCCCCCGGATTATGCGAAGAATAGAAATCGGAATTTTACATAGGGAGAACCAGTATACTCCCAGGTTTTGAAGGACACTCTTAGCCAAAGTAATCCAACCACCCAGTGACAGATATCTCAAGCTCCCGTGACTAATGTGCGTATCAAAACGTTTAACAAGCCATAACCAATCATTGGTCTTGTATTTTGCAGGTTTGAGGAAATAACCGAGATACTTTGAGCCCTCTGATAACTCCTTAAAATCCAAAGGAAAAATACACCTGACACTATGTTCCACAGTCACCTCCAGTGAATGTTTCAAGAAAAAAGATTTCACCATACTAATGAGCATACCAGTTACCAAGCAGAAGAAATCAAGAATTCTCTTATACTGTAACCATTCATTGAAAAGGTACATACAAACGTGTCATGTCATGTAGGCCTCATGAGTGCAACGAAGGCACCATTGAGTTTGGTATTAAGTCATCTTTTATTGAATAATAGGTTGAAAATAAGTTGAGTTTTAATAGCTAGTTTGGTTGGTTGAAAATTAGTTTAGTTTAATAATAAGTTATATATGGAAAATTTTATATAATTAATATATTTTTTAATTACTTTATTGAAAGTAGTGAGGTTTTTTATAATTTATGGGAGAGATGTAACGTCCCCATTATTGACCCCATTACATTCAAATGTAATTGATGTAATATTGTTATGAAATCATGGTGAGGAGCTCAAGGCCAAGGCCCCGCCATCGATTTATTGATGCATATGGTTTGCGTGCTAGCCTGGCACATTGGAACTTCAACATCATGTAATATGCATTTTAATAAAAATACCCATAACTAGCTATGCAATGCAACAAAGAGATGGGGGCATGATTTCACAAGGAATTGGGAGGGAAAACATTCAAACCCTTGAGCCAATCAGTTCAAGCCAAGTGTCAATGAGAGAACCCATCAAACCCTCAACTACCCATGTTGACTTTTGTACCCAACCATTGATTTCTCCCAAGAGTTGGTTGGGGTAGTTAATGCCTTGGGAATGGAGAGGTATGGCTGTCCAAATTCGGGTATGGGCAAGCCACCCTTCATGGAAAAACGTGTCTGTCTCCTTGGGCAAGAAAAGAGCCACGAAATTGCTCTCTAAGCCATTATGCAACCATCAGTCTTGCTCCCTCACGAGTTGAGAGCCACTTGGGTGTTTTCCAGGCATGTCTGCTGCATTTTTCCTCATTCTCGCAGTAGACAAGGGCATTTTCATGTTGTATACCAATGGGGAAGAAAGGGGAATCGAATGGGGGATTCAATAGAGACCGTTTTGGGCTGTTGAAGGCTGAGATATTGGGAAAGAAATCGTTTTTTCCTCCCTGTGGTTGTTTGCCCCATCCCACAATCCGTTTTTGGTTGGGAACGTTTTTGAGAAAACCCATGGCCATCTTATTTGTAAATCCTACTGTTTAAAATGTGTATCCCTACCCCTGTTTGTGCATGCGGTGTGAGAGAAGAGTATGTTGGGTATGGGTTATGGGTATCCATAGCTTTGGCTTGAGCATGAGTGTAAGCCTCCAGGGTTCAAGTGTAGCCTGAGAAACCCAGTTGGACTGGCTTGGCTGAGATGAATTGGTTAATGGGCTGCGTGGGAGCTGAAATGTTCCCTTTCCTTGTGAGAATCATGCCCATCTCGGGGGTGGCCTTCGGACGGACTCAGTATAAGCTATCGAAGAGCCTATGGCTGGGTGGAACGTTGTAGCGACATAGCTAGTTGCTTGGGGCAGTTGCATAATGAAGATAAGTGTTTTTATGCCTCTATATTTACTTCTGCACTATATTAATTCAATAACTGTTGATATGTTGTATGCATGAGTAATGTGTGTGGATGTTTTAATTCCGCTGTGCATCATAATTGATTTGCTTTACATCTGCACATTCAGAATTTATTTATATGAATCTAACTAATGGGATGAGATCATGGGAAAGCCCTGAATTTAGCATCATGTACTCTGCCTTGCGTTGGTTAAATGAGTGGGTACGTGACAAGAGAGGTTATGAAAAATATAATTTGTATGAGGAAAAAAAACAAAAAACAAAAACATATATAATTTGTATTAGAAAAGAATAACATATCTAGACCTTATTTAAAAGAGAAAAATTATGAAATATTAAAATACATAATATTATATAGATTTTATAAAAGAAATCTATGTTATACCTAGAATGGTTGTTGGCTAGAGTGTACCCAATTTTTCATGGAACGACAAGTTAGAGACAATAAGAACCTATCGAGGAAGTAATAAAATGTGTGTGTATTTACCATAAACATTTGTATTCGCTTGTAACCACAATAATCTGTACTATATAGTATTATGCACATCCCTCATAATTGTTAGTTATAAAAAGTGGCATTTCATTGTTGATACTTGAATATTTGCAAAATGCAATTTAGCTTTAGGAAACTTAACTGTAGCTATTTTCAAGTTGCAATAATGTCTTTGAAGGGTTTACTAGAAGAATGCTTGTCTCTATCACCACTTTTCTTCCTTATATTTCTTGTCTATGATCATTAGGATAAAAGGAATTCCCTTCTCAACAGGTTCTACAGATTTTGAAAGCTATGTTGAAAACCACTACAAAACACCTTGGGATATACATGCTTGCATAATGTAGAGAGGTTAGAATCATATTTTAGGCTAAGAAGGATATTGAATATGAATGTATTCTTGAATGTTTAGTACCTAATCTAAGTCTTTATTATCAAATTGTTTTCATTGTGCTTAAAGTTGGGATGGGGGGAGAGTTGGACTTGAATAACTCCTGGACACTTATGCAAATATGTAAAAGCTAAGATGACATTAAAAATGGAAAGACAAAGAGCAATACCCAAAAGGACAAGACCTTTGAGTTGTTACATTTCTTGGTTTGTTGACATGGAGGCTTTATTGCTTGTATTGGTGTTGTTAATTAATACAAAAATATGGATAGGATAAATGATCATATTGTCCAATCATGGATGTCCATTGTCAAAATCTATTTAGGACATTTAGAAAATCAACTTGAAATATCTCCAAAATGTGTCAAAAGGTCCCCAAAATTTGTTGGGAACAATTTAGATACTAGCAACAAGAAGTCTCCAAGCCCCCAATAAAATCTCCAATATATTAGAGATGTTTCCTAAGGATCCAAAGTACGGAATGAGTCCAAAACTTTTTTGAGGGAGTCCCATACAAACATCATCATCATAATCATAATAATAATAATAATAATAAATTTAAATTTACATGTTGATAGCATTGGTTTCCTAAAACCAACATACATCCATCTTAAACCTGTATCTATCAAGCACGGAGAGGGATCCAATTTCTTGAGTTGTATTTTTTTTTTTAAATTTAAACTCAAAAAATTTGATCTCGAACACACTTTACAACATGTTCCCCATATTAGAGTGTAGAGCACCTTATTTCTCTCGATACAATAATCCTAACGAGTAAAATCAGATTGCTTAACGAGTAAAGTGTCCCATGTCAATTTAACAATTAAATTATCATAAATTTAGAAAAAAAGAAATTACCGAACATATCCATCACAACCATTTTGAAAATATTAACAAACCATAACGAAAACGATCAAAACCGTATCTAACAAGTAGAATTCGTAAAATTCAATGCAAAGCCATATCTAAAAAGTAGAATTCAATGCAATGTACAGTTTTAGACGAATATCATTGCTCTGACATTGCGTATGCCTTCGTTTCACGTAATTCATTGCACCCGATTGTGCGCGATTCCATGGAAATCACGAGTTCCGTATGGCCTCATTTCACGTAATTCTTGGTTCCATCGGATTGAATAAGGCGTGGGATAATCTCACACTCCATATCACACTCCATTGAATAATCTCATCTCATTCCTGGCGTTTTGTGCTACTTATATACAGCCAGCCTTTGGGTGATAGTACTGCCTATATCTTTCGCCTCTGTCGCATTGTTTTAATTTGTTCTTTTTTAACAAGGCCTGTTCTTAGCATTGTATTCAGAAAGCCTGTTCTTATTCTCAGCATTGTTTTAATTTGTTCTTTTTTAAGGAGGCCTGTTCTTATTCTCGAATCTCAGCATTGTATTCAGAATTAAGCCCGTCAACGAAGTGAAATATGAAAAACCCTTCGGAAGACTCCATGCAAACAGTTGCTGCACGGGCACCGATCACTGCACAGCGCAGATTGAACATCAACCTGCAAGAGCAAATGCCAAAGCCATGTATGCACCATAATTAGCCAATAGATCCCAAATTTATGAATGAATTCCTATCTCCGTTTGCACTTTGAGTGTTTTAATCAGTTACTAGATCCATAGTGACATAATTATTATATGTTATTCCTTCATAGTTAAGATGAATGTATACCTAATGCCGCCATTGTTTGCATGTAAATAACTTCACTAATTTTGCTGTGTGTTCCTCATGTAGACTTAGCAAGAGCTCTGGAAGCAGTGGATCCAGAGCATATCGATGGGTCCACAGATCACCATCACAACGACATGAGCGTTCTTCAACAACATGTGGCATTCTTCGATAAAAATAAAGATGGAATTATTTACCCCTCTGATACTTACAAAGGTTGGTCATTCTTCATATGATTTTTTTAACTGTTTGCCACTTTCCTGTAAAGCTCAGTTATGTTAACCTGCTCGACTGAATAGCGATACTTCAGAAATTCAAGGCCTGATTAGAGCAGTGGCTTCACTTTATATGGTCGTCTAGTTATTGCTCGCTTTTGTAATAGAATTAAGTTACGAAAGCAATAGTTTTTCAATTCTCAGTAAGATTTATGAAGAGCCTGAATGAGATACAGAAATTCAGACTTGATGAGCTTATAATTTGTTTCTTGAGATCCATGCGTACAAATCTGAATTTTAATACATGATATGATAGTTATGGATTTTGTTTTTTATTTATTATTGCATCACAATTTCTTAGCAAACTTATTTCAACTATTTTTGGTCATGTGCAAACCCTAATATAATATTTCTTGCTTTCTATCCAATTGTGTCTAACTGTGGGAACGAGAACCGAAACCAGACTAACCCAAGTCAACTTGCAGGCTTTCGTGCAATAGGGTTTAATGTACTCCTTTCGCTTTTAGCAGCAGTGTTTATCAACGTAACCTTAAGCTACTATACTCTTCCTGTAAGTATTTTAAGCATAGAAGCTTCAATGTATCACACTCTTCCTGTAAGTATTTTAATCATAGAAGCTTCAATGTATCACATTTCATTTTCTAGCTTTTTCTGTGTTGGTACTGATGTTCCTGCGCAGGGATGGATACCATCACTTTTATTTCCCATCTACGTTGATAACATCCACAAAGCAAAGCATGGAAGCGACACAGAGGCCTACGACACTGAAGGGAGGTTCGATCCTTCCAAGTTTGATGCCATCTTCAGCAAATACGCGAAAAAAGAGAAAGACAAACTCACGTTCTCGGAGATCCAGTGCATGCTTAAAGGCAATAGGAATGCAAATGACCCTCTTGGATGGTGAGCCTTTCTTTTTTGGTTGTATCATACATATGGATATTTATATTTAAGAAGTAAGGATGGTGTAGCAAGTATATTGTTTAAGATTGTTGCAATATAGAAAGGTGAAATAAGTGCAGGTTCAAATTGATTTTATGGGGATGGTTTCAAAATCTAAATAAGTAATTATAAGATAACAAGCAAGCAATCTAGTAGATAACTACAAACCATTTAACTAAAAGAAATGGTAGTTTTTTTACCTATACAGAAACCATGAAATATGAAATAATCTGACTATCACATTTGAATTTTTGGGATACCTAGGCTGGCGGCGGAGCTTGAATGGATCGCCTTGTACCTGATCGGCAAGAACAAGAATGGTGTTCTGGAGAAAGAAACCATAAGAAGAGTGTTTGATGGTAGCTTGTTTGAAGCATTGGCAAAACATCATTCATCTCCCAAAAGACGCTAAAAATCTACTTCTGTAATGTTGGGACAGGAAAATAAAGGCATGCTACTCGGTCTACCTGATCAGATATCACCCAACCTCGTTGAACTAGAAAATAAAGGCATGCTGCCAGGTCTACTTGATCCGGTATCAGCCAACCTCGTAGGAAGGTATAGAAATGCTTCGTAGGTAGTTCATTACTGAAGCAATGATCAGGATTAAATTAGTTCACTTCAAGTTTTAATAATAAGAATTATTTCTACCTTATGTTTAGATGTTAGAAGTTGGGGTAGCATAGTTATTATGTTTTTCTTACATCACGATGGGGCAAGTGTTTTCTCAAAATTTATTTAATGGATATCTTTCCAAATTTTAAATAAACAATTATAAAGAGATTAAAAATATAAGTGATAGTCAATGCATAAATTACAAATATCAAATAATTTATGATTTATTTATAATACTTAACTTGTTGATAACACTTAACTTGTAACCTATAAATATTCACCCACAACAACTTAAATAGATGTGATACAACTTAAATAGATGTGATAGTATACTTTTCAAATTGTTTTATTATATAAAAACCTTTAAATTATAAAACCAATTTCAAAATTTTAAAAATTAGATCAATCTCCTCACCACGAAATATGATTTTTTGAAAAATATACTTATGCTTTACTAACAACACAACATCATCTACATAAATTAAAATTAATAAATGTAATTTTTTATGCTTATTTCTTATTCACAATCTTTTAATTAAATTAAAAATAAGCTAAATAATATTGGAGAGGATATCCTTGTTTCATCCAATATTATTATAATATTGATTTTGACAATTTTTCTTCCATTTTATCATAGATGGACCTACAACAATTATCATATATATGTGTACATCAATTCTACAATGAACATTCTATAGAAGAAGAAAGTTGTTCCTTTTTACTCCAATTAAATTACATAATATTATTTAGAGTTGTTTTGAGCTTTTAACTTATAATAGCACATAATATTATTTATTGATTTTCTTTTCTTTTTACTTAATGGTTGAAAATAAAAAACTAAATATTACTTTTGAACATTTAATAAGAGAATAAACTAATTATAAATGAGATTTTCTTATATAAAAAACTAAATATTACTTTTGAAAATTTAATAAGAGAGTAAACTAATTATAAATGAGATTTTCTTATTACTTAGGTGGAGAAATTACTTGTGTATGTATGTGATAATGTAAATAAGATAACTTTGGAATAAAAAAGAAAATTATTTTCAAAGAGAATGAAAGGACTGTATTGTATGATTTACTTATTTTGCTTAAATATTTGAAAAAATCCATTTCCTACTAAAAATGATAAAGAAAATTAAGATATTGATATAGTAATTTTTTGTTATAGATCTAAATCAATTTATCATAATATTTATAAATCTAAATCAACTTATCATAATTCCATAATTAACATCTTTAAATATACTAAATTTTTTATATTAAACTTATATGATCAAATAAAATTAACATTCCCACAATGTGTCATGAATGTAGACATGTGACAAAGAAATTCGAGTGACCTACCTTACAAAGAGAGAGATTTATAGTAGATTAAGAGGCTATGCAACCATGTTTAGCTCTCCCTAGTGGTGGTCAAACAATTTAGTACATCATCTTTATGATATATCTACATGATATGAGTTTCCACTTTACCAAATGAGTGACTTAGAATTAAGTGTCTTATAAAGAGATTGGTCATAGAATAATATATAAATTAAAGGGGCTGATGCAAGCTAATGAGGATCTCTTTTGACACATTAGATGCAATAGATAACTGGAAAAATAGGCATTCCTCAGCTTACATGGATATTTTGAGATACATAAACGATAAATATTGCTTTGAGTAAAAAATATTAAATGTAGGAAATTTGATGCAGGAGCATCTGACTAAGGCCAGCATGTGATCATTTTGTCACATGTTGTGGCTGGGAATTGAACTAAGGAGGCCAGGAAATCTATTCGAATGTTTATTTAAGTAGATAATTATTGTTAAATGATATTGTTGTCAATTAAAGAGTTTGAATAGGAATAAAATGGCTAACTATAGCTCCCTGTGAGGAGACTAAGCCATCTAGTTAAGTCGTTACAAGTTTTAGGAGTTAGTTAGCTAAATTTAGAAAGAATTCTTGAATTTGTGGAAGTGTCTGTTAGGGCAGAATCTTGCCAGTGGCAGTTCGAGAAAGAAAGGGGAGTTAGTTGAAAGAGAAAAATTTTGTAACTCTCGGAAGAGAGAGGGCCAAGGAGAGGAAGAGACAGGCCGTAGAAGAGGAGGAGAAGAGCTGGTGGATGGACCATGTACAGCAGTAGAGTAGCAAGATCTGGTGCATTTCACAAATTTTTCAATCAATGGAAAAGAAACGGAGTCTTATGTTTAACCTGTGTGTAACTATGTGTATTTGAATGTATGGAATTGATGATTTTAACTTGCAATAGGTTTTTTATTGAAAGCACTATGATTTTGATAAGTTTCATTTTTGTGTGTGAATTTACTGCCGTAGAACGAGATTGAAATATCGTTAATGGTTATGCCATTGTATGAGATTACTTGTAGAGGGAGGACAAGATTGAGGAACTGAAGTTCCTATGAATTTCAGGAAACAAATGCATGGAGAAGAAGAAAACCATCACTGAACTTGCATCCCATTTTCTGGACAAACGAAGACGAATTTCAGAGAGTCCGCGATCTGGGTTTTGTGCAGAATGGGATCTATTGTGTGACTCCTGAGTTTTTTTTCGCTAAAATCCAGGTTGAAGAGATTCATGAGGTTTTCTGATCCGCATTTTGCAGAAGTGCGTGAATAACGTTTTGGGTGGATCAAGTGTGAAAGAGAATCGAGTTCTAAAGAAAGAAGATGACTGCCATTTGGTTACTGTAGCATTTTGGTAATAGCTAAGGACTGGAAGAAGAGGTTATTTCTCATAATTAAGGCGGGGCTCTGAGGGGCCCTGCACCAATTTTGGTATCAGAGCAGGAAAAGGTTCTTTGGGAAGAACAAAGGAGAACTATGCAAAAGAGATATTTGTGGATAGTGGCTTGTGAAGAATTCACAACAGAGAAGAAATTGTAGACATCAAGAAGGGTTTCAGCCAGGCAAGGTTAAGGAAGTTTGGTAAGTGATTATGTCTTGTCATTTGATTGTATAAGATAATATGCATGTGTTCTTGGCAGGAAATAGCTAAAGGGAAAAGTATGATAGTGAGTCATAGCCTGGAGGATGTGAAGGAGAAGAGCAAGCAAAGCTCTTAAAGAAGGGGAAAAGATTCAGGAATTTCAGCTAGCAGGATTGAAGAAGTTGCAGCAGTGTTTTGGCTGAAGCAGATACTGGTAAGAAGTAAGAGTCAAGGATTTCAATATTCATTGGATTTCATATGAAGAGATAACTTGCTTGTAGGTGAAAGCAAAAGAAGATTGTGAATGAATTAAGGCAGCAAAGTGTAGTGCTGGAGAAGGAGACCAACTGTAGTTCTCCAACGAAGGTGAGGAGTTGTAAGGCAGCAACCTATCAACTTGAAAGCTGAAGAGAAAGAGTGATCAAGGGAAGGTTTTGTGTGAAGAGCCAAGCAGAAGCAGAGTCACCAAGAGATGACTTGGGACTGGGAACAAGTGTTGTACTTGTTTCAAAAGTAGAAGAGGTTGTTTGTAGCTCACAAGGTGGAACAGGTTGAATCCACAGAGGAAATAAGAGATGACCATTGATGGTTGTCTTAGAGGTTCAAGGAGGAGTCACAATCAAAAAAGAAAAACCAACAGAGATGCCAGTAGAAGGCCAAGCATGTGAAGACTTGGTGTGGTATCTACAGACAAGCTGATGGAGTCAACTTGTAGTGATGGATTGGTTGTAGTCCATGATTAACAAAGGAGGGTTCATGAGGGAAAAAAGACTATGGTTGTTGATGATCATAGTGAAGGTTCAGAGAAGTGCCATAGAAGATCAAGTCAGGAAAAGCTTGATAGGGAGTTGGCTGAAATAAAAGTGCAGCTAGAAGTAATGGAAGAGTTTGTACAGAGGAATATGGAGGACCAAAGGTATGGCTGGGTTCTTCAGAGAAAAGAATCAAGTGGACTTAGTTACAAAGGAGACTTAAGTATGATACAAGAGTTCAGTTGGAAGAAGAACTCAGAGAGGCTGAGTTGCAGTAAAGAATGTGTGCTGAGGAAGAGGTTTATCTACGTGAACCTGAACAAGGATTTGCTCCTGATGAGAGTAGTGATGAAGATGAAGACACGAGATTAGATGATGGTTTCATGGATCCTTGGAAGGATGAAAATGAGTTAGAAGAAATGATGTATGAGACCACAAAAGAGGCCTTGAAGCCTTATAATTTTGAAACTAATAATTGGTGTATGTATGCAGGTTTTACAAATTCGAAATATGTTGAACAGTCACTTGGAACTATCACACAAGTAAAGAAGAAGATGGTGTTCAATATTGTAACTTCTAAGAATATTATATTTGTACATTATTATTCCGGAGATGTTTCATCCCTCCGAGGTAACCCTATTATGTATCCGGAGATGATTTTTCCTCCGATGGGTTGTGGTAACTAGGGTTATTAGACCCACCATGTCGGGGTCGGCCATGATCTTATATTTTAGGGGTTATTAGACTTCTCCAGGAGAGGTCGACCTCATTAGGGTTTTTAGTCAGTCGGGATCTAATATAAATAGAGGAGGTGAGCTCCTCATTAGATACACTTGTACAAATCAGAAAAGTAGCGCACTTGTCTGGGAGGTCTGCTAAGGAGATAGAGAAGGAGGGAGCACATCTTGTATTTTGGTTGATCATCTTATTGAGGAAAGCTTTGCTGGGTTTTCTACCCCATGAGGGTTTCCCAGGGTAAATTCTGTGTCTATCTTGTGATTATGTTTCTTTCAGTGATCTTGCTAGTCTATTTGGTTTAAACTTAACATGGTATCAGATCTAGCCTGAATATGACATCTTTCACAAGGTAAGAATATCTCTCTCTCTCTCTCCGGTGAAAATTAGGGTTTCAGCAAAAAGTTGGTATTGTTGAATTCTGATTACATGGATAGATAGCCCTTCTCAAAACCAATCTTTTGAGCCCTATATTGAACTTTTTGGTTGGGTAGAACTCTGGGAAAGTCAAACCCTAGTTTTACCAAAAGTGCAATAAACCAGAAATTATGTCCCAGGATCCGGAAAAGTAAAAAGGTAATATTTCTGGGTAAGTACTACTCTGTCTCTTATCTCTTGGACTCCCCCAAGAGAAGATGGCTCCAAACACTAAGCTTGAAGACAAGCTTGAAGGTATAGATAATTTTCGGGCATGGAAATACAGAATTGGTCTCATTCTTGAAGAGAATGATCTTGCTCATTATGTCAAGGATGAAGTTGCAGAACCGGAAGGAGATGAAGCCAAAGAGAAGCATAGGAAGGATTTGATTAGGGCAAAGAGAATCATAGCTGCTTCTATTAAAGACCACTTGATTCCCCAAGTGGCCTCCAAGAAGACTCTAAAGAAAATGTATGATGCCTGAGGAAGGATGTATGAAGGAAAGAACATCAATAGGAAGATGAACCTAAGGACTCAGTTGAAGAATACCAAGATGCATAAAGGAGAATCCATTCAAGACTACTTCTCAAGGGTCTCTCTAATCAAGGAGCAACTAGATGCCATTGGTGATACTCTTGATGAAGATGAACTTGTGATGACTGCTCTAAATGGTCTCACTAGACCTTGGGAATCATTCATACAAACCATGTGTGCTAGAAAAGAAAGCATGAAGTTTGATGTAGTATGGGAGGATTGTGTTCAAGAAGAGGATAGGGTAGCCAACAGAGAAGCTCTTCTCAAAGAGGATGACCAAGCCTTGGCCACCCACACCAAAAGAGGAAAAAGGGGTTACTTCAAGAAAGTGAACCACAAAAGGTCTCAACCCTCTCATAGATTCAAAAGGAAAGGAGGAACAAACTCAGAAAGAGACCTCTCCACAGTCCAATGTTTTAATTGTCTTAAACTAGGACACTATGCTAGAGACTGTACTTTACTAGAGAAGAAGAAGAAAAGGTTTGTCCACAAAAGACATCATGCACATATGGCAGAAAATGATAGTGAAGAAGAAGAAGGAGAAGAAGAAGAAGAAGAAGATGAAATGCCTCAAAGGAAAAGATCTAAAGTAAAGAAAGAAGATCTAGAAGAATATGTCCTATTTTCTGCACTCTCTGGATCTGTGTCTCCTAGTGAAGGTACATGGCTCATTGACAGTGGTGCTTCAAAGCACATGACAGGACAAAAGAAAACCCTCTCAAGAATTGAAGAAAAGTCTTCACCACAAAAGGTATCTCTAGGAGATGATTATCAATATCCCATCAAGGGAATTGGTGAAGCAAGCTACAAGCTTGATTCTGGAACACCCTTAAAAATGAAAGAAGTTTTATATGTACAAGGTTTAAAGAAGAACCTACTCTCTATCTCAGCACTAGATAAGAAAGGTTTTAGAGTGGCTTTCATAGATGGACAAGTACTCATGTGGTCCAAAGGAAAATCAATTAAAGATGCAGTTGTCATTGGTGAAGAAGAAGGAGGTCTCTATAAGCTCAAGGGTCATCCAGAAGTTGCCCTTGCTCATGAAATATCTAGCCCCAGTGAGCTATTGCATAGAAGATTAGCTCACATTAACTACAAAGCCTTACCCTATGTAAGCAAGGTGGTCATAGGATTACTAGACTTGAAGGATGATCATGATGGCTCATGTAAAGGATGTAAGAAAGGGAAGAATGTCAAGAACCCCTTTCCAAAGAGTGAAACAAAGACTAAGAACATTTTGGAGCTAATACACTCAGATGTATGTGGACCAATGCCCACCACTTCTCTAAGTGGGTTTGAATACTATCTTTCAGTCATTGATGACTATTCAAGGAAAACTTGGATATACTTTCTAAAAGGTAAGAATGAAGTCTTTGGAAAGTTCAAAGAGTTCAAGGCTCTAATAGAAAATCTCTCAGAAAAGAGAATCAAGATTCTCAGAACAGATAATGGCAGAGAATATACTTCAAAAGACTTTGAAGACTTTTGTAAAGAAGCCGGAATTAAGAGGGAACTAACCACTCCCTACAATCCCCAACAAAATGGGGTTGCTGAGAGGAAAAATAGAACCATCATGGAAGCTGTAAAGACTATGATACATGACCAAGATCTTCCCATGTATCTATGGGATGAAGCAGCCAAGACAACAGTAGATGTGCAAAATAGACTATCCCATAGTGCTCTTGATTTCAAAACTCTAGAAGAAGTGTTTACAGGAAAGAAGCCTGAGGTAAGTCATCTTAAAATATTTGGGTGTCCTGTGTACATCCACATTCCAAAAGAAAAGAGAACCAAGTTGGATCCTTCTGGTAAGAAGGGAATATTTGTTGGTTATTGTGAATCATCCAAAGCCTTCAGAATTTACATACCAGGTTTTCATCATATAGAAATAAGTAGAGATGTAACATTTGATGAGGAAGCAGCTCTCAATAAATCTAGGAAGTGCCAACTTGAAGAAATCTATGAAGAAGATACATCTCCTAGAATCACAGAGGCTGTGCACATCCCTGAAAATGATCATGACATGTTGGAACCACAAGAACCTCCTATTACATATTTATCTAAGAAAAGAAGGCCAGCATGGGCTAAAGATATTATTCAAGGAGCTGAAAGATATGGAGCTCCTGAAGGCTCCACTAGAGAAAGAAAGAAACCAAAGCTAGTGTCCAACTATATGGCCTTGATGTGTGATCTCGTGGATCAACAACCTACTAGCTATGAAGAGGCAGCTCAGAAGAAAGAATGGATAGAAGCAATGACAGAAGAATATCAGTCAATAATGAAAAATGATGTTTGGGATGTAGTTCCCAAACCAAAAGATAAAAGTGTGGTTTCTTCCAAATGGATTTTCAAGATAAAACATGCTGCAGATGGTAGCATTGAAAAATTCAAGGCAAGATTTGTAGCCAGAGGATTCTCTCAAAAGGAGGGAATTGACTATGAAGAAACATTTGCACCAGTTGCTAGGTATACTTCAATTAGAACTATCATGGCACTTGCATCTATGATGAAGTGGAAATTACACCAAATGGATGTTAAGACAGCTTTTCTGAATGGTGTAATTGAAGAAGAAGTGTACATAGAGAAACCACAAGGGTTTGAGGTTAAAGACGGTAGAACTCATGTATGCAAACTGAAAAAGGCATTATATGGGTTGAAGCAAGATCCCAGGGCTTGGTACGAAAGGATTGACAATTTCTTAACTAGCATGGGTTTTACCAAGAGTAAAGCTGACCCAAATCTTTATCTCAAAGTGATGGATGATGAACCAGTTATACTGTTGTTATATCTAGATGATCTATTTCTAAATGGAAATGAGAAACAAATTATTGAAAGCAAGAAGAAGCTTTCTTCAAAATTCGAGATGAAAGATCTCGGATTAATGCACTACTTCTTAGGTCTAGAAGTATGGCAAGAACCAAAAGGGATCTTTCTAAATCAAGGTAAGTATGCTGTGGATATTTTAAAAAGGTTTGATATGTTGGAGTGTAAACCCATGGCCACTCCCATGGACTCCAACTTGAAGTTATTAGTTAATGACTAATCAGAACTAGTGGAACTAACTCTATATAGACAAATCATTGGGTCATTGATGTATTTGACAAATACTAGGCCAGATATATGCTTTGCTGTAAATACCCTAAGTCAATATCTTGTAGAACCTAGAAAGGTTCATTTAATAGCTGCAAAGCATGTAATGAGGTACCTAAAAGGTACATTAGATTTTGGTCTATATTATCTTGGAGGTCATGAACTCAGATTACATGGGAACTCAGATTACATGGTTACTCAGATTCTGATTGGGCAGGAAGTGTCTCAGACAGAAAGAGTACATCAGGTGGATGTTATGGTCTTGGATCTGCCATGATCTCATGGTTCAGTAAGAAACAATCTAGTGTGGCCCTTAGTACTACTGAAGCAGAATATATAGCTGCCTGCTCTGCCAACTGTGAAGCAGTATGGCTTCGAAAGCTATTATCTGGAGTGTTTGACTTAGAATTGGATCCCACTGTGATTATGTGTGACAATCAAAGCTGCATTAAGATGATAGAAAATCCTGTATTCCACGACAAGTCAAAACACATTGAGATCCGATACTTTTATATACGAGATATGGTGCAGAGCAGAGCTATCAAGCTCGAGTATGTGAACACTGAGGAACAAATTGCTGATATCTTGACCAAACCTCTGTCTCGAGTGAAATTTGAATACTTCTAAGACAAGATCGGTGTAGTTCAAAAGGACCCTCCTCGAAAGGGGGAGTAGTATAATCACTGATGATGAGTTTGTCTCATCAACAAGCAAGATTGATGATGAGGCTACCTGCTTACTACACCTGGATACCTAGAAACATTTAGATTTAGGACTCTTATACTTAGAATACTTATTTTTTACTTATCATGCTTTTGATGATAGATGTATTAGTGAGAATACATGCTATATGTATTGGTAAGAATACATGTTTTAATGATAAGATGTATTGGTAAGAATGCATGCTTTTGAGGATAAATGTATTGATTAATGTACTTGTATGTTTGAGGATACTTGTACCTGTATTAATGAGAATACATGTGAGGGATTGTATCATCCTTGAACACTTGTTCTAAAGTGAGCCGTAGACAGGTGTCTCCGAGAAAGAAGAGGGATTATATCATCCTTGAACACTTGTTCTAAATTGAGCCGTAGATAGGTGTCTCTGAGAAAGAAGAGAGATTGTATTATCCTTGAACACTTGTTCTAAATTGAGCCGTAGACAGGTGTCTCCGAGAAAGAAGAGGGATTGTATCATCCTTGAACACTTGTTCTAAAGTGAGCCGTAGACAGGTGTCTCCGAGAAAGAAGAGGGATTGTATCATCCTTGAACATTTGTTCTGAAGTGAGCCGTAGACATGATGTCTCCGATAAAGAAGTCCTGAATGAACAGGTAGGGGATTGTATCTTCCCCGGACTTCGGTCCCAAAATTGAGCCGTAGACATGATGTCTCTGATATTGAAGTCCTGAATGAACAGGTAGGGGATTGTATCTTCCCCGGACTTCGGTCCTAGAATTGAGCCGTAGACATGATGTCTCCGATAATGAAGTCCTGAATGAATAGGTAAGGGAATGTATCTTCCCCAGACTTCAGTCCCAGAATTGAGCCGTAGACATGATGTCTCCGATAATGAAGTCCTGAATGAACAGGTAGGGGATTGTATCTTCCCCGGACTTCGGTCCCAGAATTGAGTCGTAGACTGGGTCTCCAATAATGAAGTCTTGAATGAATAGGTAGGGGATTGTATCTTCCCCAGACTTCGGTCCTAGAATTGAGTCGTAGATTGGGTCTCCGATAAATGAAGACCTGAATGAATAGGTAGGGGATTGTATCTTCCTCGGACTTCGGTCCCAGAATTGAGCCATAGACTGGGTCTCCGATAAATGAAGTCCTGAATGAATAGGTAGGGGATTGTATCTTCCTCGGACTTCGGTCCCAGAATTGAGCCATAGACTGGGTCTTCGTTAATGAAGTCCTGAATGAACAGGTAGGGGATTGCATTTTCCCCGAACTTTGGTCCCAGAATTGATCCGTAGACTGATGTCTCTGAAAATTGAAGATAGGATTGCATCATCCCTAGACATGAGGCTTGTCTGAAAGGTACATGTGAGGAATGCATCGTCCATGAACTGGGTTCAAAATGTACATGATGGGATTGCATCGTCCCTAGACATGATACTTGTCTTAAAGAGATAAGGACTGATCATCCTAGAACTTGATCGGATTGTATCATCCATGGACCTATGTCCTAAAGAGAGCAGGATTGATCTTCTTGTAATATGATCGTGTGATGACGATGTTGTTGATCGTGTGATGACGATGCTGATGATCATGTGATGACGATGCTGATGATCGTGTGATGACGATGCTGATGATTGTGTGATGACGATGCCAATGATCGTGTGATGACGATGCTGATGATCGTGTGATGACGATGCCGATGATCGTGTGATGACGATGCTGATGATCGTGTGATGACGATGCCGATGATCATGTGATGACGATGCCGATGATCGTATGATGACGATCCTGCTGATGATCGTGTGATGACGATGCCGATGATCGTGTGATGATGATGCCGATGATCGTATAATGACGATACTGATGATGTTGACGTTCCAGTAACTAGTTGGGTTACTGATGATGATGAATTGAAGAAAGCTTCCGATGATTTATAGATGTATCATGTATGATGTAGTCGATGACTCCTTGCTCCTGCAGACGTTGTTATAATATCCTTCTCGTTAAGGGGGAGTGTTGAATATTATAACTTCTAAGAATATTATATTTGTACATTATTATTCCGGAGATGTTTCATCCCTCCGAGGTAACCCTATTATGTATCCAGAGATGATTTTTCCTCCGATGGGTTGTGGTAACTAGGGTTATTAGACCCACCATGTGGGGGTCGGCCCTGATCTTATATTTTAGGGGTTATTAGACTTCTCCAGGAGAGGTCGGCCCCATTAGGGTTTTTAGTCAGTCGGGATCTAATATAAATAGAGGTGAGCTCCTCATTAGATACACTTGTACAAATCAGAAAAGTAGCGCACTTGTTTGGGAGGTGTGCTAAGTAGATAGAGAAGGAGGGAGCACATCTTGTATTTTGGTTGATCATCTTATTGAGGAAAACTTTGCTTGGTTTTCTACCCCATGAGGGTTTCCCAGGGTAAATTCTGTGTCTATCTTATGATTATGTTTCTTTCAGTGATCTTGCTAGTCTATTTGGTTTAAAATTAACAGATGGTTGGTCGTGGCCATGAAGATTGCTCAGGGATGGGTAATAAAAGACAGTTTCTTGATGTTGTCATGAAGATAGGAAGATGGATAACCACTCATGTCCATACGAGGAATATAGAGAAAGATTACAGTCAGGTGAATAAGAATGTTCAGCTGAAGGACATGCAGATTAAGTCAGAAGGGAAATGATAAAGAGCTTGTTGATATCAGAGAAAGACTAAGTAAACTAGAGAGACTGGTTCAAGAAAGAAATGAAGATGAACATTATGGATGGGTGATGAAGAGAAAGAGAGTGCAGTGGTTTACATTGCAGCAAAGGCAAAGACTACAGTCATTAGTCTTGAGGAAGGATAGAGAGATCAAGAAGGATGAGATGGAGCAAGGAAAGATAATGAAGAAAGAAGTCTATTCATGTGAACATGAATTAGAAATTTTTCTTTGGAAAACCGATGAAGTGGATATACAATTCAAGAAGAACTTGATGATGTGTTTTGACAATGGAATTCAGCTGAATGAATTGATGCTGAGACCATCTAGAGAGATCTTAGAATCACAAGATTTTACAACTGATGTTTTGTGTGTAAATGCAGGGAATACTGAAGCAGGACAACTATCTCATGTTATCATAGAAGATGAGAAAAGCAAAGCTCAGGCTTTTCAAGATCAAAAAGAATATTTTTATAATCTTGTGAGAAAGGAAAAGGAATAGTTATTGAATACTGTTGTGGAAGACTTTGTAAATATGGGACAGTCATTGAAGGCTAAAGTTAAAGAAGAGCAACTACTTAATGTTGCTACTGAAGACTTTGTGGGTGATCATCAATTTCTGAAGGATGTTAACCTTGAAGACAATCAAGATAAATAAGGTTGGTTGAAAATAAATACAGAGGAAGATAATGATAAAGAAAGTGTAGAGATTTTGGAAGAAGTTCCAAATGAGATGACAGATTTTTGGCATGAGCTAAGTCTCTTCGAGTATAGAGTAGCAAAACAAAAAATGAACATTCAGATTGTGAAATTGGAACTGAGTGAAGATGAGGAGATTGTCATCAATGAAAAATCTAGAAAAGAGGCAGTCAAGAAATCTGAATTCTTGAGAAAATACAGTGAAGACTTTGTGTCCGAAGATTTGTCTAAATCTGATACAAATCTATGTGTGGAAACAGTGAAATCTGAAGCAAATTCAAGACAGGAAATTGGTTTTGAAGATCAAGTTGGAATGGAGAGAAGTGAAGCTTTAAAGTCTCACAATGATAATGAAGTTATGTTGCTGCAGTATAGTGATGATGAACAACAAACTATCTTGAGGAATAATGAAGAAGATGGAGCTATAAAGTATCCTTTTATACTTGATTTTAAGCAATACAATTTTGCTGGGGTAGAAGAAGAGGGTAGAAAAGAAGCAAAATGCTATGATTGGCATAATGATAGTACAACATGTGAAAGACATCACATGAGAGTCAAGTTGCTGAGATATTTGTTGAAGAAACCTAAGTATGGAAGTGAAATTAAAGCTCAGGGACAACATATGCATGTTGCAGAGGAAGGTGTCCTCAAGGACATTAAGGATGGTAGAGATAAGCAATCAGCAAATTAAAAGTGAAAGAATGAAGTTGGAAGAGAAACATGATGAATTGTGGATAGTGATGTCAAAGCAATTTGGAAGAATGTGTAATATGAGGAAAGGAGAGATGAATTGTTTTACTTCATCAGTTGAAGAAGAAGTGTTGGGTGAATGCAATAGCAGATTGCAACATAAAGTGGAAGCCTAGTAAGTTGAGGCTAGATCTGAAATGTGATGGAAGTGAAGGTAGTGGAGAGAATCCAAGACAGTGGGATAAAGTATTGGAACAAGCAGAATTTGCTTATAATGACTCACCTAATAGAAGCATAGGGATGAGCCCATTTAAAATTATGTATGGTATGCATCCTAGAGGAGTGTATGAACTGCGAGATTTGGGACAGTTGGAAAGGAGGAGTGCAGATGGAGAATATTTTGCAGCTAGAATCAGTGAACTACAAGAGGAAGTTAAGGAAAGGCTACAAAAAAGTAATGAAAATTACAAAGCAAGAGCTAATTCTAAAAGAAGAGAAGATAATTATGAGGTAGGAGACCTAGTGTTAGCCCATCTGAGAAAGGAAAGATTTCCTAAAGGGAAGTACAACAAACTGAAAATGAAGAAGATTGGGCCATGCAAAATCCTCAGAAAGTTTTCTGCTAATGCTTATGAGCTAGAAATGCCAACAGGGATTGACATATCTCCTATTTTTAATGTTGCTGACATTTATCCCTTTGTAGCAAATGATACTAGACAGATTACAGGAGCCAAGGATCCTGATGATGAAGACTTGTAGTGGCTGAAGCAAATGCCAGTAGCATAGACATTAGAAGTTGAAGAGATCTTGGACACTAAAGTGGCAAAGAGTACCAGATAGAAGGACTATCTAGAGTATTTGGTCAAGTGGAAAGCACATCCTGTAGAGGATGCCACTTGGATGAGTGCAGTAGAGTTAGAGACTAAAGGATTTTCTGTTATTGATTTGATGAACAGGGGTTCATTGCTTTTCACCCTGAGAGTCTGATGTAGGAGCATCCGACTAAGGCCAACATGTGATCATTTTGTCACATGTTGTGGCTGGGAGTTGAACTAAGGAGGTCGGGAAATCTATTCGAATGTTTATTTAAGTAGATAATTATTGTTAGATGGTATTGCTGTCAATTAGAGATTTTGAATAGGAATACAATGGCTAGCTACAGCTCCCTGTGAGGAGACTAAGCCATCTAGTTAAGTTGTTACAAGTTTTAGGAGTTAGTTAGCTAAATTTAGAAAGAATTCTTGAATTTGTGAAAGTGTCTGTTAGGGCAGAATCTTGCTAGTGGCAGTTCAAAAAAGAAAGGGGAGTTAGTCGAAAGAGAAAATTTTTGTAACTCTCGGAAGAGAGAGGGCTAGGGAGATGAAGAGCCAGGCCATAGAAGAGGAGGAGAATAGCTAGTGGATGGACCATGTATAGCAGTAGAGTAGCAAGATCTAGTGCATTTCACAAATTTTTGAATCAATGAAAAATAAATGGAGTATTATGTTTAACTTGTGTGTAACTCTGTGTATTTGAATGTATGGAATTGATGATTTTAACTTGCAATAGATTTTTTATTGAAAGCACTGTGATTTTGATAAGTTTCATTTTTGTGTGTGAATGTACTGCCGTAGAACGAGATTGAAATCTCATTAATGGTTATGCCGTTTTATGAAATTACTTGTAGAGGGAGGACGAGATTGAGAAACTGAAGTTCCTATGAATTTCAGGAAACAAATGCGTGGAGAAGAAGAAAATCATCACTGAACTTGCATCCCATTTTCTGGACAAATGAAGACGAATTTAGAGATTCCGCGATCTGGGTTTTGTGCAGAATGGGGTCTATTGTGTGAGTATAGTGTTTTTTTTTCGAGAAAATCCACGGTTGAAGAGATTCATGAGGTTTTATGAACTGCGTTTTGCAGAAGTGCGTGAATAACATTTTGGGTGGATCAAGTGTGAAAGGGAATCGAGTTCTAAAGAAAGAAGATGAGTGTCATTTGGTTACTGTAGCATTTTGGTAATAGCTAAGGACTGGAAGAAGAGGTTGTTTCCCATAATTAAGGCGGGGCTCTAAGGGGCTTTGCACCAAAATTGAATCACGTTTCCAAATATATAAATTTTATCCATTGAAAATGTTCATTACTATCTCAAGTTTGATATTTTCTAACAATTACATTTTAATTTTTTGGAAAATGATAAGGTATATGTTTATGTGGGTGCATCCTTTGAGTTCCTAAATTATAGAATCAACCTACAAAAATTGGTAGACATATAAAGAACAAATAGTACTAGTGTGGAACTATTTTTCCAAAATAACAATTTTTTTAATTATGTAATTGATGAAACCTCAAAATTAGTGAGTCAAGTGTGGGTGAAAATTTTGAAGGTCTTAATGCAATGATCTATTCAACTACACGGGATGATTCGAAAAGACCGAAAACCTAGAGCAGTCACTCACACAAGCAGATCACAGATCAACACACCAATGTTTTCATGTGGTTTAAAACCTCGAAAGGGAAACACTCCACGACCCCAACTAAATAGATACTTGAGGCAGTTTATTATGTACGAAAGAAAGTTACATATGAGCTTCTCATAATTGATCAACCAGCAACTGACCCTCCATGCTCTTTAAATAGATATCATGGACCAATCGGGTGTTAAGCCATGGATCAAAGGTAGTTATGATCTAAGAGAAATTGAACTGTCAGATCACTCTATGTCTAGAACATATTGTGACCACCGAATTAGATATTTACAAATGCATACTAATGTATACTAAAGAAACACACTTTTCCTAATGGATATATTATAACAAGTTGATCTTAACTAACTCCTAAGTGTCTGAATATACTAACATGATCATGCAATGATTTTTTTATATCATGTAGAGGTCAGTGTCTAGTATTGCAGCAACCATTTTTTTTAAATGCTTGAGAAATGAAAAGTTATGGAATAAACCCTAACAATGTGTTTTTTGAGTTGAGTAATTACAAAAGAAAATTAGAAAAAAAAATTAAAAAAAAAACATTACATATTTGTAATCTAAAAAAAAATGCTATCTATGTTTGAAATTTCATAAAAAGATTGTGTGTAGCATACTGTAACTAGTTGTAAAATACAAACATATTGAGAAATTGGATGGAATGCACAATTAGCTATGGTTTACCATATTCCACAACATAGGTTTGGTTAATCCAAATATTAGAACTCTGATGCAAACACATGGGAATAGGGATGACACACAAACATGTGAGGAGGCTTGGTTTAGGTGGTAAGGAACGCAAGCACATTCTTTTTCAATCCAAATTTCCCCTCCCACCTTCAAAAACTTGGTGTCATACAAAACACATGCGTGATTTGCCTTTACAAAACGTGTGCATGATTTTTATTTATAAATAGTGCATGCGATTTGTATCATTAAAATGTTTGCACTATATTAATAACATTGAATTTATGTTTGGCAAAAGAATAGAAAGGGGGTGGGGATGGGTCAAAGGGTAGGGACTAGGGGGATTATTAGAGACATAGAGATGGGTGGGGTTAGGGGTAGGGGATTAGGAGAGAGGGGGGGGTTAGTTAGTAGTAGGAGTAGGAGAGAGAAGGGGAAGTTAGGTAGAGCGAGGGGGTGTTATTGATATAGAGAGAGTGGGGAGGTGTTAGGGGGTTGGGAGAGAGAGATATGGGTGGGGGTAGGTGGAGAGAGAGAGATAGAGAGGTTGAACTCTACATGATATAAAAAAAACATGGTCATGATCATTGCATTAAGACCTTCAAAAGATGCACTTACACTTGGTGTACTATTTTCAAGGTTTGATCACTTAGATAATTAAAAACAATTATTCGTTCTTAAATTTATTTTGGAAAAATAGTGTCGAACTAGTACTATGTGTTCTCTATATGTCTACTAGCTTTTGTAGGTTGAATCCATCATTTAGGCACTCAAATGTTGCACTCACAAATACATATACCTTATCATTTACTAAAAAAAAGTACCTTTATAAATTATCAATCTTGAAATAGTTATGTACATTTTCAATAGATAAAATTTATATATTTGGAAACTTGATTCAATTTCCTACATTTCATCTTTTTTACTCAAAGCAAGATTCATTATGTAAGTATCTCAAAATATCCATGTAAATTAAGGGATACCTATTTTTTCAGTTTTCTATTACATCCAACGCATAAAAAAAGACCCTCATTAACTTCCACAAGCCCGTATAACAACTCTTTGTTTTAAACATGGACATATGAAAATATATACATCGAAACCAATTTTAATATTTTTAATATATTGAATATTAATATGACTAAATATAATAAAAAAATATTTACAGAATTAAATATATTTAACCTATCATATGATTAAGACGTTAATAATGCAAATGTGCAAAATATTATGATTCTTAGTCTTTATAATTCTTATTATATGATTTTTGTGAATATTAATTAAAAGAAATCACTTAAAAACACAAACCTTAACAATGATTAAAGAGTAATGCAAACCTTAATACAAATGCAATGATTAATAATAATGCGACTCTATGCGACTCTACCTCGTGGAAACCATTTTCAATTATTTTTAATAGATAAAATATTTGTTTAAACCGAAATACTTAGAAGATTTATATTAAACAAGAGCTGCCTGTAGCTTAGTCCCTTCCCCATAGGATTTTATGCAGAACTAAATACTGGATATTATGAATTGATTTTTATTACAAAAACAACAAAAAAGCCATGCAATGACTGCCTTAGCTCTTCTCTGTACAATAAACCATCCAAACATCCACTTTCTGTGCTAGGTTTTTCAGAACACGAATCAATCACTAGTGAGCAAACACGGAACCCCAACATACAATGCCCAGAAGGGAATGAAGACAATGAACATGCATTCCTTGATGCATAAACAATATATAAATGCCCACTCCCCTTCAAAGCTTAGCATGGTACCTTCATTAATGCAATATGGTGTAGCTTTCACTAATGAAGTGGTAGAAAGAGTGCTGAAAAAATCAAGGTATAGCCATGGAAATGGACTAAGGGATTTGCATTTTTTCTTTTGGGTGGGCCGTCAGCCTAGCTATTCTCACGCGTTAGAGGCATATAATCAGATGTTGTTTATTCTTGTAAGAATGAGGAAATTTGACAGGGTGTGGGAATTGTTGTGGGAAATGCATAGAAATGATGTTAGTTTAATCACCCACAAGATGCTCCAGATTGTTTTAGCAAGGATTGCAAAGGTATGTTCTCTAAGTGAGACTCTTGAGGCATTTGAGAAGTTTCAGAATTACATAGGTGTGTTTGATATTGAGGCCTTCAATGCCCTTCTCAGAGCACTGGGCCAGGAGAGAAATATGGAGGATGTGAGGTGTGTTTACCATCCACTCAAATTTAGATTTAAACCTAATTCCTAGACCTTCAATATACTTTTATCTGGTTGGAAAATGACCGAATAAGCCCAAAGTTTTTATGGTGAGATGATCCAGCTGGGCTGTAGACCGGATATTGTCACATATAATACCCTCCTCGATGCACTCTGTAAAGGCGCGAAGATGCAGGAGGCTTTCAAAATTGTTGATGAAATGAGAGAGAATGAATGTTATCTGGATGTGAAGACACACACAATTTTAATTGTTGGGATGGGGTTGATTGGCCAACGCGATAGAGCTTGTAAAATTCTTAAAGAGATGTGAAAGTATGGC
Organism: Larix kaempferi; assembly: GCA_027924585.1. Lineage (NCBI taxonomy): Eukaryota > Viridiplantae > Streptophyta > Pinopsida > Pinales > Pinaceae > Larix > Larix kaempferi. The sequence continues at coordinate 7,402,092 of BSBM01000770.1, forward strand.
TGCTATCCTGATGCAGCAGCCTATAATGCAATTATAAAGAATTTCTACATGGCACGAAAACTATCCGAGGGATACAGGTTTTTGCATGGCACGAAAATTGTCCGAGGGATACTCCAGAGCCTTTTCCTCCATTGAACAGGCTTGGACTTCCTGTAGCTACTTTTGATCCATAAGCATTATCTTTCAATACACTGCAATAGCCACGTCCTCATATAATGCAATTATAAAGAATTTCTACATGGCACGAAAACTATCCGAGGGATACAGGTTTTTGCATGGCACGAAAATTGTCCGAGGGATACTCCAGAGCCTTTTCCTCCATTGAACAGGCTTGGACTTCCTGCAGCTACTTTTGATCCATAAGCATTATCTTTCAATACACTGCAATAGCCACATCCTCATATAGATCATGATAAACCTAGTGTTTATCAAGCACTGAGAGGATCAAATTTCTGGATGTAAATTTTGTTGAACTTGTATCAAGCACCTAGATGATCAAATTTATGGATGTAATTATGGTAAAAAATACACTTCAATAAATTGGATCTCTCAAGATTACTTGATCTTGATAAATCATCACTGTTTAAAATGGATCTATGCTGATATAAAAAAAATAATAAAAACCTGAAATAACTTAACAAATCTGATCTCCCAATTTTAAGAAGCTGATATCTCACATCTAGTTTATAACAACTATATATATATATATATAATTTTAATCAAATTTCCTCATGAGAAATTTTTTCTGTTTCAGTGAATTGTTATGTGTTATAATGTATACATAACATTTGTGATAGCATGTATGCTACTTCACTATTTCATATATAATAAAAATTATATATGAAACTTTTAGAGCCATTACTGTCGGTTCCGTATCCATTTTTTTCGCCATACCATGTAGCAGTAGCTGGCTTCCAGCCAGTCCCTCGAGCTTCACAACATAACATTCTGCAAGCTCCAAGTGCTAGCATATAAGCCAATGAAATTTTTAAGCTCCCCATTTTTGAATTGATAGTGATAGAATATTAAAGTACATAAACTTACTCTGAGATGCTGCTTGAACGACCCGCACTTTATAACAATGAGAATTCACCGAAGATGAGAAAGGAATGAGAGGCACATTCTTGAATTTGCGATTTTTCCTTCAAAGAAAGCGAACCGTTTTTTAAGCTTTAGCTTTCACTATTGTTTTAATTATTTTATCTAAAGCAAGGCGTATGCAATCCCAAACCCACTAAGTTTGTTTTTCTTGCATTTATCCCTAACACTCCCATTCAGCAAAATTTTGCTCCTTTATCTCTCAGCTTTTAAATCAATATGTAACCTTCACTTTCTATTCATGTTCATCGCAACCTTTACTTCCTATTTTTTAACGGTTGAGTTTAATCGTATGTACGTTTAGAGTCCAGACTGGATTTTGTCATATTTTGGTCACTGTTAACGTCCCTCCATCTTCTTAAATTCAAGCACACTACTGATATGGTTAGAAAGAGGCCCGCTGGCTAGCCTCACCCACCGAACTCTCCATTCAGACTCCAACTAGAAACACATTTCCTCATCTGATTGGAGTCTGAGACAATCCCAAATTGAGAAAGAGCGAATTCACTGAAGTAGAAAAGACAGTGGAAAGGGAGACATTTCGAAGAAAAGATGTTAGACAGAATGCAGTTAGTTAGGGACAACAAGTGGATCTCAGTTATCTAGGAACAATAAGCATCCTGCTGGGGAGCAATAGAAGTCTAACTCATATGGGATTGGACCACTGCTCTTTCATAAGTTCATTGAGCGTCTCTGAGCCAAAAGAATATCAAATGAGAAATTGCACCAAAGGTAATAAAGAATGCCTTCTTCTAAGAATAATCAATCACGGGAGGCATAAAAATGTCCAATGAGAAACTACTGTCACGAACCCAAATTTCGTAAAATAAAAAAAAAAATTTCGTAAAATAAAAAAAAAACTTTTGTAAGTGTCTAAAATACCACTAAATCTATGCGAAAAATACAAAGTGTGTGTTTACTTTCTTTAAATGCTGCTTTAAAATTTTGCGACACTTAATACTGTTTACAAATGTTGTTATGCTAATTAAGAAAAAGATATACGTTCTATTTTCAACTAAATAAATTCTGAACTTGATATGTCAACCATTTCGTAAATCTTGCGGGCAACACAAAAACTTCATTTGTCTTAATATACATCTTTAGAAAACATGTGTGTCTTTTATCGCACCAATAGATCAACCTAAATAGTAACAACATAATCATAATAAGCAGGGAAACATATTAGCAATATACATCATAATCAACTTTCTAAAGGATCGGATACTTAGTCATAAACATTTTTAAGGACAAAAACAAGTACACATACATAAGACACATTGAGAAACACCATAAGGAAACATATGAGACCGAAAGTAACGTGGTTCACCCGTACACGGGCTAGTCCACAAAAGTGTGTGCATCTTTTATTATAATTATCGATCAAGTGAAGTATTACAAAAGGCAAACTCAGTTGTTTACAGAATTCTATCATTCTTGACGCTTCTCTCCCAGAGAGCATTTTCTTTTAATATCCAACCTAAGTTTTAGAGCCTTTGATCTTTTCAACCTAGCTATAATCCGACTGGATTATGTGCATAGACATAGATCCTTACATAGAACAATTCCACAATGTTCCAACTTATTGATTTTCTTTCCCGCAAACTACCTTCCAGTACAGAAATACATATATATATAAACTGTTACGAGTATTAGTTCCTGAGTTCTCCTTTCCAAGGCAACATGAAAAGTCAGAGAACAAATGATAGGGGATCTTACAGAGATCTTATTGAAAATTTCATAGCAGCATGCATTAAGATGTCTGTAAAATAAGGACTACTAATTCGTGGTAGACATTATACATATGAGAAACTCTATGTACATCAATCCTAAGGTACTCAGGGATCAAGCTATCATTAGCCGTCCCTTTCCAAGGCTATGTGTAGAAATGTAACTACTCCCTGACTATAAAGTTTGTTTCCCAAATAATTAAGAAACAGTATATTAAGCACATAAACTGATCTAGAATCAACATTATACATTAATAATAATAAAAACTGTGTCTTAGATGACGAAACCTGTTTGCACACACACGCAGAGATCACATCTTTGATCTTAGCTAATTATAACGGAATTGTTTATGTACTCAGATAGTAACTCTGAACTTAGTTAAAGGTCAACACCTATCCTTTTTAAGGAAAACACTCCATAATCTAATCTCAAACCCTAATTCCAACTGAAGGAAAAATATGATGGTGCAAATAAATACCTAAAGGAAAAATCGCGGAGGTCAACAACCAAGGTAGTGAAACTATATTTCCAATCGCAAACAGCAACGATCACAAACAACAATGATATTATACATATTCGGATGTGTTATTTTTCTAAATAATAATGATTATAATTTCTTAGGTGAGTTTCAACTCAATCGAGCACATCTATGTAGATAATGTTATACGAGACTTTGATTAAGTAAGCAAGCACCAAGTTGTTACTCTCAATAAAAGAAACCGGGATCATGATGAAATCCATCGCAACCAATTATACCCAAAGATGAATGCATATAAAAGCTACGACTATCTTCCAAGATAACTATGTCCACGTGACTAAGAGTATTCCGTATAAATCTAGGAAATCGCAAATCCAGAAAGGGGGTTTGGTGATCATTGCCGGGATTTTCTTAAACAACTCTGTCTCTTAAAAAGAAAAACGCATAAGTAAATAAGAATTAAAATCTGGGTATGACGCAAAGATCCACCTACTGCGGCCTTCCTCTCAAAGGAATTCCTCGTACCACACACAGGTGTAAAGAAATAATTTTTGAAACCAATGTAGTTATATGTATAATTCCTCAAGCAGAAAACAACTAGTTAATACTATAAACTGAACTTTAAGAGCTTATCGCAGGGTTTACTTACTCCTACCACAACATTTTCATTTATCAATTATAAGGAATGGACCCCATGATCCTTCCAAAATAATTTCAAAACATACCTTTCCCCTTCGTGTATCTACATATAGTCTTTCATACATTTGTTACTTGTAGATATGTAAGGTGATCGGAAAACGAAGACAATACCGTAAGTTTTGACATAATTTTCCACTACTATCTCTGTATAAAAACTATATTATTTATATCTATGTATAAATTTTCATAAGACAAACAGGAACACAACCTTCACTCGTCTTTGATCATACTTATGACTTTGCATTCATACTTTCATCCTAATATGATAACACTGATTATTTGATCACGTTTCTGCTAAAATGGACAGAGATTAAGACAGGAATCTACACCAAGGTCTAGATCACTTCTCTAGTGAAGTTTTATTACCTTTGGAGCTGTCTTAAAGTATCCTTGAAAACTGAAATATATAATATATATAAATAGCAGAACCAGGATGGATCCAACACTAATATCATACGTAGCTCATATAAAATGTAATACTAGTGGAAATTACAATGATTCCACTGTGCATAGGATGCGTTCGTAGAGGTATTCAACTACAACTAAATAAGTAAAGACGGTACCTCCCTATCTTGTGCAAAGATCGCATCTTTCCTCTCTCCGAGGCTATCCCTTGTAGGGATCGGAACCCTTCTTCCTTCGCCCTGAGATCGCAAGCATCACTTGTTCTCTTTGCATAAGCCGCCACTTCCGTCGATTTCTAAACTTCAAGCTTCAGTTAACCTCCTCCTATCGTCCCCAATCTACTCTTCCCTCTTTTCTCCTCGTAGAGAGTCCATCCAATTCTACAGCAGAGACAAATTCTAATATTGTATTCCCCAATCGGAGTGTCCTCATCCAGATAGATGTGCAGGGATTTATGTCCACCCTCAACACCATTCGCATCCTCTCGTACAAATCTGAAAGGGATTGTTTTCTTCATAATCGCATTTGAGAGTCCTTTTGCCTTCATCGGAACCGATCTCCTCTCACCTACTTCCCCCGCAGAAGTTTTCTACCTCCTTAATAAATAGACTGTGCTTCTTATACGAAGAATTCATCCCGATCAGTGATTCTCTTCGACACTTGGCCTGAAGAATTAAAATCTCGGTTGTGCCAAATGGAAGCCTTACTAGAAACCACTGGGAATTCGATGATTGAAATAAATGCCATCGGCGAGGTTGGTTCTTCTCGCAAGATGGTGCACATTTAATACCACGCTGAGTTAACCGTAGAACAGTTATATAACGAAGTGATGGCATATAGGTTTGGCTAGATGGTAAGTATAAGCACATGATTTCCGGCATGATTTCCTAACGCACAAAGGAGACAGAATCCTAAGTACACCCTCAAAACGTGCCATTTGTCCAACATAACAATTTGTGGTAGTTATGTACACGAGTTTCCCTTCTCTTATATAAATATAAATAATAATATTTTTCTTTGATCTATAGGGATTATCCCTTTTTAACCATTTGTTCTTTATCGCAAGTTTTCCACAAAAGTAGTTAAATGGTCATGTCATCCTCACTTTACTTTGGAGGCTAAATACTAATTATTTTTAATACGTGCGAGACAAACCCTTGACCTAGGTTGGGTCTTAAGTTAGTTTCCTACTACAAGGGTAGTTCATGGTTCTTTCACCATCAAATGGAGACCATCTCATCTATTGTTTATATGGGGCCTAGCTTAGGTGGTCCCTTAGTTTTCAAAGAGAAGCTATTATTTGTTTTACTTCCTTTAAGTGTCTATGGCCCCTAGATTCTCGTGGCTTCCCTCAAGTGGGTTCCGTTGTTTGTTGTTTTAGTTACGTCCTCATTTAGTCTCCTCAATATATAATAACATTTATGACTAGGAAAGAATAACTGACAATGCTCACAAGGTCCAATGGTGGGGCCTTGGCCTTGGGCTCCTCACCAGGGCCATTTACAAAATTCATAATTATATTTTATAAGAATATTAAAAATTAGGGTCGAATTTTAGGGACGTTACACACTCCACCCCTTAAAGATAACACCGTCCTCGGTGTTCAACAGTTTGTCTTTTGCGTCCATTCATCATCTTTCGCTTACTTTTGCTCTTAAGGTTTGGTCGTCTTTACATCTTTGCGGTTTCAACAAGCTCTCTTCAATTGTAACCTGCACATTGTACAACTCGTACAAGGTTTTTCAGTATAACATAAGTATACCAAATTTCAAAATAGCAAATGTTTATCATTCATCCTCATCCTTGATGAAATATTCGCTTACTTTAGCATTCATAACATTCTCACATAAATACATGTGATAGTCCAAGACAATCATTATCATCAACTCATATCATAAAACAATTCTTTCAACTGAGCTTTGTAATCACCAAACCTCTGTGTACTTCCGCAATCATGGAGACTTTGCATACAAAACTCTTATGTATTTTCTGCAATCGTGAAGACTTGCCATACAAAACATGAGTTTTTTTTTTTTTTTTTTTTAACTCAGCCGGAAAACCTCTGCATACAGTAGAAATATGACAGTCTTACTCTGCAACTCATTACATAGCTTTCCCTCATCGAATCTTCTTGTGGGCTCAGTTCTAACACCACAAGGAAAAAGTTTAGTCTCCTCAGAGAACCTCTTGTGTGCTCCGTTCTAACAACACAAGGAAAAATCATGAGCCCTTCCTCTGCTCAATTCGATGGTTATAAAGTTTGCCTAGGACTTTTGGGTCAGTATAACATTCAACGAGCTTCCCACCTGCTCTGTTCCACTTCCATGGGGAACATGACCACAATTTTTAGGGAAGTTGCACCCTGCAACAGCTAGTAAGTGAGTGCAAGATGCAGCCTCTACTTGAGTTCAGGAAATATTATTTTCCCCTCAAACCTTCTCGTTTTGAGTCCGAGAATTTTACTTAGTAACAATCATTTAGTATTTCTTGTATTCCACATGCGACAAAATAGCCACAAAGTATTTAATGAATATATTCATCTATTTACCATCATATTCTATGCATTTTGATGATAACACATCATCAATCATAAAATCCTGTAAATAACATGTAAAGAAAATCATTACTTACTTTTGAGCAACAAGGCTCAACTTAGCTGTATAAGTCAACGTCCCTTTTGATCATGTCATCAGTTGGGATTAAGTTCACTCCTTAAAATGTTAGTACAAGAAAAATTTTCTCTGCTTAAATTGCTCATCTTTTGAACATATTAGTTCCATAGCATTATACGCATGCTCATTTACTTGTGCATCCTCTTCATTTCATCCTGACGCAAACTCTTTTGCTTAACAAATAAACATGTTAGTTTCATAATTTAAAACGGCTAGTTGTACATAGATTCATTTCAAATTGAATACTTTTCGAACCTTTAACAAAATGATGATACTCATCAATAGTGTATTCAAGTAATTTCTGAACTTCACTTTCTAATTCCTCATATTCATTTTAACATGCTTAGTTCTAAACATGCCACATTTTATTGAAACACATTATGATCTATAGGAGTATAATACATCCTAAATGATGACCCTATTATGCATTCTATGGTAATGAAATGCCTTTATTTACAATATCTCAATAATCTAGCCCATAGCTTGGGATATCCTACCGCTTCATATGAATGTATAACTTCACCTTGATGTACATAAATGTAACTTCACATATATAAGAATATATATACTGCATTTTTGGTTAAGGTCAAAGTATTATCATTAACATCCAACATCAAAACAATTCTTATTATCAAGGGTCAGCCAAATCTCATTAACAAGGGTCAACCAAATCTTATCAAATTGAAGATACACAATACTCACATATCAAATTAGATTTGCACATTAACTACTTTGCTTTAATAACTGAAATACTCATCTTTACTCCTTTGGGAAACTTTGAAGTTTGAACTTTTGAATGACATTGCCCCTCGTCCATTCCAGTTCCATGCATCCAAAGTGAAACAAAATAATCGATTAGTAAACTTAACAACCTTCACACTTTATTTATTACAAGTTGAGCTCATTAGGTCCAAGTGTTGTAACCTAAAGCTCTGATACCATATGTCACGAACCCAAATTTCGTAAAATAAAAAAAAAAACTTTTGTAAGTGTCTAAAATACCACTAAATCTATGCGAAAAATACAAAGTGTGTGTTTACTTTCTTTAAATGCTGCTTTAAAATTTTGCGACACTTAATACTGTTTACAAATGTTGTTATGCTAATTAAGAAAAAGATATACGTTTTATTTTCAACTAAATAAATTCTGAACTTGATATGTCAACCATTTCGTAAATCTTGCGGGCAACACAAAAACTTCATTTGTCTTAATATACATCTTTAGAAAACATGTGTGTCTTTTATCGCACCAATAGATCAACCTAAATAGTAACAACATAATCATAATAAGCAGGGAAACATATTAGCAATATACATCATAATCAACTTTCTAAAGGATCGGATACTTAGTCATAAACATTTTTAAGGACAAAAACAAGTACACATACATAAGACACATTGAGAAACATCATAAGGAAACATATGAGACCGAAAGTAACGTGGTTCACCCGTACACGGGCTAGTCCACAAAAGTGTGTGCATCTTTTATTATAATTATCGATCAAGTGAAGTATTACAAAAGGCAAACTCAGTTGTTTACAGAATTCTATCATTCTTGACGCTTCTCTCCCAGAGAGCATTTTCTTTTAATATCCAACCTAAGTTTTAGAGCCTTTGATCTTTTCAACCTAGCTATAATCCGACTGGATTATGTGCATAGACATAGATCCTTACATAGAACAATTCCACAATGTTCCAACTTATTGATTTTCTTTCCCGCAAACTACCTTCCAGTACAGAAATACATATATATATAAACTGTTACGAGTATTAGTTCCTGAGTTCTCCTTTCCAAGGCAACATGAAAAGTCAGAGAACAAATGATAGGGGATCTTACAGAGATCTTATTGAAAATTTCATAGCAGCAAGCATTAAGATGTCTGTAAAATAAGGACTACTAATTCGTGGTAGACATTATACACATGAGAAACTCTATGTACATCAATCCTAAGGTACTCAGGGATCAAGCTATCATTAGCCGTCCCTTTCCAAGGCTATGTGTAGAAATGTAACTACTCCCTGACTATAAAGTTTGTTTCCCAAATAATTAAGAAACAGTATATTAAGCACATAAACTGATCTAGAATCAACATTATACATTAATAATAATAAAAACTGTGTCTTAGATGACGAAACCTGTTTGCACACACACGCAGAGATCACATCTTTGATCTCAGCTAATTATAACGGAATTGTTTATGTACTCAGATAGTAACTCTGAACTTAGTTAAAGGTCAACACCTATCCTTTTTAAGGAAAACACTCCATAATCTAACCTCAAACCCTAATTCCAACTGAAGGAAAAATATGATGGCGCAAATAAATACCTACAGGAAAAATCGCGGAGGTCAACAACCAAGGCAGTGAAACTATATTTCCAATCGCAAACAGCAACGATCACAAACAACAATGATATTATACATATTCGTATGTGTTATTTTTCTAAATAATAATGATTATAATTTCTTAGGAGAGTTTCAACTCAATCGAGCACATCTATGTAGATAATGTTATACGAGACTTTGATTAAGTAAGCAAGCACCAAGTTGTTACTCTCAATAAAAGAAACCGGGATCATGATGAAATCCATCGCAACCAATTATACCCAAAGATGAATGCATATAAAAGCTACGACTATCTTCCAAGATAACTATGTCCACGTGACTAAGAGTATTCCGTATAAATCTAGGAAATCGCAAATCCAGAAAGGGGGTTTGGTGATCATTGCCGGGATTTTCTTAAACAACTCTGTCTCTTAAAAAGAAAAACGCATAAGTAAACAAGAATTAAAATCTGGGTATGACGCAAAGATCCACCTACTGCGGCCTTCCTCTCAAAGGAACTCCTCGTACCACACACAGGTGTAAAGAAATAATTTTTGAAACCAATGTAGTTATATGTATAATTCCTCAAGCAGAAAACAACTAGTTAATACTATAAACTGAACTTTAAGAGCTTATCGCAGGGTTTACTTACTCCTACCACAACATTTTCATTTATCAATTATAAGGAATGGACCCCATGATCCTTCCAAAATAATTTCAAAACATACCTTTCCCCTTCGTGTATCTACATATAGTCTTTCATACATTTGTTACTTGTAGATATGTAAGGTGATCGGCAAACGAAGACAATACCGTAAGTTTTGACATAATTTTCCACTACTATCTCTGTATAAAAACTATATTATTTATATCTATGTATAAATTTTCATAAGACAAACAGGAACACAACCTTCACTCGTCTTTGATCATACTTATGACTTTGCATTCATACTTTCATCCTAATATGATAACACTGATTATTTGATCACGTTTCTGCTAAAATGGACAGAGATTAAGACAGGAATCTACACCAAGGTCTAGATCGCTTCTCTAGTGAAGTTTTATTACCTTTGGAGCTGTCTTAAAGTATCCTTGAAAACTGAAATATATAATATATATAAATAGCAGAACCAGGATGGATCCAACACTAATATCATACGTAGCTCATATAAAATGTAATACTAGTGGAAATTACAATGATTCCACTGTGCATAGGATGTGTTCGTAGAGGTATTCAACTACAACTAAATAAGTAAAGATGGTACCTCCCTATCTTGTGCAAAGATCGCATCTTTCCTCTCTCCGAGGCTATCCCTTGTAGGGATCGGAACCCTTCTTCCTTCGCCCTGAGATCGCAAGCATCACTTGTTCTCATTGCATAAGCCGCCACTTCCGTCGATTTCTAAACTTCAAGTTTCAGTTAACCTCATCCTATCGTCCCCAATCTACTCTTCCCTCTTTTCTCCTCGCAGAGAGTCCATCCAATTCTACGGCAGAGACAAATTCTAATATTGTATTCCCCAATCGGAGTGTCCTCATCCAGATAGATGTGCAGGGATTTATGTCCACCCTCAACACCATTCGCATCCTCTCGTACAAATCTGAAAGGGATTGTTTTCTTCATAATCGCATTTGAGAGTCCTTTTGCCTTCATCGGAACCGATCTCCTCTCACCTACTTCCCCCGCAGAAGTTTTCTACCTCCTTAATAAATAGACTGTGCTTCTTATACGAAGAATTCATCCCGATCAGTGATTCTCTTCGACACTTGGCCTGAAGAATTAAAATCTCGGTTGTGCCAAATGGAAGCCTTACTAGAAACCACTGGGAATTCGATGATTGAAATAAATGCCATCGGCGAGGTTGGTTCTTCTCGCAAGATGGTGCACATTTAATACCACGCTGAGTTAACCGTAGAACAGTTATATAACGAAGTGATGGCATATAGGTTTGGCTAGATGGTAAGTATAAGCACATGATTTCCGGCATGATTTCCTAACGCACAAAGGAGACAGAATCCTAAGTACACCCTCAAAACGTGCCATTTGTCCAACATAACAATTTGTGGTAGTTATGTACACGAGTTGCCCTTCTCTTATATAAATATAAATAATAATATTTTTCTTTGATCTATAGGGATTATGCCTTTTTAACCATTTGTTCTTTATCGCAAGTTTTCCACAAAAGTAGTTAAATGGTCATGTCATCCTCACTTTACTTTGGAGGCTAAATACTAATTATTTTTAATACGTGCGAGACAAACCCTTGACCTAGGTTGGGTCTTAAGTTAGTTTCCTACTACAAGGGTAGTTCATGGTTCTTTCACCATCAAATGGAGACCATCTCATCTATTGTTTATATGGGGCCTAGCTTAGGTGGTCCCTTAGTTTTCAAAGAGAAGCTATTATTTGTTTTACTTCCTTTAAGTGTCTATGGCCCCTAGATTCTCGTGGCTTCCCTCAAGTGGGTTCCGTTGTTTGTTGTTTTAGTTACGTCCTCATTTAGTCTCCTCAATATATAATAACATTTATGACTAGGAAAGAATAACTGACAATGCTCACAAGGTCCAATGGTGGGGCCTTGGCCTTGGGCTCCTCACCAGGGCCATTTACAAAATTCATAATTATATTTTATAAGAATATTAAAAATTAGGGTCGAATTTTAGGGACGTTACAACTACATTGCGCCAATGCCTTCTAAGAATAATCAAACTGGTATAAAAAGAGAATTATGCTAGAGGAGAGGAAATGGTGAAGCAACTCAGAGCTGTGGATCCATAGTGTATAGGCATTTTCCTTCCCTTTCCATGGCCAGCTCGGTTTCCAATGCATTGATCTGCTAACTCTTGCAAGGTAAAGCCTCGCCATAGTAGTACTCTAGTTTCTCTATACTGTTCACAGCAGGGACACTAATAATTATTCTTGTACTTATATGACAAAACTTGAAGATAGTATCTATGTCTACTTATCGATAATAAGTAATTACATGGAAAAACACCACATCCTCAATACTTAGACTTGCAACAGATCCAACACCCATGACCTCCTCTCCAATGGAGGTCAAATTTAAAACGAAATCCTGCCTTGTCTCTATGCTTCATAGAATATTGTATCCATAGCTTGAACAGTCACCAAGTCAATGTACATTTTTAGTGAAAAATATTTGTCAATCTATTTAGAAAAGGACTAACATATCTCAATTAAGTAGTTGGACAATTACCGGGGAAATGTATTTAAAAAATATTATAGTTCTTTTTAGTAACAAACCTCTTCCAAATCAATGCCCACAATCTGGCGACCATGGTCGTCTAAAATCCTGTAACATGTATCATGGGGTTGCTTTGTATGATGTTTCGGATAAAAACTCCATATGATATGCATATCTCACCTTTCTCATTCCAGTATCTTCAAACTAATATCATCATAGATAAAAATGAAACGCTTAATAATCAGAAACTGAAGGAGATTGAAAGAAATATCAGAGTTTGGTTAAGATAATAATTAACCTGCGGTTTATTCTCACGCTTCCTAACCGTTTTATCATCATCAAGATGTTTTCCATATTTAGTACTTATCAGCATGTGCTTGTTGGAGATTGTGATAACAAGCCAACTATATGGCGATTCCCAGCTAACAAGAGGCTTGCATATATTAATACGACTGCTTTTGACAGCATAACACACACATGGCCTTGTTGCAGCTTGCAAATAGCTAATTCTTAGAACCAAGTTCAACTGAGTTACAAATCTTATGTAGAGGAAGGCAGCAGCCGTGGCTCTAGATAGATATTTCAAGTTGATCACAACAGTGACCAAGATATAGATAGGCAAGAGTATCAGCCTACCAGGAATGCAAACTCGTTCATGGTTTAGCATCCTCACACCTCTCCCATTGACCATGGTCTCCTATGCAATGTCACATAGAACTCTCTTGAACAGGAAAATGAAGAAATGAGTCCAAAAAAAGGTTTTAGGATGAAGAACACATAGGTGGATCTGATGTTCATCCTATAGGTGGATGACATGCATTCAACTGTCATGTAGACATAAATCCATGCACACATAAATAAATGTGGAGAGCATTTCCAGGTGGAAAGGTCGGGATGACCCGAGGCCCCTCCAAATAGTAGGTGATTGCTTTCCATACAAGGTAAATTGGAGAGTGAAGTTGTATGGTAGTAAAGTTTGAACATAAAATTTTATTTTTTGATTTATTTTAATGCTCAACAATGATAAAAATAGTCAATTCAAGGTGATTGTCTAATTATAAAATAGTAATTTATTTTTTCTAACTAATTTAAAATACTAATTTTATGTTAACATTAATCTAACTTAAGTAAAAACAATATATTGATTGCAACTAATAGAAACAACCAGAACATATAGTCTCCTGCCTAAAACAGAGACTAAAAATTTAAAAAAGCAACCATAGATAAAGTTTCGTTTCACCCTAGTTCGAAGAGGATTTAGATAAATACATTCTATCATCAAAATTTCTTCATATTATATCTTAATTAATATTGCTTTGTTTACATGAACAAAAATTCTAGAGCTTACAAAAGAAATACATAAAAACAAGAAAGAAGAGATCACGTCTAAAATTTCACGATAAGGCTTCAACAATCTTGTTGGGAAACTCGACCTTATTGTATCCACCTTCAATGCTTATGGTATCCACCTTCAATGTAGATGAGCATCCATTCCCATGCAAAGGCATTGATCCAACGCTACAACTTGGTTTCCAATCGATGTTCTTTTTTAATTTCTCTCGGACATTCTTGTCATTGATCATGTCCTTTTACACAAATATGATAACCACTCCCTCATTCTTGTCATTGATCATGTCCTTTTACACAAATATGATAACCACTCCCTCAGAAATTCTTGTCATTGATCGTGCCCTCACACAAATATGATAACCAACAAAGAATCTTCTAGGATGATGATTTTTTTGACCATAAGAGAAACTAATATCTCCACTCCTAGGATCAAGGTATACCATTATGCTTAGTTGTTAGATGCTATACCAAGGCTCCATCCAAGCGAATTTACTATTATTCTCTATAATAAATTAAATATTAATGAAACATATTAATATAATTAAATATAATACGAAAGTTATTTACATATATTTAATATAATTAAATTATCATTTAATAAGTGGTAAAATTTATTTATAATTACTTTTTTAATTTATATTATTATTACCTGCCCACAGGCAGAGTAATATAGTAATGGGTTGGCATTATTTTTAATTTGAGTTTTGTATTAATAAATTTTAAAACTATTATGTTTTTAAAATGTTTTTTAATAATTTTATATTAAATTTAATATTTCGAAAATGAAAATAATTTTATTAAATATTTTAAAATTGAATTTCTTATTTTATAATTGAACAAAATCATGAATTGACTAAATATCCGTGCCTGGGATGTGAAATTTTGTAAAAAATAATTTTAAAATTTAAAATTCAAAAAATATATTTGCTTGCCATTTGGTTTTTGTACAACATGTTTTATTAATGAAAATGTAATAATAATAAAACAATGTACTATTTATTCTCTCAATGTACTATTAATTTCACCATTCATTAAATTTTTTATAATAAATTTTAAACTGTTTCAATGTACTATAAATTTTAAATTTTTTATAATACGATTATATTTTAAACTGTTTCATTTTATCTGTAAAATTTGATTTATATTTTAAACTGTTTGTCAAATAAAACAAAGAAAATTGTCAAAACATCCATAAATGACAAGTGAATTTTTTTCCAAACTCCTATGCTGTCATGCTGTCGCCGCCACTATTTTATGCCTCCGCCAGTTGACACCCTCCACCTTATCATCCCTATTCCACAACTACATTTTTTTTCCCCAGAAAAATTTAACTTACTATTAATATACGAAATAGTAAATGTGTCCAACTGTCATGTGAGTACATAGGAATTTAAACCTGACCAAACTATACCAATGATACCAACCCATGGACATCAAAGACATGTCCACAAAGAGGTGTCAACCAAGAGCCCAACACATGGTCCAAAATAAAACAGTTCCCCAAGCCACATAAGTATCCAATGGCTCAACAGGGGGAAATCCTGTAGCCAATCAGCAAATCTGCCATCGTAGAATACATGTAAATTATACAACATACAAAACTAATATAATAGTCCAATATCGAACCCAGCCGAAATAACAATGGCCCATCAAATGCCATTGACGGAAACAGGGAAAGTAACAGATTGTGCAGACCCAATAGCAATTATAACAAGTTCCAAAGTTCTAAAAAAGACCGAAGCATAAACAACTAAAATGATAAGTATAAATACAGCCGCAAAATCGATTAAAACTGGAAGCCCAACGAGGAGTTGGGATCAACAGCATATTTAATGACTTGCAAAAAGTATATCAATCGCCAAAACATATGTTAAAACCACAAAAATCAATACTATAACCATCTAAGCTGTCAAAAATAGAAGACAAATCTTCATGACCAATGTAAGTGGTAAGAACCATGGGAGATGAGAAGGTCCTCCCACCATTCCTGCCAAAAAAGTGTCCCTCTAGAGAGGTCAAGGCCCGTTTGGAGAGCAGATCAGCCTCAATATTCACCTCTCTGAAGATATGAGAAAAATGTGTGTGTTCAAATTCGAGAATTAACATCCGAGCCGCATCCATCCAATGAGAAAGAAACAGAACATTGAGAGATGTGATGCCCTTTGCCCAAGAAATGATAGACATAGAATCACCCATTACCACGAGAGAATATGTCTTTCGGGAGCGAGCAAAATATAGCAAGAGCCAAAGGGCGCATAACTCACCGCGAGTATTGGATCCAATTCCCAGATTGAGCCAAATATGGAAGTGACAAGTGGTGGATATGTGTAAAATTGCCCCAGCCCCACACACACTAGGCCCCCCCACAGCAGCCCCATCAAAGAAACCGCATGGGTACATCAATACAGGAGGAGCCAAACGTCTATCTGTGCCCAAGACATTCCTACAGACCTCATGACCATGAATTGTGGTATATTCCTTGTACGCAGCCAGAGTTCGACAATAGATCCAATCCCGATGAGGCACAGACTCCTCAAATATTTGAGCATTCTGAGCCTTCGAGATCTCCTAAATCATGAAACAAGGAAGTTCAACACACATATTTGAATGCTGAAACCATGACTCAAGACAAATGTTAAGAGTGGAAGTTCCCTAGACACAATGAATACTAGAGAGAGATGTAATTTGATTCCAAAGTCCCCGTATGAAAGTACAGGAGGAGAAGAGATGGTCAACAGTTTCATCCTGAGAGCAGCATCGAGGGCACCATCCAGGGCCATTGAAGCCCCGGTGACATAAGTTGTCCCATGTAAGTATTATGCTGCAGAGAGCCAGTGAAATAAAACATTTTATTTTAAGCGGAATAGTCAATTTCCAGACAGTTTTATGCCACCAATAAGTCTCAGGTTGACTATTAGCAAACAATGAATCATACACCATTTTGGCCGAAACTGTGCCGCGAGCCACATCCCACGACCAAGCTAATCTGTCAGGTTTCTCCGATAATTGTATATTGGATTGGCACAATGGTCGGATATACTCTACCCATTCAACCCCCATATTTCCAACAAGTCCCAGCTGTGGAGCCGAGATCCACTTTGACTGCCCATCCTTATATAGACCAGTCGCATGTGCAAGGGTGCAAAAACATTTTGCCTTGAAATGTGTCCTCAATTCTGGGGATAAGATATGTGCATTGGAGCCCCCTAAAATAGGATCAAGGTGTAATACCCCCAATTCGACCCTTAGGATATATTAGCCTTTAATGTAAATAATGTGTACATATGATGTATGTTTTCCTAGGGTGGAGCTCAAGGCCAAGGCCCCGCTAGTGAAAGCCCGAATTTTATTTAAAGGGCAAGTATTGATATTTTGATACCATGTGCTCTTAAGCCATGGGAATTGTAATAGAATGTAAATAAACATCATGCAATATAAAATACCAAAACTGGCTACGGAGGCAATGAATGAGAAGGGGCCATGTGTATCCACTAGGGAGTGGTGAGGGGGCTATGGGAATGAACCATAGGTTGCCATATGTCATTATGAGAACCCTTTTTGACTTCCCTAGAGGAAATTTATTCATGTTGTAAGAAAATGGTTGAAGAATTAAGTCAATGACTTTGATGGAGTATGGGCAGCCCTGAAATTCGTATGGGTAGGTATGGGCTCTTTTGACTTGTCCCACAAGTCACTCTACATCTTGGGGGTTGCTCCATCCTTATCCCCATTCCATTGTGGAAGTATGGGACATCTTTCTCCACCCAAAAATGAGCTCCCAACAGTGAGAAAACCAGAAATCGCGACTGTGAGAGAACCCACGTTTTGGGAAGCCAAAAACGTCCCGATTTGGTATTGGACAGTGAAATCCAATGGGGGATCCATTGGTAGGAACCTTGGGGCGAATTTGGGAGCAATAGCTACCCCAAAAGCCATGGGAAAACCCAGTTTTAATGGCCCAGAAAATCAGTGACGGATTTGGGTTGTTTGTGACAGATTTGTGAGAAATCCGATTGTGAATATATGAATAGAGGATGGGATTGCTGAGTCTAGTTTGGAAGGGTATGTGGCTCTGGGTTTGAGCTCAGTGGACTAGCATCCTCCTCCATCTCCTATTGCATGCTTGAGAAACCCAACTGTGTGTTGGCTTAGCATGGCTGTTTGATTGAAACCCTGACTGTGAGTGAGCCATCTAGTTCCTCCTTAGTGGATACACAGCCCAGCTCGGGGTTGATCTCTCAGCCGAAAGAATACAGGCTGGACAGAGATCTATGGTTGGGTGGAACGTTGCTCTCACGTAGCCAGTCGTTGGATATCGCGTTGCAAGATAAGTGCTCTCCGTGACTTTAATTTGGATATATATATCTGGGTTCTGCAATGTGTTATTTGAATGATTATTCTTCATGTTAATGAAATTGAAATGAAGTCTGTGCATGGCATACGAATGAGAATGGGTCTCTTTATGTTGAATCATTCTCTGCTGTGGTAAATATGTTATGCAATTACGGTCTGTTTGTGTGCCTGCTAGTATGTTCATCCGCTGTGTTTATATTGAAACGAATCTGCATATAGAAGTTTTGAAATGTTAGTTATTTATGTGCAAAAATATTGGGGCTAAGTTTACCAAAAGCCCGGTATGTTGTTAATGTTTCCTTCCCTGTTGTTCTATGGAGAAGGGGACATTACACAAGGCCCAACCTTATATCACGACCATTACCAGGGATCCAGGTTATCCATTTAGCTATCACATTAAATGAACCCATCAAACCATTCCACAACACATATAAGTCTTAACATCTCATTGTTAATATATTAATTGTCAACCATAAAGGAATGAGCATGTGCTTACCTAATATAATGGAGTGTATATATTGTATTAAATATTTTTTTCTTCTAATTTTATAATAATAAATTATAGAATGAATTATAAAATGATCATGTGTTGAAATAATATAATGGAGTTAATTCTCGTTAGTTTACTTGGTTAAGATGTGGGTCTTGTTAAGAATAATTTATCTTAAAGTATTTTTTTGTCAATCTACAACATGTTTTTGCTATAAAAACCATAAATATCTAACTCTTTATTTTAATAATATCTATTTTATTTTTTAACTAGAAAATTAATTTTAATTAATATCTATTTTATTTTTTAATTAAAAAATTAATTTTAATTAATATTTATTTTATTTTTAACTAAAATTCAATTATTGTTTAAACATTAACATTCATAAAAATAAAATTTTGACGTTATAGATATTATTAATTTGATTATTTTTTATATTTCAATAATGGAATTAATTATTAAAATATTTATTTCTATGTTTTTAGTGAGCTACCAAATTTAGTTATATTAAAAAACAAAATTACATTTATGCTTAATTTAATGATTGAAAATACTTATGTTTAAAAAAATCAAAAATAAATTAATAAAATTTTACAAACACGAAATGTTTACTTTATTATATTTATCTATTTTTTAAATAAAAGTGATAGCTTTTTCAAATATTTCTAATTATCTATTATTCAATTCTGGTATAAATTTCTTTAATTTACCATACTTTTAATTAAAGTAAATATGAATTTATTGTAACAAAATTTGTAGAAATTTTTTGAAAAAAATACAAAATACAAATATATTTAAAATAATTATAAAAATTATAAATAAATATAAAAAGAGGAAGAAAACTAAATTGTAAAATGGAAACTATGGTTCCTAAGGAATGTGTCTAGCAAGATATTAAAAAAAAATTAAAAAATTATATAGCTAAAAATACTAATATACACAAATTTTATAAAATGGAATTCAAATCCTTGTAATAGGGTGCTATTTTTTATATTTACATAGATTACAAGTTTCATTTATCATTAATTTACAATAAAAGAAAATATCAATAAATCTATGAATTCATGCATTTGAAACTAGGTATAGATTTTTTTAACGATATAAATTAATATGGAATTAAAAATTTAAATACTTTTTTATCCAAAAAAATGATTTTTTAAAATTCTATTTAATATCTAAAAATATACAAATCACTATAAAAAAAACTTCATACAAATAAAATTTAATAATATTATTAATCTTTTTTAAAGCTTAATTAGCTAATTTATTAATCTATTTATTTCTTTTTTTATTTTTTCCACTTCAAAACTATATTTTTATTTACTAATTTATTATTAATATAAATGATTTTTTGGTTAGTGTAATTTATTTGTAAATTAATTTTATTAATATTTATTTTTTCATATTTGTATCTATTGCCAATTATAATTTAGTATGTCTAAAGTATATTGTGTTTTCTATACAAAACTCAAAATTGAAAGTTGGGTCATATGTTAATCTCATGTATTTTGCAATATCTAAAGTAATTATTTATTTGCATATTTGAACCACTATAATAACAATTTATTAATAACATGTAAATAGCTATAGTTTTGAGCTATACATCCTTACCACATAACTAGGTTTTTTTAATAACTGGTTTTATTATCAATGTAAATTTTTTTATTTATTTGTAAATTAGTTTTATTCTTATTTTATTCTTTTATTCTTTTTTAGAGAGTAGGTAATAAGTTGCTAATTTCACTTGTTTATATAAAAATTAAGTGTATATTTACCATGGTTAGATGTTAAGTATATAAAACCATATAATATAGTTGTGGTTTATATATATATATATATATATATAAAAGACTAAGTATAGAATGTTTTAATGATTTGTAATTTTTATATTATTATTTTATAGAAGAAGATATATAATTTATTCAATTGGAACGTGAGAGAAAGTTTCAATGATCTTTTTAATTTAAAATTTAATATAAATAGTAATTTTAATTAGAAAAAAATATTATCAATTTATCTTATTTTAAAATTATTCTTTTGAAATTTTAAATTATAATAATTATATTTCTTACGTTGAGAAATTATTCTTACTTTATTAAAATATAGTATCCATCATAGGCAAGCACTAATAAGATCAATTTTAATGATCTTTTACTTGTAAAATATATGAAATTTTTATATAACATCCAAATATGATATGTATGTACAATACTTAAAACATCTAAAACATCATGAGAGGAAAGGATTTGTTATATTGTTAGATTATGAGCATTGAGGATGAAATACACTTTCTCTTAAAGTGCAGCCCTTATACCCACATTATATCACACTTTCATAATCTTTTCTACAATATAAAGTTCGCTAATCTTCTAACATGTAAAAACTATGGCTACTTAGGAATGATTGTCTCCAAGATTTTTAA
This sequence comes from Larix kaempferi, assembly GCA_027924585.1. NCBI lineage: Eukaryota > Viridiplantae > Streptophyta > Pinopsida > Pinales > Pinaceae > Larix > Larix kaempferi. Next base: position 7,423,316 of record BSBM01000770.1, read on the forward strand.
GCATAAGAATAAAATTTTGTAACAATCCAAATAACTCTGTTTTTTTAGGATCCGAGAACATTAACTATCATCATTATCATCACAATCAAAACTTAAATTAAAATATTGAATTAATAATGATAAACTCCCAAGGTATCGGTGGTCATTGGGAAGATGAATGGGACAATTATATCTTGACCCTCAATAGAGCAAGAATTAGATTAAAGGAAATAAAGGATGTATTGGTGTGCAGCTGAAATAAGGCTATTGGGAGGTGAATGCTAAAGATGCGTATGATTCTATTATTAGCTCGTTGGTCTTATGTGAACCAAAATGGTGGTATGGTAAAATATGGAAATGGTTCTTTCCTATGAAACTAAAGTGCTTTTTCTAGTTATATATTGAGAATTTATTACTGACCTGGGACAATTTAGTCTACAGAGGATGGCAGGGCCCTAGTATTTGTGCTCTTTGCAAGAAGGAAAAATAAACTATTGATCATATGTTTATTTTTTGTCCATTCAACAAGACAATGTTGAACTTTGGTTGTCATTGATGTCAACTATGATGTCAACTAATATCAAAGAGGATGTCAAAGGATTTCAAATAATTATGTATTTCGGTTCCAGTTTAAAGAAGTATAGGAAAGCCACTTTGAAGTGGTATATGCGCAATCAAGTTGAAGAAGTATATGGATGCCAGTATGAGGAAGTATATTCAGAAGTGCACCCAGTCTGAAGAAGTATATTTCAAAGGTACATCATGCATATCCAGTTTGAAGAACTACATAAGGAATGCATCCTACTACATTTGGTACATGCATAGACATCAAGCCCACCAAGCCACACCCCTTCAAGGAAAAAACCAAAGTGTTGGTTGGACAAAGGTTCGAGTGCACAAACAAGCTAAGAGATGATTGGGAAAGATTCAAGAGTGCGCAAGAAATCCAAATTGTTCATTGGACAAAGGTTGGGAGTGTGCAAGCAAGTCAAGAATTGTTTGGACAAGGTTCAGTTTTGCGCAAGCAACTTGCAACAAGAAATGGTCAAGCAATTATGCAAGTTCTGAAAGTGCACAAATCTCACCAATCAGAAGAAGCTTTCAGTTATTGAAGCACACAAAAGTTCCAAGAAGTAGGTAGTAGTTGAAGATAGTATATGTGCAAATTCCATAGCTAGTGAATCATCAAGTGTGCAAGACCCACAAGTGATGGTACCACAAGGGTGAAAGTGCACTAAGTCAAGGACCATGTATGTGCAAGATGCACAAGAGATGACACATCAATAGCACATAGGAGGACATGTGGAAGAAGAATAAATAGTGAAGCAAAGAAGAAGGAATGCCACAACCAACTTGTGGACATGCAATCCTTGCAGGACATGTATAAATAAGAAACAAGTTGGATATTTGAAGAAAGTTTGACAACAAGTATGCAGAGCTTCTAAGTGGAAAGTACAGATTTATATTTGGGGCATCAAGGGCTCATGGAACCAAAACAACATGATCTAGCATAGAGCCAAATGTGCACAAGTAGAGGAATGGAATAACTGATGGTGCGCAAAATGATGTTGTAGTTTTGTGACGATTGCATGAAGACAAAAAGGAAGACTGCAAAATATGCGCAAGTGTGTGAGGACCGAATGACAGTATCGCATAAAGTACGTTGACAGGAACAGATGTTCTAAGATATATCCGCACAAATATAGAACTAAAGTATATCTTACAATGCACAATGGAAAAAAGTTTCATTGATGCACAAAGACTAAGTTGAAGTGTGCAAAGTAAAGAAATCCATTGGATGCACAAATACATAGTTGTAACATAATCAAGTATGCGAGTAATGATGTGGATGAACTGAGACAAGTGCGTTAAACCGAAAGGATGAATCATATGATGCACAACAAGTCGTAGATTGTTTGAAGGACTTTGGTACTTAAACATAACAAACACATCTCAGAAAGTGCGTAGTTCCATCTGATATTGTTGCACAATATCAGAACAACAAGTTATTAGTTGATGCACAGTATCAGCTGGTGAGTGCAGTTGTGCAATAACAGAAGGGAACATTGAATATTGGTGCAAACTGTAGCAGATGAAGCAACACACAATATCTCTAGTGTTATGTCAGTTGATGTTAAAGTGAAGAGTTGAGTGCAATGAGAATTCAAGTGATGTATGCAGCATAATGACAACAATACTACTGCATACACAAGGTGTGCACAATAGAATGAACATTAGAAGATCAGAAGTGTGCATGGATCAGAAGTTCAAGAAGGAAATATCTTATTTTGTATATCTGGGTGGCAGGACGGGGCAAGGAGCAGGGGGTCGTAGCCTCCTTCCAGTTGGTGCTGGAGAGCACAGGGAGTTGGTGCTTCCTTCAGGTTCGTGTCTGTAAAATCGAGTGGTGAGTTCCTCCTTCCAATTGGTGTTGGTAAACACAAGAATTCAATGCTTCCTTGAATGTAATAGTTTTCATTATAAAAGAACATTCCATGGTTTTCTCCCGATTGGGTTTCCACGTAAAAATTATGTGTGTTATGTGTTCTTTGTTTTGGTGGATATGTGGATGAATATTTTATTTATGATGGATTCTTAAATATAAATCAAGTTTAAGTTCAGAATAATCTGTTTAAGAAGTTAAAATTGTTCGTAACTACGCTAATACTGATTCACTCCCCCTCTCAGTATTAAATAGATTCCAGCAATTGGTATCAGAGTGGGTGTCTTCAGTGACAACTTAACATCTAGAAGATAGATCCGTGTGCATATATGGACAAATAGGAAGGTCTCTCCACCAATAGAGCACCAAGGTTCGATGGCACTAATTACACCTTCTAGAAGGTTAGGATGGAATTTTATATTCAATCACTAGGAGCAGATATTTGGCACTCCATTATAGATGGTTACAATGTTCCAACAGTCGCACCAACTAATCTAGTTGAAAGGAGACTATATGAATGTAATGCAAGGGCCATTAACGCACTGTTATGTGGGTTGACAGATACAAAATTCATCAAGGTTATGCATTGCGCCTTAGCCAAGGAGGTATGGGACAAGTTCAAAGGTATGCTTGAGGGTGACGAGAAAGTTAAGAAGGAAAAACTGTTGAACTATTATGGGTTATATGAATCCTTGAAGATGAAAGATGAAGAGAACATTTCTTCATACTTCTTGCGAGTTGAAGAGATAGTTAATGCTCATTAGAGGAAATCTGGATGAAAAATGGTCCTCCTAAGGAAAATAATAAAATAATAGTAGAGAGTGAGAGTGTAAAAATACTACTTTTTTATCATATTTTCAACTTATCTTCTTGTAGGTTTGCTCAAATTTCTAGCAGGAGCACTCATTGGATGCGGAATTAAATTATGCATACAATGCGTACCCAAATTACATACTTTTGACAACATCCACATCATGAAAAATTGAAAATACGTTAAAAACAAACGTGTTTCTAGTGAGATAAAAAAACATGTTTTTCAAGTATTTTCAATTTTTTGTGATGTATATGATGTTAAGGGTATGCAAGTTGGGTACTATTTGGATGAAAAATTTAATTCTGCATCCAACGAGTGCTCCTGCTTGAAATTTGAGTAAATCTACAAAGAGATAAGTTGAAAATACGATCCAAAAAAGTAGTTTTTGTTTCTTCCCTCGAATTTTTTTATATGCACTTTTTTGAATTTTTAAGCATTTTGATTGGCTAATACATGATGACATGGAATTTGAATTAGGTTTTAGGAGTACCCATTTTCATCCAAATTTCATCAAATGATCAAAATACTTGGAGTCATCCTAGAAGAAAATTGGTTGTACAGAAGATACTGAGAAATTTGTCTTCAAGATTTGATGCAATTTTTTTTGTGTTAGAAGACAGAGAAAATATTGCAGACATGAAGAAGGATGCGCTTCAAGGGATCCTGACATCATATGAGATGAGAAACGAGAAATAAAATCCCATCAGCAGAGAAACAACTTTTAAAGCCACCGAGAAGGCTAAGCATGAGCATGACAAGTTCTGTTGCAATGAGTCAGATGAAGAAGAATGAAAATTTGTAAGAAAGCTGAAAAAGAGGACGAGGTAAGTACAAGAATAGGTTTCCTTTCAAATGTTTCAAATTTGGAGGAGTAGGCCATTTTGCGTCTAAGTGTCCTTACAGGGAAGATGGAGACAACGACAGTGAAGAAGAACCCGGTTCCTATGAGCAAAGATCAATGTGCACTCAGAACATACCAGAGACCAAAAATAAATTTCCAAAGTAGAAGAAGAGCTGTATACTGAGAAGACAATAATGTGTCTGAAGCTAGTGGCTGCGATAAGAAGCCGAAATAAGTATTGTTCATGGCTTTTGTAGATGAAGAAGAAAGCATCAAAGAAAGAAATAAGAACATATCATCAGTCAAGAAGAATACTCCAGTTGTGAAAAGCAAGCTGGGATCACTAGATAAGTACTTTTTTAGTGGGTCCTTCAATAATCCTTCAAATCTTGTTGCAGATATTAAAATTGTCAATCAATTCGAAGAAGAGGAAGCTGCAAAATTTATTAGGAAGGAGAATTGATCAATGCATTATATGAATTAAATAAGTCAAGAAAGAAGAGTAAATGCTTGTAGGAACAACTATGAAAGTCTGAAGAACAAGTCATGCAGGCAAAAGAGAATCAAGAATCTCATGAAAAACAAGTCAGTAAAAGGATGATAGATTATGAAGAACAACTGAACTACACAGTTGATAAGATCAAGATACTTGAAGAAGAAAGATCCATGTTGAAGAATTCTCTGGAAGAATTGGCACAGAAAAACAGGATGTTGACAAATCAACTTGAAGTAAAGGACAAAGAGATATCTCGCTTAGAAGAAAAATTGACTGAGATGAAGGGAAATAAATAAGTGCATATCAAAAATGATACTCTGACTTGCACACATTCTGGAAGTGACAAGGATGAATCTGAAGAAGAAGCGTTGAACAAATTCGAAGACATCAAATCTATTATGAACAAGATTCTGAATGATCTGATAACACCAAAAGACAAGTCTGGAAGTGGCTATGAGAAAACGTCAAGGAAGGTATGTGACAGTGCACATTGTCCAAGTCAATTGAAGATGTATGACAATTCCTTCAATAATTAAAACTCTTCCCATTATACTAGTCAAAGAAGGATCAACATAATGAAGTGCGCAACGTGCAATTGCATTGGTCATATTGCAAAATATTGCCAAACTGTGAGATGTTATGCATGTGATGGTTTTGGACATAAGACTTTGTATTGTTGAAGAGTAGTAAACTGTCCCAATTGAAACATGTTTTGAAAATGAAGAATCCATAGGGAAGACAACCGAGCGTAGAATAATAACAATGGATCACACATGAAAACTTGGGCAAGGAAATCTCCTCAAAAATGCGCAGAAGAAGTTGATGATCCAAGTACATCTAAAGAAACAAGAAATTGTTGCCCCTCTTGTTAAGAATATTAAGTGAGACCCTTGAGTTCAACACGATGCATCTTAGGAATTCAAGGAATATGTTAGTGAAGATTGTGGTTAGAAGGTGTCTGTTGCATTATTTGAATTGAAAAAGTTTATGTGTGTTAGATTGATATAGAAAATAGCTTTAGTATCTCATATGTTTGCATGTATATATTCAGTTAATTGTCGAGTTATGTTGTGAAGCACTTGCATGTGATAGAATGAAATATTCAGTTATTGATGTGTTATGTTGAAGACAAAGTGTCACACAAAATACATATACATGCGATAAAAGAAAACGTTTCAACAGATGGTACTGTAAAGTAAATCATTCGCCTACGCAGAAACATAGTTACATAATCATATATTACATTATAGTCAAAATCTATGTTTTTACATATCGCACGATTCTTCTACAAAGTGAATATCAGGAGAGAATTCATGCCGAGGTGAAAAAGGCGAAGATGAAAAAAATGAGAATTGTAGAATAACTTAAAGTTGCAATTTGAGGTCCATCTCTGAGTTTGGTTGATGTGTGATTCAAAGCTCCAAATCCACTAGAACTAGTGCATTACACTCAAACCGAAGTGATGACAGTTTGTCCATAATACATTGTTGTTGTAGCTCTAGGTTGTTGACTTGATGGATCAGATGGTTCAATTGCTCAATGTGCCCAAAAATTCACCTTCAACTGAGCATACTGGTGTTTGAATACGGTTTCCTCCATTCAACCTTTCCACACTCCCATGTCAACTCTTGGACGAGTGAATTTAGACTGCTATGACTAGATAGAAAGGCACACATTCTCAAGAGATTTGTTCATCCTACTGTAGAAGGAAGCCATTAGAAAAGAATACGAGGATTCAGGAAGCAATGCGATGCAAAATAGAAGGAGCTAAAAATGTGATGAATTAGGCCTGTCAAAGAGCTCTTATAGAATTGAATGGATGTTGTTTGCATTCATGAAATTAATTTGAAGAGTTGTGCATTCAATACCACGTGATTTGAGGAAGGTGGTGGAGTCACCAAAACTAAATGCTAGAATTAATGAATTTTGTAAAAAGTACAAAAAAGTGAAAATCCAATTCATTGCTTCGTGCAATGAATGACGTTTCCCAAAAAGGCTTAAGTATGGTTGTGGCACGTCATAGTTTCCACACGAACTAATTTCCATATCCTTTTAATGCTAAGCTAGCGGATAAGTGAAAATGTGCCAAATCTTTAGTTGTCACTAGAAGGGATGTAATGACAGTAAATGAAACAGAGCTTGGTGACAGTGCATTAAATGCGACAAATGGAACAATCAGACATAGAAAGGAAATCAACGTGAAAGATAGTGCAGAATGAGTAAAAGACTACTTTCGGTGCTGTGTAGTTGGAACATCATGAAGACTACATGAAGACCTACAAAAATAATGATGATTTGTTATGATAGGAACAAGAGATCAAGAAGATAGCACCTGTACAGGGGGAGCGCATCAAAGAGGGTTATGAAAATAATGTATAGACCGTAGGTTATTAGCACATAAATTCCAGCAAAAGAAAGGAAGCATGGAGATTGGGGATTCATCCCTGTGAGGAATAAGAGAAGGTCAACGCAAAAAAGAAGTAAGGTGAACCAATAATTGCGCAAATAATGACACCTCTTTTCCATTGATTTCAAAGTGGGAGAAGAAACATGATGCTAACTAAAGAGAAGGAAGCATATCATTGGAGTAATAGCATGAAGTTGAAGAAGTAAGAAAGAGCATGAAGCTCATCATAGAGAAATGCCATGAAGCAATAAAGTTGAAAATCATGAATCTAAAAGCATGCAACAACACAATGAGAATAATCATGATGCATGTAGTCTACACAGAAGTAACAAAGGAATTGATAGTAGAATACACAGATATTAAAGGCTCAACTAGCAAAGTACACAGAGGGACCATATACATAGCGGGAGTATGGTGACAAACACAAATGAAGCATACAATCTTCAGAAGACGATTATGCACAACTTCATAAGGTGTTGACATCAATGCCAAAGGGGGATATTGTTGAAATTTGGTTTTCATTGATGTCAACTATTATCAAAGAGGATTTCAAAGGATGTCAAAGAATTTAGTATTCTGGTGTAAGTTTAAAGAAGTATATGAAATCCACTTTGAAGTGGTATATGCACAAGCAATATGAAGAAGGATATGGATGCTAGTATGAAGAAGTATATCCAGAAGTGCATTCAGTCTGAAGAAGTATATTTCATAGGTACATCATGCATATCCAGTTAGAAGAACTACATAAGGAATGCATCCTACTACATGTGGGACATGCGCAGACATCAAGTACACTAAGTCACACCCCTTCAAGGAAAAATACAAAGAGTTGGTTGGATAAAGGTTTTAGTGCACAAGCAAGCTAAGAGATGATTGGGAAATATTCGAGAGTACAAAAGCAAGTGAAATTTTTCATTGGACAAAGGTTGGGAGTGCACAAGCAAGTCAAGAAATTATTAGACAAGGTTCGGGTTTGTGCAAGCAACTTGCAACAAGAAACGATCAAGAAATTATGCAAGTCCTAAAAGCGTGCAAATATGACCAATCAGAAGAAGCTTTCATTTGTTTAAGCATGCACAAGTTCTAAGAAGTAGGTAGCATTTGAAGATAGTATATGCGCAAATTCCATAGTTAATGAATCATCAAGTGCACAAGACCCACAAGATATGACACATCTATAGTGCATAAGATGACATGTGGTAGAAGCATAAACCGTGAAGTAAAGAAAAAGGAATGCCACAACCAACTTGTGGACATACAATATGTGTACGACATGTATAAATAAGAAACAAGTTGGAGATTCGAAGAAATCTTGACAACAAGTATGAAAAGATTCTAAGTGGAAAAGACATATTTATATTTAGGGCACCAAGGGATTGTGGAACCAGAACAACATGATCTAGTAGAGAGTCGAGTGCACACAAGCAGAGGAATAGAATAACTGATGGTGCACATAATGATGTTGTAGATCTTTGACGATTGCACGAAGACAGAAAGGAAGAATGCATAAGATGCGCAAGTGCATGAGGACCCAATGACAGTATCACAAACAACACACTAACAATCACATTTGTTCTAAGATAGATCCGCTCAGAGACAGAACTAAAGTATATATTACAATGCACGGTGTAAAGAAGTTTCATTAACACACAAGACTAAGCTGAAGTGTGTGAAGTAAAGAATTCCATCAGATGCGCGAATATAGAGTTAGGGTAGAATCAAATATGTGCGTCATGATGCAGATGATATGAGACAAGTGTGTTAAACTGAAAGGTAAAATAATATGATGCACATCAGGTCGCATATTGTCTGAAGGACTGTGGCACTTAAACAGAACATACACATCTCAGAAAGTGCACAATTCCATCTAATACTATTGCGCAATATCAGCACAACAAGTTATTAGTTGATGCACAGTATCAGTTGGTGAGTGAAGTTGCACAATAGACGAAAAAAACATTGAATATTTGCATAAACTGCAACAGATGAAGTAGCACACAATATCTCTAGTGCGACTTAAGTTGATGTGAAGTTGATGTTAAAGTGAAGAGTTGAGTGGAATGAGAAGTCAAGTGATGTATGTAGCATAGTGATAGCAACACTACTGCATACAGAAGGTGCACACAACAGAACGAACATCAGAAGATCATAATTGTGTGCGGATCAGAAGTTCAAGAAGGTAATATCTTATTTTGTATATCTGTTCGGCAGGATAGGGAAAGGAGGAGGGGGTCGTAACCTCCTTCCAGTTGGTACTGGAGAACACAGAGAGTTGGTGCTTCCTTCAGGTTGGTTCCTGTAAAACCAGGGGGTCGGTGCCTCCTTCTAATTGGTGTTGGTAAACACAAGAAGTCGATGCTTCTAATATTTTTCCTTATAAAAGAGAATTTTGTGGTTTTCTCTCGATTAGGTTTCCACGTAAAAATTATGTGTGTTCTGTGTTCTCTGTTTTGGTGCATATGTGGATGAATATTTTATTTATGATGGATGCTTAAATACAGATCAAGATTAAATTTAGAATAATCTGTTTAATAAGTTAAAATTGTTCATAAATGCACTAATACTGATTCACCCTCCCTTTCAATATTAAATAGATTCCAATAGAGATTTTGACATGAAGTGTGTGAAGACTTATCTATATTGCAAAACTAGGATATGATAACATTGAGGCCAACTTCAGTCATTGAAAATACAAGGTAGCTTATCATAAACTATTACCTATATTTGTGTGTTGGTTAGTATGGAATATGAGAAATAAGACAATATTTGAAAATGGTATCCCCAATCCTCAGTTCTGTAGTTTGAAAAGTGTTGGATTCTATAAGGAGTATAGTAAATATATGATTAATAGAGTGAAAAATCTAAGGACTACTCCCTCCATTTTTTCTTTTGCTATCGTATTTTTTGATGGTGCTTCTTCTACTAGCTCTTGTGGTAGTGGAATGATCCTAAAGATAAATGAGGATCATTGCTACAAGCCTTGGATGGGGTGTGGTTTTGGTGGCAATACTAAAGAAAAACTTGTTGCTTTATGGGGTTTGCTACATTTTTCCATACTTAATGGTATTATCTCCCTTCAAGTTTATGGTGACTCAAAAGTTATCATTAAATGGGCTACTGGGATGTATAATCTAGAGGTATTGGACGTGCATCAGTGGTGTCATAGAACAAAATACCTTCTTGCTTCCTTTTTTGAAATCTCTCGTTCCCACATATACATAAATTTTAATATTGAAGCAGACCTCTTATCTAAAAGGGAAATGACTCGTCCTGAAGGCACTCTATTTTTTGAAGAAGTCATGGAAGATGCAACTATATTTAAAGGTTCGGTTATGATGATATGTTAATTAGTTTTTCATAGTTTTTTTATCATATGCTCTGAGGAGGAATCTTCTCAGTAGTTATCAAACTACGGTTCTAATTGGGTATATGTAGTTTTTGTTTTAAAGAATAAATTATATCTGAGGGTTATTGTTTTGGCAGGTTGGATATAGTTTTTGGGGCCATTTTAGAGTTGATTTTATCGTGAAACACTGTTAGAGAAAAGGCACTATGATATCTCTTGATGTAATGCTTATATTTTCTTTCATTCAATAAATAGCAAAAAATGATTTTTTTCCTTTTGGAAAAAACAATCAAACAAATTAAATCTTTTATATTTTAAAAACAATTCAAATAAATGTTTTTATCGTTTTAAAAGTGATGAATTATATAGACATATATGTTAACTTCAATTATTTTGTGTGCATGTGTTTACACATAAGAACATCACTTGCATGCGAATAAAAGGAATATTTCAACCGTGGAAACTAGAATGCCATTTTTTTTAGTATATACATTTATATACAATGGTTGATCATTGATAAGGTTGATGGTGAGATCTAGATTTCCCTATTTAGTGAAGATTTGGTAGTTGATACCTACCATTTTATTTGGTAAAGATTCATTGAAAAAGCTAAATACACACGTCATGTCATGCAGGTCTCATAAGTGCACCGAAGACATCTTTGAGTTTGGGGTTAAGTCATCTTTTAATGAAAATCATGTTATATCAATTTTAAATGAAAAGTAGTTAAATTTAATGTTTTGTTTGATTGATAGAAAACTAGTTAACTTTAAATTTAATAAATAAAATGAAATTCGTAATTATATAATTATATAATTTTTTTTTATAATTAATAAAATGAAACTCATCTCAACAAGCTTAAAGAAAATAATTAATATTGCTAAAATTAGAACCAAGACTTTTCCATTTCATTTATATATATATATTGAGGATGATGAGGATGAGGATGATGATGAGGAAGTGGGTGATAACAATGATGAGGATGATGGAGATGATGATGATGGAGATGATGATGATGATGAGGATGATGACAATGCTGAGGATGATGAGGATGAGGATGATGATGATGATGTTGATGATGACGAAGATGATTATGATGATGAGGAGGAGGAGGAGGAGGAGGATCATATTTGTCATCATCAACATCATCATCTTCATCTTCGTACTCATCGTCATCATCATCCATCATCTTCATGATCATCATGATCATGATCATCATCTTCGTCATCATCATCATCATCATGAAGATGATGATGATGATGATGATGATGATGATGACGAAGATGATGATCATGAAGATGATGGATGATGATGAAGATGAGTACAAAGATGATGATGATGATGTTGATGATGATGATGAAGATAATGATGATGTTGATGATGAAGATGATGACAAATATGATGATGAGGAGGAGGAGGAGGAGGAGGAGGATGATGAGGAAGTGGGTGATAACAATGATGATGATGATGGAGATGATGATGATGGAAAGGAGGATGACGATGATGAGGATGATGATGATGGTGTTGATGATGACGATGGTGTTGATGATGACGAAGATGATTATGATGAGGAGGAGGAGGAGGAGAAGGAGGAGGAGGAGGAGGAGGATCATATTCGTCATCATCAACATCATCATCTTCATCTTCGTACTCATATTCATCATCATCCATCATCTTCATCTTCATCATCATCATCAACATCATCATCTTAGTCATCATCCATCATCTTCATCATCATCATCATCATCATCTTCTTCATCTTCTTCATCATCATCATTGATGATGATGATGACGATGATGATGATGATGATTATGAAGATGATGGATGATGTGATGCCAATGATCACGATGTTGATGATGAAGATGATGATGAAGATGATGACCAAAATGATGATGAGGAGGAGGAGGAGGAGGAGGATGAGGAAGTAGGTGATAACGATGATGATGATGATGGAGATGATGATGATGGAAATGATGATCATGACGAGGATGATGACGATGATGAGGATGGTGATGATAAGTATGACGATGATGATGCTGATGATGATGGAGATGATTATGATGATGATGATGAGGAGGAGGAGGAGGATGATCATATTCATCATCATTAGCATCATCATCTTTATATTCATACTCATCTTCATCATCATCCATCATCTTCATCATCATCATCATCATCATCATCATCTTCGTCATCATCATCATTGATGATGATGATGATGATGAAAAAGATTATGATGGTGATGAAGATGATGATGATGATGTTGATGATGATGATGATGTTGATGATGAAGATCATGGCCAAGATGATGATGATGATGATCATTACGATGAGGATGATGACGATGATGAGGATGATGAAGAATATGATCATCTTTTTCATCACCTTCATCATCTTCATTGATAATGATGATGATGACAAGGATGATGATGAGGATGAGGATGATGAGGATGAGGATGATGATGATGATGTTGATGATGATGAAGATGATGATGATGATGAGGATGAGGATGATGATCATATTTGTCATCATCAGCAGCAGCATCTTCATATTCGTACTGATCTTCATCATCATCCATCAACTTCATCATCATCATCATCATTATCATCATCTTCATCATCATCATCATTATCAATGATGATGATGAAGAAGATGATGATGATGAAGATGATGATGATGACAAAGATGTTGATGATGATGATGATGATGATGAAGATGATGAGGATGAGGATGATGAGTATGATGATGATGACGACGACGAATATGATGTTGATGATGAAGATGATGATGATGATGATGATGATGATGATGGTGACGACGATTACAATGATGATGATGATGATGAGGATGAGGATGAGGATGACGAGATTAGTCATGATCATCATCATTATCATGATCATCATATTGTTTAAGGCATGCAATGTATCCTAATCATGGTATATGTATCCCTCTACATTTGTTAGAGATACCCCACAAGGGTTATGTGTGGTGGTTTGAAGATGCATTCAACATCATATCCTAAGAAGCTTCTTGAGTTGTAGGTGTTGTTCATGGTGCTTGAGCCTGAGAAGCTTCATTTAAGGCATGAGAAGCTTCTTGTTGTCGATATACCTTGGTCATACCTCGAGACCTATTTTTGGTTCACAACTAACCTAGGCATCGCACACATAACACACTTGAAGTTGACTAATACCCTATAGATTTCATGTGTGGTGGTCTAGGGACTCATTCATGGTGTTTGTGCCTAAGAAGAAAGAGTTAGTATTGGAGGCTCTTGTTTCCCTCCACTAGTAATGGTTAAGGAGCCAAGATAAATCCTTGATGTCCAAGACATTATAATGGTAGCAATATTCAATTCATATGCAAAAGGCTTCTTGTAGAGGGATAGTGTCATGGATTCTATGTGTTATTGATGACGCTTAAGGTATAGAATTTTCAATTAAGGCCCAAGTGGAATTCAATTGAGCTCAATATGCTTCAATAAGATCATGAGGAACCTATTTTCATTCTTCGAGGATGTTCAATGCTCTTCAAAATATCCATGGCCTTGCATGGTAGGATGAGGATGCATTCATGGCATTTGATCTTTACAAAATATGTTTTTTGTCAAAATGAAATTCAAATTACCTCTTTGATGAGTCCTCCTCTACAAGACTTCATTTATTGCATGAATGTCACAGACTCACGAAAACTCTAAACAACACTCAATGGCATGCAACTACAAATAATGGCATGCAACTATAACCACAAACCAAGCAGAGGTTGATTTATGCATTGATATAGAGAGGTGGAAGCAGGCACACAATATGAAGAAACAATGAGTTAGAAAAAACATTTGGACCAAAGTACCACAATGGTTATTAAAAAATTTTAAATAAAAACAATTTTTGGCTCAGGAATTGTCTTCAATTTGATGGGTGGCATGATCATGATCATGTAACCTCCCTCCGTCCTTCCAAACATATGTGGTTTATCACCACATTTCTCTTCGACACTCGCTATCAAAACAGGTATAAAAATAATATGTCTTTACATCCTATTCCATTTAAATCCTCATTGCATAGTCATAAATAAGGATTTTTATGCATGGACATCCTCACCTTACAATATAAATTGGGGCAAGGCACATAGACAACCATAAATTATCAAATGTGTCAAGACGCAAAGAGTAAGCCCTTCCAATAAAAATACGACCCACCCTTCAAACTTCATCACCAAGTCCAATTTATGCAAATATTTTTGAAGTGGGGGAAGGTTTGGCATTAAATGGTGTAAACGTTGGGGAATAAATGGTGTAAACGTTACACAGGGGCACGTGCACGTGTTTTATCGCATGCACACTAGTGACGTGTATGCGCTAAAAACACGAGTGCGCATGCTTGTTACTAGTTAAAAAAAAGTTTCCTGGGAATTCTACCAAAAAACACAGGTTTCATTTCTTCCGCAGATTTCAAGCTCTTACTGGTTTCTTATTGGCTCACACTCATTAATATTTTGGTTACTCATTGATCTATTAGACACAAAATCACCCTTGGAATCTAACAAACATCTTTAGTGGTCTTGGAATCTAGTGGATACATTCAAGCTACCAGTTTCCATTGCAAGTGAAGATCATTTCTATAGAGGTATGGTGAATTGTAAATAAGTCTTTTCATTCGCAAGATTTGAGATTCTCCCATGCATTTTTATTTTTATCATATGGCCACAACAATATCCATGCATAGACAAAAATGAATTTGACAAGAATATTTCCCAAGTTCACATCTAAAAAAACTCATATGAACACTAGACAAGATGAAGTATGCAACCTCCTCATTGTTTAATTAGTTCCCAAGTTAATTTTGTTCTTTTAACCTCATATTAAGCTAGCAAAAAATACTACACACTCACTAAACATGAATAAAAATATCACTTCAACTCATCCACAAAACCTCAACTCTCTCATCTCTTATTCAATACCATTGTATGGAATGAGGATATATGTAAGTATATGCACCTTTCCTTTCTCTATGAATCCAAATATGATAGTATTCATCCATATTTACCGTCCTTACAATATCCCCACCTTTAATAATGATATTTTTTCCAAAAACCAAGACTTTCCCACTTCATTCTCTATCCAACATGGTCATTGGTATAGTCCCTAGTTCCCCACTTTCCAACACCTCCCTACCCTAGATATTGCACATTGAAAGGTCAAATTATATTCCCCCTAATCACCCTTCCCAAGACCATGATCCTTGTTAGAAACCTTTGCATCCTCCTTAAGGTTTTGCACAATACAAAGTATACATTCATTCTATTGTGATGCATTGTTGAATTCAACCATGGGTATTTTAAACTCAAAATCACATTCTATCATCTCAAGGTTTATAGATAAGGAAATAGTTTTTTGTTGTTTATTCAACTACTTAAGGTGTTATATAACCTAGTAATTTATGATGGTAAAGGACATTGCCTCAAATGGAAGGATATACCATTCCATTATGAAGACAAAGCAATCAAACTAGGTGCAAAATGTAGAATTGATAACATTAAGGGAGAAAGCAAAAAATGCAACTAATTAAGGTGAAAAATATGATGTAAACCAATAAGAATTCCTTGGGGGAATTTGCAACCTCCTCATTGTTTAATTAGTAAAATTTTTCTCTTTACCTTATTTGATGTAGAAAAACTATAAAACTATTCCCATGGCATCTCTAGCCATCTCTATTATAGGGTGTTACTACCATAATATTTATGAATCCATGGCTAGGAAAGACACTAGTTTCTCCACTCTAGACTTGACCAACCATCATCTATATTGATTGGAATTGTAAGGGATAATGATGTTTATTCAAACATAAATAAGCCAACATAGTCTATAGTTGTATGTGTTAATTTGTAAAGTGGTAAGTTATGTTGGAATTTTTCAAGTTCATTGTATAATGGAACTAATATCTTATTTGTTGTTTCTTTTGTAGGGGTAGGCCTGATAGTTGTATTAAAGAGACTTTTGGAGATGGGAAACTCACGCAACGCAACAAAAAAATATATAAGGAATCTACCCATTGAAAAGGTCAATGACTTAAGAGAAAAGGCCAGGATGGGAATGGAAAGATTGAGACATGGACCTATCATTGACTCGGATCCTGCCACTGATACTAACACAGTTGTTGATATGAAAACCTCTTGTTCAAAACCACAGGTAAAGAGGTTGAGTCCAACGGACCCAACTCAAATTCCAACATCAACACAATCTCCAACCAACAATCCATCAACGAGTCATGCTGAAGTTCCTCACGACACAAGAATTTTGGGAGATGCTACATGTGTAGAGATGGACATACAAGCCTTGCTTAATTTGCAATCTCCCCAAGAAGACCACAACCATGTCGACCACACTCCCATTATGGCCCAATCTATGAACAAAGCACCACAACAAACAAGCTCTAGTATTCATGTCTCATGTCCACCCTCCCTACCTAGACTGTCCATTGCAAGAAGAAGAACTCCTAGACGTATTCATGTGGATGAAAGTGCTATGTCGGGACTTGAAGGCAAGTTGCCAAAGTGCACTATTGAATGGCAATGCAATAAAATTGTCAAAGAATATTTTGAATCCAAAGGTGATGCAGGTAAATGTCAATTATTGCTATGTTTGTTAAAGTCACGTTGTTTAGCTGTTGTTAGGAGAATTTTGGGCATAAAGATGGTTAAAAGTTTAGATGCTAGCAGCCATATTGTTAGAAATCTCCAATCTGCATTTAATGCAATTGGGAAGACATCTCGTACAAAAGATCTTTGCATGGCTCGTCATGATTTAGCGGAATCAGTTGTAAGAAAGTCCACAAGGAAACGTTGCTTGCTATCACACACTTCTCACATACTCAAATTAAATAGAAAAAATATTAAAAAGTACTATGTTATAAGAGAAAACCTTGACACTCTGGGTGGAAACGATTGTTGGGATTTTGTTGGTAGGTTGCCTCATGCATATAGGAAGCTAATTGATGCTATTAAGGAGTTAGTACACAAGTTTTGACATGATCATACTAGACCTTCATCAAACCAAAGAGACGTGCTAAATATGAGAAAGGTTCTACTAAACGTGAACCCCATGTTAAGCAATTCCTTGACACCACATAGACTGAACTCTATGAGAGATTCAGGAATGAGCACACACAATTGAACCTGGGTCAAAGGTCCTTTGAGAAATGAAAACCATGGTACATTCGTATATGCATTGATCGGAACACCTGTTGTTGTATATACCACATAAAATATGAATATTATTATGACACATATAAACATATATTTTGTGATTTGCATACTAACATTGTGCAGTGCTGCAATGGATCCATACTACCACCGAATGCATCAAGAGACTTTATCCACAACATCATGTGTCCAAGGCCCAAAGGACAAAAATATTATGAAAAATCGTGTTTATATGGGACATGTTCTAGGTGCAATGGGTTTTCTCTTTTGAATTGTTGCATTCATGAAAGCAAGCAGCACGAATTTGGTAGGATGGGCGTGGAGATGCAGAGCTTCAAGTACATAAACTATCAATTAGACAGTGCTAGGGAAAGTAAAAATATTGCATTAGTGAAGTCACAGGTACAAATGAATATTGCATATTTTTCATATTACACGTTCAATTTATGACATATACATTTTTCCAAAGGCCACATTGTAATATTTCCCTTTTTTTCATAGTAACAGGTACCGGTATGTGACTTCTTGACGGAGTTCTACGAGAAAACAGAGTAGTATGTTCAACATGTGCATGTAGCATGATGGCAAGATGAGTAGTACAAAAAATGCAGGGACACATTTCTTGTTGGAACCATAGTGTCAATTGTGGATTTTGCAGAAAATTACACCCTTTAGCCACAAAATGAAATCCAGAATCAATACTACCATTCAAACCAAGTCAGCATCATGGTACATATTATGTATAAGCATGGGCCAAAGAGCAGCAATGACAAGAGGATAATACTGAAGGAGACAAACTTTTACGTAAGTGATGATAGAACCCATGATCTGCATTATGTGCAACATTGTTTTCGAATTTTTTATGATCAGTTGAAGGAGAGAGATATACAGATGGATCAACATTGGATATGGTCAGATGGTTGTGCAGTCCATTTCAAAAATGCCTGAGTATTCCAATGGATGAGTATTTTGCATAAGACTTATAGTGTGTCGCATATCTGGAACTATTTTGAGACTGGGCACAGAAAAGGCAAGCATGATGGGGCCGGTGCATGCATCAAGACCGCACTACAAAGGGAAGAGATGAGGTTTGACAGGGAACCTCATATCCGAGATGTAGAATCCATAGTTCAATGGTGCTCTGCAACATTTTCATACCGAGCAAGAGATCAACAACATCATCAGTGATAGGATGTGTGGTAAGAAATTTTTGGTGAGTGGTTGACATAGATTGATTGCGTTCCTATAGTTGCAGCACAGTACAAGGAACACACGGATTTCATTTAGTTTGAAGCTCAAACAACCCCTTATTTGAAATATGGACGCGAAATCTTGTATGCTTTTGCAGCCCTTGCAATAGTGGCGAATGGGATGAATGCGACTGCATGGATTGGGTTAATGAATGGGATCATGTGTCACTTGTAGTAGACCAACGTGCAGTTGTTGAAACAACCCTGTTAGAGGAGGGTCAGTCAGT
Source organism: Larix kaempferi (assembly GCA_027924585.1). Classification (NCBI taxonomy): domain Eukaryota; kingdom Viridiplantae; phylum Streptophyta; class Pinopsida; order Pinales; family Pinaceae; genus Larix; species Larix kaempferi. The sequence continues at coordinate 7,442,321 of BSBM01000770.1, forward strand.
GACTTCGAGAGACTACGACCATATCTCAGAACTTGTACAACCAGGGTACATATATGCAGTTGTTGCCCCAAAAGACAATGAATGGGGCACAGATTATTGGTTGGAACAGTGCATCCAAGGTAAGCAAACCCTCTACGCATCATTAATCGACGATGAAGGCATTGAATTTCCTATTGGCTCGATGGTGATTAAGGGGGGATATCTTACACTAGATGGGAAGTCAAGAAAGACTAGTGGGCATGTATTCATGGATTACAGACTAGGTTCAATGGTGTATCACTTCACAAACTTGATCATTGACACAAACATCCATCTTCAGACAATGTCAAGCAAGAGCTCAACCAAGGTATGCTAATACCTGCCTCATTCAGAGCACGAGATATTTATGGAGACAATTAGAAACAGAGAGGATCCAGATGGATTTATTGAATGAGACCAGTCAAATTTACATAAGAGAAAGAATTGCATCAAAGAATGTTATGTTCTACATCGAGGTATGTGTAGTTTTAAGTTATTTTGTTGATAAATGCATTTTTTGTTGATACATACATACATACATGTCTTTGCCATACATACATGCATACATACATACATATACATACATACATACATACATACATACATACATGGAGATACATACATAGAGATACATCCATCTGCCATGTCATCATTTCACCCTTTGTCATTAATGTTTAGAAACCTAATCTAGCCCTGGAAGCACTAATATAACCCTACAAACCTAATCTAGCACTAGAAATCCTAGAAAGCTAAACTAACCCTAGAAACACTAATTTAACACTAGAAAACTAAGCTACAATACTATAAACCTAATCTAGTCCTAGAAACCTAAACCATCCCTAGAAACACTAATCTAACCCTAGGAAACTGATCTAGAATCCTGGAAACCTAATCTAGCCCTAGAATCTGTGAACCACCACATGTACCCTCATTAGGGAGTATTTGGACTCCAAGTGGGTATACTAGTATGATAGATTCCTTACAATTATGACAATTAATAGATTCACTTTTCTATGTAAGGTTATGTTATATTTTTTCATAGTTATGGCATATTACTCTTAGACATTATGACACATTTATGATGAGAATTACACATTCTATTAAATAAAGGAAATGATCTCTTCTCATGCAAATTCTAGCCATGTATCTTCCCTTATCTTCACCAGTGATTATATCTTCATGATCCCTACCATATAACTCCTAGGGTTTCCTCAACAAACCTATAATCTCTAAAACATCTAGGAATCCCTCATTGGCTTCAACAACAAGCTTATGTTAATCAACCAACAACCATTGATTCCTAGAGGTCTACACACAAGTTAAAGAAAACAAAAGAAAAACTCCTAGCATTGGGAACAAATATCCAAAACCAACAATGCAAGTAGAACACAATGACCAAGGGAACTTCAAAATGCAACACCACTCCACAAAATAAGTTGCCTTAGACCTACTTCATTTGGTATGAGAGAAGCTGCTTTAGAGACCTAGAGACCTCCCTACCACTTCTCTCATTTGGTATGAGAGAAGTTGCTTTAGACCTACCTCACTCATGTCAATTCTTTAGAAGTTTCTTTAGACCTACCACTTCATCATCACCATCTTCATCACCATCACCATCATCATCAACATCTTCATCATCATCACCATCATCATCATCATCATCATCATCATCATCAACATCTTCATCATCATTGTCATCTCTAGGTTCCTCATCAACATCTCCATCATCATCATATTCATCATCATCATCACCATCACTGTCATCATCAACATCTTCATCATCATCACCATCATCATCAACATCTTCATCATCATTGTCATCTCTAGGTTCCTCATCAACATCTCCATCATCATCATCATCTTCATCACCATCACCATCACCATCATCATCAACATCTTCATCATCATCACCACCATCCTCATCATCAACATATCCATCATCATTGTCATCTCTAGGTTCCTCATCATCATCTTCTTCATCATCATCATCTTCATCACCATCACCATTAACATCTTCATCATCATCACCATCTTCATCATCATTGTCATCTCTAGGTTCCTCATCATCATCTTCTTCGTCATCATCATCTTTGTCACCATCACCATCACCATCACCGTCATCATCAACGTCTTCATCATTGTTGTCATGTCTAGGTTCCTCATCAACATCCCCATCATCGTCATCTTCTTCATCATCATCATCTTCATCACCATCACCATCACCACCATCATCAACGTCTTCATCATCATCACCATCTTCATCACCATCTTCATCATCATCAACATCTTCATCATCATTTTCATCTCTAGTTTCCTCATCATCATCTTCTACATCATCATCATCATCATCTTCATCACCATCACCATCACCATCACCATCATCATCAACGTCTTCATCATCATCACCATCATCATCTTCATCAACTTCTTCATCATCATTGTCATCCCTAGGTTCCTCGTCAACATCTCCATCATCATCATCTTCTTCGTCATCATCATCTTCATCACCATCACCATCACCATCACCATTGTTGGCTCGGTTTTGCAACCAAGCTTAGTGCTATGGGCACCTGCTAACTAGTAGCAGCAGTTTCAATGTAAAGCAAATAATAAACTAGCTAAACAAAACTATTCATGGATCTAAGCAAGAATCTAAGCAAATAATTTAAATATTGAAAAGTGGGGGGCAAGCAAGTGCTTGCGATATTACCTTCAATGGTGAAGGTTGATGTTGAGCAACTCCCAAGATGAGTAGCTCCAAACTCCAATAGGTCTCTTTCTCCAAGGTTGCTTCAATGGCTAAAAGTGCTCAGGGGAGATTTCAGCAGCATAAGGATGAGATAATGGAAGGATGTGAAATGAGGAGCCCCTACCACCTTTTTATAGGTTTTGGTGGTGAGGAATACCATTTGTGGTTTTGTGGAAACCAATGGTATTGACCAACATAGTTTAGGTAATTTTCCCTCCTTTTTCCTTTTTTGAAAAAAAATAATATTTTAATTCCCTTTTTAATATTTTTGGGAATTTGGACCCTTTTTGAGGGTTTTTTATGATTTTCTTGGAAAAATAATCTTTTTTAATGGAAAAAGGGGTGTACTAAGGTCTTTTGGTGACCTTTTGTTGGTTTCAGAGGCTCAGATGGTGGAAAAGTGGACAAATGGGTCATGTGAGTAAGGGAATGAGCTAGTGAGCACTTTTTAGGTGTTAACAGATTGCCCCCTGATGTGTGAGGGCAGGAGCTCATCGTATGGCCGATAGACATCATAGTTCTTTTGTCCTTTTTCTGGGTTTTTAGGGGAGAGAAGAGACCGGTTGGAGACTGGAGCCACGGCCCTTGGAAGCTGCAAAAACAAAAAATATTACATTGCCTCAATATGAATGAGGTATAATCTCTGATAAAGGACGAGGCGGGCATTCCCATGCTCGTATCAAGACATATACAAAACAATTAGTCCCAAGAAGGGGGATCTAATACGTAAAGAAATATACTGGTACATCATAATGGTCCAGAGGGGACATGATTGTGGGATATACTCATGATCATGGCTGATCTCAATAACTGATACACTGGAATAACTGTTGAACTGCTGAAACTGAAGGTGTCCAACATCTGTATGGATTCAATGACTGTGAGCCATCTCTTAGGGAGTATTGTAACTGTATACTCAAGGGAGTATGAAACCTGGGTAAATCTGAATACTGTCGCCATGCGCAGCCTGGATATCTATAGAAAAAGTGTAACTGGTGTTATCCATAGGAAGACTCTCAAATGTGGAGGAGTCAGGAGGTATCCGGGGTCTTCGACCAATAACTGAACGGACCAATACCCTGTGCGAGTCTCAACGATGCGATCAAGGTGTTGAAGTCGAGCATGTGAGAAACAACCATTGGGAGAGGCACTGAGGATTCCTCTCGAAATGATTCGTAGGCACTCATCGTAAATGGTAATGAGTCCAAGACACAGGGGCCTCTAGGTCTATCCTCTGGAATCAATATGGTTGTCGTCGACAGAGGGAGACCAGCAACTAACAAGGCAATGATGTTTCCTTGCTGGGAGCGCGAGGTGTAAACTGAAGTGATGTAGTACTGCTGGTAGGACTGACATACTTGTGGGGATGGGAAATAACTGGGTTAAAAAAAAAAAAATGGGTAGACTCAAACTTCCTTCGTTCAGAGCATGATGACATGGTTGACCTGGCAGCATAGGGAACTGACTTGTAGGTGTGGGGATCATCTTTTAGGGACTGAAGGGTATGTACTGACTCCGGGGGGGTGAAGCTGATGGTAGCTGTCGAGGGGGTTTCAAGGTGACATACTGCAGAATGCTCTGAACAAAGGCGACCAGAATGGGGAAGCTGCTATGTGAGTAGACATGGTCTGTCGTGGCGCCAAGAGGCACCATTCTTCCTTCTTCGTAGTTTTAATGAGCTCCAAGAAGGGATAAAAGTGTGCTCTAAAATGGTACGGTCCTGTGGATTTTGTGAGCCCAGGACGGTACATGCTCATGGTTGCTTTCATGTTTAGAGAGTCTGAAAACGGTAAGTGGACTCTGTTGGTGTTTCTTTTTCGTAAGTTTAGTCTCCAAGGCCCAAAAAAGCATAAAATGATGCGGATGGAGAACTCTTCTAGCCGGTGTGACTAGAGTATACCTTTTTCGTAATTAGTCTACGAGGTCCGGAAAAGGGGTAAACTTATACCAGGTAGACGCCCTTTCAGATACGTTTATCGAGCATGAAAGGAAGCAAGATTGCTCGGTGATCTTTTCAGTGTTTTAGGAGTCAGAAAAGAGCTTAACAGAAACTCCCTAAGTGCCTTTTTCGTCACAGGGTTTGCTCGGCCCGAAAAAAGGGATAAAATTATACCGAACAAAAATGGATTGATGAAGGTGAGAAAAGGTCTCAAGCATCGTCATCTGTGCGGAAAACTGAATCCGGCGATATAAGACACATCGAAAACGAGGAACGGCCGATGTGGCACGCAAACCGAGGCGACGGGGGGGGGTGTGGAAAAAACGCCCAGAAAATCTAAGGGTGAGAGCGAGAAATGGTCTCAAGCATTATCACGAGCGCGGGAAAACTGAATCCGGCGATATAAGACTCATCGAAAACGGTGAACGGCCGATGTGGCACGCAAACCGAGGCCACGAGAGGGGCTAAAAAAATGGTCAAAAAATGACCCCGTGAAAAACGGGAAACGGAAGGAACCTTTATGAAGTTCTTGCTGTGCTGATCCCAACGGTACCAACGGTTTGAGAAATGGACTTCGTATGACACCGTAATGGTTGTTTGAAATTTGTGGAATTTCTATAAATAGGACGTGGGGCCCAATATGACATGTCATTGTTACGGGCGAGTTTGATAGAGCAGTCAGAGCTATTTCTCGATTTCTGGGAGATTTCACCGTTGGTTTTCGATTTAGCGAGTTGCAGGTAACTCTATTCGCCTTAACCTAGTCAATTATGTCTTTTTTATTTGGCGGTGGGCCCCCGAAGGCCGCGAAACTCCACGTTGACTCTCCAACGTGGAACCGCGCGGGTTTCGGGTCTGAACCCGCGATGAACCGCGCGGGTTTTAGACTCACAGTCGCGATGTTCATCGCGACTGTGAGGTCGGAACCCGCGATGTTCATCGCGTGTTCATGGGTGACAGTCGCGATGTTCATCGCGACTGTCTGGACAAAACTCGCGATGTTCATCGCGGGTTTTTGCATGGATCCCGCGATGGTCATCGCGGCTTTTTGTGGAAAAGCCGCGATGGGCATCGCGGCTTTTTGTGTAAAAGCCGCGATGGGATTTTTCTAAAATTTTTATGCTTGGGCTAAAAATTTTCTGTGTTTTCTTGGCAGGATGTTGCGGAGGGCTCAGTCCGTATGGCGGGAGAGAGAGATCGATGCCGAGATTATGTTGAGGATCGAGAATGATGGAGGGGTGTGCGACAGACCTTAGCCATGAGCGGACCTCTTGAAGTTCGCTCAGATACCTCCTATCCGTTCAGTGAAGAGACTCCTGAACCAGCTTGTGCAGTGGTGGGTGCCGGCAGAGGGTGCCTTTATTATTGGTGGTGAGAGGGTTGGAGATTACTCTCACTGATGTGTATTTTTTGACCGGTTTTGCCTCGCTTGGGTGAGGTGGGTGATATTTCTCCGAGGTTGCCTCCAGGTGTGGATATGGAGGACCTCTTGCAGACCTTCTGTGTGGATGACGCTGTTTTGGTAAACAGCTCTATTAGCCTGAAGTTCCTACGTGAGTGGGATATGCGGGCTGTTGGTGCCTGTGTTCTGAGGGGTTTTGGGTGCTGCTAGCACCACATCGTATGTCTGGGGGGCAGACGATGATGGTGGGACTCCGTTCTACGGGGGGTACTTACTACGCTTGGGCTCAGATGTTCTTGGCCGGTGTCCGGAGAGATCTGGACAAGGCCGTGAGAGAGGGAGGTGAGTTCTGTTACGCCTCCTTTTTATGCTGTTTTTTCTTTGAGCAGGTGCCGACCTTACGGCCACATGTACCCGTTCGTGCTGGTCTTCCTAGTGAGCCTCGTATGATGAGGTGGGGGCAGATGATGCCCCGTGCTGGCGGTGGTATCTGTGGCTTCTTCACAGAGGGACTTTTACCAGCAGTGGGAGCAGATGCCACTGGTGATCGAGGACTATCCATACGCTGGCATGGACTACCGGGGAGATCCAGAGATGCCACGTGCCCCAGGACAGGCCTGGAGCTTAGACGGTATGTTTTTGTTTTTATGTTATGTTATATCATATGTATTATGATTGATCATGATGATATCTGTTGTATAGTATCTGATGGTTTTATTTTCTTTGTGCAGATATAGGTCCAGTACCACCACCTGACTATGTGGGTCGGCAGGGGCGGGGCGATGGTGGTTGCTCGTCCCCCAGTACCTGTACGTCCTCCTCGTGGTGGAGGGTATGCAGCCCGTGGGCGAGGGGTTGGCCCTCATGACGATGCTATAGATGGTGTCCGGCGGACTCTAGCCCGGATCGTAGATGGGCTCCCCGAGGATGGCTGGAGGGACCTTGATCGGGACATTTTGCAGGGATGTCTAGGTGCGCCGCCTGAGTGGCAGGTCACTTCTGTTGAGGGCAGCGGTGTTTGTTGAGAGACACGGGGGTTGGTAGAGGAGATGCTCCGGCAGGGCCGGCTCAGGGGAGGATACGTCTGAGGGACGATCCAGCAGGGCCAGCAGAGCGGCGAGTTCGGGGTCGACCTGACCCGGCTGGGCCGGCGGAGGTGGAGTCGGAGTCGGAGGAGGAGCCGGAGGAGGAGCCCGAGGATCCGCAGGATCCAGATGAGTAGACGTCATTGTTGCCCCCAAATGCTTATGAGCATATGGGGAAGCATTTTTTTTTTTTTTTTTTTTTTTGTATGACAGATGTATTTTTTGTATATCGAGTGCTGAGGGCACTTATGACATGTAGACTATTTGGTTTGTATATATATGTGGATATATATTTTGGATATATTGTCGTGTATGCACGTGGATGCACATTGTCTTTTTTATATGCCCGTGGAGGCACATGTTATGCACGTGGATGCAGCGTATTTATTGATTTATGTATGCCCGTGGAGGCACTTGTTATGCACATGGATGCATTATTTTGGTTGTTTTTATGCCCGTGGAGGCACATGTTATGCACGTGGATGCAATATTGGTTTTTTGTATATGCCCATGGAGGCACATGTTCGCACATGGATGCATTTTTGTTTATGGAGATGACATGATGTGATTGGTGTGTGCCAGTCGAGGGCACTGTTGGCCATATTATCTGCTACACCATTGAGGTGTCTTGGGACATGTGTGAATGTGATGGATTCAAACTGTCTAACCATTTGTTTAGTGCGCAGGAATTTTCTGAATAGACAGGGATCGCGTACCTGGTAATCGTTGTTGAGCTGGGAGACTAGGAGCTGTGAGTCCAAGAAAACATTGAGGTGACGTATGCTCATCTGGAGAGCAGCGGCTAGGAGACCGGTCACGGCATCATATTCAGCTTGATTATTGGTGGCGGCACCTAAACACACTCCATCAATGTGAATTAACTCATGTGAAGGGGAGTATATTACCCAAGCTGCGGAGGCGAGATTGGGAGACCAACGGCTTGCACCATCAGCGAAACCAACATGGCAGAGTGGAAGAGGCTCCATCTGTGGTCATGCAGAGAAAACAAATATTTAGGTTTTTTGAAAAAAATTTTGGGAAAAAATGTATGCCTATACTAAAATGGACGATGGTGTCCATGAGATTTTCTATGGGTAAAATCTTTTAAGGTACAACCCGTTGCGTGGGTTGCGTAAGGTGTTGCCTTCTGAATCGGTCAGAATGTATGCCCCCTGCCTGAGGCAGGTGTGTATGATGTAGGGGCCTTGCCACATAGACACGAACTTTCCCTTTCCGGTTTTATCATGAGCTTGATCGTAAGCGAGGACAAGGTCTCCCTCTGAAAAGGTTCTTGGGTGGACGCGTTTGTCGTAACTTAGTTTCGATCGTTGTTTAGCGGCTTCCATGTTTTGAATGGCGGTGCGCCGATCTTCATCGGCCTGCTCTAGGAGCAGTAAACGTTGCTCGATCGGGGAAGTATCCGGTAGGAGTTCAACGGCGATGGTTAGAGCAGGGATCTGGCACTCAATAGGGAGGACAGATTCGACACCGTGAACTAAATGGAAAGGGTGTAAAACCGGGTGGCGGTTTTGGTTGATGTGCGGTAGGCCCAGAGTGAAGGGAAAAGCATGTGATGCCAATTGGATTTGTGATTGTCTACAGTACGTTGGAGAATGGTCTTCAAGATTTTATTGATCGCTTCGACTTGGCCGTTTCCTTGGGGGTAGTAAGCGGAAGAGAAATGGTGTTCAAACTTCAACATGGTTGATAATTCCTTCCAGACGGCATCTTCGAAGTGAGAGCCGTGGTCAGAAACTAGCTGCTGTGGTATTCCGAAACGAGCGATAACATGGTTGAAGAAAAATCGTGCCGCAGTGTCGGCTTTGCAATTATATGTTGGCATGGCTTCTGCCCATTTGGTGAAATAATCTACGGCCACAATGATGTGTTTGTGACCGCCGGCTGACGGGGGATTGCAGTCGAGGAAGTCTACGGCCCATTTGCAGAATGGTCCAACAGTGATGACTGGATGAAGGGGGGCAGGGGGGGTTCTTGCCTTGGGGGCAAATAGCTGGCAGTTCTGGCAATGCTTGAATGCGGTGATGCAATCAGTAAACAATGATGGCCAAAAATAACCGGCACGAATGATTTTCTGGGCGGTAGCCATGCCGGAGAAATGGCCTCCACAGGCACCGCTATGACAATCATTGAGGACTTGTTCTGCCTCGCTATGGGATAGGCAGCGGCGTAAGATAGTATCAACGCCTCGTCGATAAAGTACATCCCCAATAAGCAGGTATCGGGGGGCGTGGTGTCGTATGCGACGGCGTCCATCACGATTGATGTGTGGTCGGAATTTTTTGCGTACGCAGGTAAATCAATATGTCTCCATGCCAAGGGTCGTCAGACGAAATGACGAATATCTGCTCGTCAATCAAGTCCGTTTGGATGACGGGTGATGTTGAAGAGGATGGGAGATCTGTAATGAGGTGAGCAAGCGCGAGGGCTTTGGTGCTCTTGGGGGTCTTGAAAGTAAGGTCATATTCCTGGAGGATAATGACCCATTTAGCGACACGACCCTGAAGGAGCCGCCGGGTAAGGAGGTAGACCATGGGGTTGGAGTCGGCGACAACCGTGGTATGACTAAGCAAAATATAGTGTCGCAGTTTTTGCACGGAAAAGACTACAGCTAGTGCTAATCTTTCCTCATAGGGGTAACGTAGAGGTGGGCCAGACAAGGTCTGGCTGACGTAATAAATCACATGCTCTTTGTGGGAAGCATCTTCTTGGACCAAAACTCCGGACACGGCATATTCGGATGCCGAGACGTAAAGGGTGAAGTCTTAGGAGAAATCCGGTGGGGATATCAAGGGGGCTTGTGTGAGAGCTTTCTTGAGGGCTTCAAATGCCGTGTCTGCTTGTTCGTCCCAAACAAAGGGTATGTGGGTACGAAGCAAGCGTAAGAACCTGTGGACTTTGGTGGCATAATCAGGGACAAAGCGCCTAAGAAAATTGGACCGCCCTTGCAAGCTCTGAAGCTGTCGAAGCGTGCGAGGAGGGGGGAGTTCTAAGATGGCTTTGACCTTCAGGGGGTCGACAGTGATCCCATCTTGGGAAACAATGAAACCCAACAACCGGCCCGCTGGGACGCAAAAGACACACTTGTGTGGGTTCAAGCGGATTTTATATTTGCGACAACGCAGGAAAACTTGCCGGAGGTCGCTAAGGTGGTCTGATCGTTTTCGGGAACGCGCTGTGAGGTCGTCAAGATAGACTCGCAGGATATGGACTAAGTCGTGAAAGCAATAGGTCATGGCTCGCTGGAAAGTGGCACCAGCATTTTTAAGGCCAAATGGCATGACGCGATAGGCAAAGGTGCCCCATGGGGTGGTAAAGGCAGTCTTGTACTGATCCTCCTTGCGGATGTGGATCTGGTTATATCCGGAAAAACCGTCCATGAAGGATAGGACCTCATGGCCCGCACACTCATCAATGAGTTGGTCAATGAATGGCGTGGGGAAATTGTCTTTTAGACAAGCGTGGTTTAGATCGCGGAAATCGGTGCATACTCTAAGGGTGCCTTGTTTTTTGTTGACAGGAACGGGGTTCGACACCCATGTGGTGTACGGAATAGGGTAGATGAAACCTGCTTTTCGAAGTTTTTCGACTTCAGCCTTAACAGCGGGGAGCTTGGCAGGGTGAATAGGTCGTTGTTTCTGACGAACAGGGGGTACTTCGGGCCATGTATCGATGTGGTGTTCAATAATGGCGGGTGTCGAGACCAGGCATCTCGGTATAGGACCAGGCGAAGACATCGCGGAACTCCTGAAAGAGCTTTCTGTACGCCTGAGTTTCTGCTTGAGTGCAAGATGCGCCCAGCGAGATGAGCTCAGGTTTCCCTGGTGTTGTGGAAATGTCTATCTGGATAGTGGGGGAAATGTTGGACATGTTCCCTTCTTCAAAGGCATCTGGTGCTGGGATGGGGTCCTTTAACCAATCGACCTTAGCGGGTATGAAGTCTTTCGACTCGACTGATAGCTGGTCGGATGCGGTGGAGGTAGATGTCTCCGGTAGGAAGTACGAGCGATGATGCATATCATCCCAAGGGTGGTCGGGTGCAGTGAGTGTCTCCAAAATCTGCTCGTCAGTACTGAAGTAATCAGACCATAAATCGAGGGGTTCTGGTTTGAAGGTTGTCGAAATCATATATATCGTATTGACTTCTTCTGACGAGGATGATGGTGGAGGGTGAATCTCCTCGATAAGGGGAGGAGATATCTCTAAGTCGGCATTGTTTAACTCGTACAATGCTGCTCTATAGTCAGGTAGATCAGGGCAATGGTGAGAGTAGTGGCCGTAAACGCTGCATATAGCACAAGGATGGTTCGTGCGCAGTGATTTGTCGCGAGGCTGTAGAGGTGGCTCTAATCTGACTACTGGGATGCCGATGTCATCGTCTAACATATTCATATGCTCTTGGAGTGCCGGTAAATGTGGGCATTGGTGAGTTGGATGGCCAATTTCATCGCATAATGAACATTTGGGGGGAGCTCGAAACACCGGTGGGGGTTTGGCTGCCTTAGGAGGTGGTATAGCAGTGTAGGGTTGTGGACTTCTGCCCCCAGTGGGCTTAGCAAGGAGAGGGGGATCCTTTGACGTCGAAGCAATCGTGAGACCCGGAGGAGGTTTCATTGACGACGAAGGAATATTGAGGTTAGGAGGAGGTGTCGTTGCCGACGAAGGGATCGCGACGCCAGGAGGAGGTTGATTTGTGGTAACAATAGGTTGTACCGGTTGGAGGATGACGTCTGGTGTCGGTAGTCGAACGGGAGGCGGAATATACCACACGGGCAATCCCAATGTTAGCCCGGGTAGGCTAAGGGTAGCCATAACCGGGGCGCTTACTACACCCGAAGGAGGAAATAGGAAGGGGATGGTGTGGATGGGTGTGACACCAATGTGACTGGGGATCAATGGTGGTTGACCGCCGGATGTTTGCGTATTCTGCGAAACAGTACAGAGGTTTGCGACTTGGGTCTCCGGTGATGGTGGTGGGATGGCCTGGAATGTAGAGGTCATGGGTGTATCCGAATAAAGTCTGGGTGCCACAGAAGACACAAAAGAGGTAACTGCACTAGAAGCGGGTTGTTCAATCATGGGGGGAGAACATTCTCTGGTGCTGCAGGGGCGTTGGGGTCATAGTAGGTGAGTTGGTCAATTTTGACCACGCGGCCCTCGTGGGGGAACATCATGGTGCGGAAGACGGAGGAGGCGACCGCTTTCATGGCGTACATGTAACTGCGGCCAAGTAAAAGGTTATAGTCAAGCTGGGCGTTAATGACTTCTATGTCGATGAGTACAGTCTTCCCACCTAATTGGACGGGTACCTTGGGTAATAAACCTTGAGGTTGAGCTGACCGGCCATCGTAGGCCCGCAATGCAGTGGTGGATTGCTGGAGAGCAGGGGATCCCAACTTTTGCCAGACAAAAGTGGACATGACACATGTGGAGGCACCTTCGTCGATGATACATCGATGGATGACAAGATTCCGAATAGAAACGGAAACTTGGACTGCTATGGTAGAAGGCAGTCGTGGTTCAGATTGGTCTAAATCAAAGGTCATCAAGTTCGAATCATTTGGGTCAATCGCCCCAATGGCGGAAAGTAAAGTCTTGCGCTGAGTAGGACAGGTTTTTAAGACTTCTAACGCAGACATGGCTGCGGGAGATTGAGCTAAGTCATCTACAATGTTGTAATTGGACGCAGCCCGTGCATTGGGGTTGTTGTTGATTCGGCGAAGGGGGAAGCGAGGTGCTTTAGAAGCGCCATCAAGTGGAACCTGAGGTATACGCAATGTCTGATCAGTTGGATTAGCATTAGTATCCTTTTCGGCGGGGGGGGCTTCAGAAGTCGGTCCGTATTGATTCCGACGGGTTTGGATATTGACGTCAGCGGTGGACATCATCAATAAGTGGTGGGTTCCTGAATCAAACATGGGTTGGTCCGGAGCCGTATAAGTTATTTGTTGTGGTTGCACGTTGCCCTGTTGGGGGGCTAACGGCTGAGTGTTTACCACTCCCTGTGTTGGAAAAGGGTTTTGGAGGACCAAAGGTTGTTGTGGGGGTGGTGGGGGGTTGGGTGGTGGCTGAGGAGCCGCCTGCCCTTGACGATGGGCGTCATTTGTCCATAGTTGTCGAGCTCGCTCCAGATGTGGGCAAGCGTGGGTATAGTGGCCATAGACACCGCAAATGGAACAAGGATGGTTTGTTCGTAAATTAGCATTTTGGGTTGCTTAGGTGGCCGATCAGGATTCTGATGAGCGGGCGCCGCGTTATTGTTTTGCGGAGGATGGGTAGGTTGTGGAGCTTGGTTACGGTTTTGATTGTTTCCACGGTTTCGTCCTCTTCCTCGGTTTGGTTGCCCACCCTGGTTGCGTTGGTTATTTTGGTATTGGGGCTGCTGTTGTTGTGCGTAGACATGTCCTTGAGCATTGGGGGGATTCTGAGGAGCCGCAGGTGCGGGAGCAGGTTGCGGTGGATAGTATGCAGGTGGAGCTGGAGGTGGTCCAGTTGCCTGTTGGGGTTGTTGGTACCCCTGAGCTAGTGGAGGTGTGAGGTTAGCCGGTGCAACCTGCTGTGGGTAATGCATGGGCTGTTGTGGAAACTGCATGGGGTTCTGTACCGTAGGTTGAGCATAGTATGTAGGAGGTACATATGCTGATGGCGCTTGGCCATAACAATGTTGTGGACAAGAGGGTCCATGAACATGATGGGTCTGGTTTGTTGGAGCATAAGAAGTTGTCGCTCCGGAACTGGATGTAGCCCTAGAAAGGTCTGGGGCGGGCATGGTGCTCACCATACTGAAAGGTTTGGCTTGCGGTGTGATTTGGCCAATAATGCCATCAGCGGCATGTGATGCCCCCGGTGTGTCACTGCGTGCGGAGTCACCTCGTGGTGCGTCAGGTATGATGGTGTATAGGTAACCTGATTGGGCATAGATAAGATCAAACTGTTGGGCCTTAAGGATGGCCTCCTCCTCAGACTGGGGTCTTTCAGATGCTACATCCTTCGCAATGAGAGGAAGGAGGGATTTAAGGAACCAGTCTAGAAAGATTCGGTCGTCTAATTTGATCTTGCATAGGCTTCGGCGCCGCCGCCAATCATGAATATGGTCCGTGATATGCGTGGCCGTGTTTTGTCTGCAAGACAGTAGGATATCGACGCCCGCATCATAGCGGACTGGTAGCTGAAAGAACTGCAGGAAGGTCGAGGCAAGGGAGGTAAATGTGGAATGCGTCCCATGGGGTTGCTCGATATACCATTTGGCTGCAGAGCCAGTGAAGGTGCGCTGTAATAAACGGAGTCGGACAGAGTCGTCCACTATGGAGTTGGAGGAACACCATAAATGGAAGGACATGATGTGGTTTTGGGGGTCTTCTCCGGCCTTTCCCTCAAACTTAGGGATGTCAGAGGGAAGCTTAGTGGGCATATGGGGCCAAGCAGGATCATGCCTGATGGGGTCATTTGTGAGCCTAGCTAAATCTGGCAGGTTGAGACTTGCCATGTATGGTAGACTAGCGGATGTGGTGACCGGAACCGGGACCTGCCTAGCCATTGTGGTATGGTGTAGGGGTCCAGTAGCGCCTATAGGTATGCTAGGTATGGAGTGTATGTGCCCTCCAAAAGGTGTGGCCTGATATGGGTTAGCGCTCCCAAGTGCAACTTGGGTTACACTTGGGTTAGGAATCGCAGTAGGGATTCCTGGTATAGCACTACCGAGTGCAACATGGGTTACACTTGGGTTAGGAATCGCACTAGGGATTCCTGGGATAGGGTTTGTGGAAACCGAAGGGGGTATGACCCCCATGTTGGGCATGCCCATGACAGGTGGTGGTCCTGTGCTAGGCATTCCTGAATGTGGAGTGTTACCCATATTGGGCATACCCAAGGGGGTGGCTGTTGCCGTTGATGGTACTCCCGCAGAAGGGTTTGCGGATGTCTGACCTATGGTTAATGTATATAGTGGATCAACTGGTGTTCCAGACACAATTGTGGTTGGTGGTAACTCTGTGGGGTTTTCGGATTCTACCTCCAAATCAAAGGTGAAGTGGGGTATGTCAGAATCGGATGACCGTCTAGATGATCGACGATGTGTCGAATCAAGGGATAATGCTCTGCGTCCGTGACGTGGAGAGCCAAGTGGACTAAACTCTGGGAGTTCGCCCTGTAGACGACGAGAACGTCTAGAATTCTCAATGGTGAGAATATGTTTTTTTATTTAAAAGATTGTTTTAGGTATCAGGTGGTGATATATATGTAAAAGACTCAAAACCCTAATGCAACCAAGGGTGCATAAAAAGGGGAGTGAAAAAAGAAGGCTCACAGGCCAAAAAATCAATCCTCAAAAATGCACTTATCCCAGCAGCTGTGCTACAATAAGTGGAGGAATGCAACAACCGGTCAGAATACCAACATGCAAGCGGCTCCTAGAAAAAATAGGTGTAACTAGACTCAATAGGTGGTAAAGATCATGCAAACACCTAATCTAAAAGTATTGTGACTCAAACAGACGATATCCCCTGCAAGGTGATGAAATCCAAGTCAGACAATATGAATGTAGAGACAACGGCTAGATATCCCCCTACCGGGAGGGACACCGGGTAATCAATCCTAAAAAGACAGGCTACTAGGATACTCCGTTCATGACGCGTCGAGAAAAGGTAAATCTGCCGTTTGGTCCTTTGATCGCAATATCCCAATACAGGGATATCCCGAGAACTGCGAATGGTAGCCCTTCGGTTACTGAATGGGTTTCGGTATCCCACTCAGGCTTCCGGAACCATCCTCGCGACTTCAACCCTCCTAAGGGAGAGGCCTTCCCACAAACCGGTTGTGACCGCGCCAAAAAGTACTAAGAGATTTTAGCTCCCTAATTGGACAACTTCTATGTCTCAGATGTATGAACTGAGGGGTGTTATTGGAACACCTATCCCCCCAATACTACCTAGCTACAAGAATTCTTTTAGTGTTCCCCAAGTGGGGTTAAGAATGTGTTCAAATTAGGGTACTTTTTAAGTCTTTGTTCAATTAAGTGATCGTGTGAGTGCACGTGAGGTGTTGTAAACTGAACTTGAAAAAATTAAATGCTTTAAGGGAAATTTTCAAAAAATAAAGGACTTTTCGAAAATACAAAGCAAATATTTAAGACTTTTTTCACGAAAAGGAATTAATATGCTTTTTCAAAAAATGACTCAAAAAATAAAGGATTTCTTGGATTTTATGAAAGCAAATAAAGAAATAAATGGATTTCTTTGTTTCAATAAAAATTGCTAAGGGCAATATTCTAAAGAAGTAAACAAGAAAAAAAAAATTTGAATCTAGATAAAGAATGCAAAATGAGTCTTTCTTTCACTTTCTTGAAAATTTTTAACAAGATTTCTAGGTATGCACTTTTTAAATAGTAAAAAAAATTTTTTTTTTTTTTTTTTTTTTCAAATCTGTAAACTATGCAGAATTTAGTACTGTAAAAAATGTGCTATGGGCAGAAAGTACAGTAAAAAATATTTTTCAAAATCGGGATGGCCGAATGAAAAAATTCAGCCGCGCGGGTTTTGGACGATGGGCCGCGCGGGTTTTGGACGCACAGTCGCGATGGACCGCGCGGGTTTTGGACGCACAGTCGCGATGGACCGCGCGGGTTTTGGACGCACAGTCGCGATGAGCCGCGCAGGTTTGGGCCACACAGTCGCGATGAGCCGCGCAGCCGCGATGAGCAGCGCGGAAAAATGCAGAAAAGTCGCGATGGACCGCGCGACTGTCTGTAAAAAATCCGCGATGGACCGCGCGGAAAAACGCAGAAAAGTCGCGATGGGCCGCGCGACTGTCTGGAAAAAAGCCGCGAGGCGGAAGCCGTGCACGGAAACCGAGAAACGAACCCGAAAATTGAAAATTTTGGGCTGTTTAAGGGGCCAAATCTCAGAACAGCAATGGATCTGCTGTCTAAGATGGTAGATCTATGGATCTAAAGACTAAAAACTCATAAAAACTAAGATTTAATGGCAAAGCTAGAGATCTAAAGTTCAAACCAAAGCGGAGTCGCCAAAAACTGTTGGCTCGGTTTTGCAACCAAGCTTAGTGCTATGGGCACCTGCTAACTAGTAGCAGCAGTTTCAATGTAAAGCAAATAATAAACTAGCTAAACAAAACTATTCATGGATCTAAGCAAGAATCTAAGCAAATAATTTAAATATTGAAAAGTGGGGGGCAAGCAAGTGCTTGCGATATTACCTTCAATGGTGAAGGTTGATGTTGAGCAACTCCCAAGATGAGTAGCTCCAAACTCCAATAGGTCTCTTTCTCCAAGGTTGCTTCAATGGCTAAAAGTGCTCAGGGGAGATTTCAGCAGCATAAGGATGAGATAATGGAAGGATGTGAAATGCGGAGCCCCTACCACCTTTTTATAGGTTTTGGTGGTGAGGAATACCATTTGTGGTTTTGTGGAAACCAATGGTATTGACCAACATAGTTTAGGTAATTTTCCCTCCTTTTTCCTTTTTTGAATAAAAATAATATTTTAATTCCCTTTTTAATATTTTTGGGAATTTGGACCCTTTTTGAGGGTTTTTTATGATTTTCTTGGAAAAATAATCTTTTTTAATGGAAAAAGGGGTGTACTAAGGTCTTTTGGTGACCTTTTGTTGGTTTCAGAGGCTCAGATGGTGGAAAAGTGGACAAATGGGTCATGTGAGTAAGGGAATGAGCTAGTGAGCACTTTTTAGGTGTTAACAACCATCACCATCAACGTCATCATCATCATCATCATCATCATCATCATCATCATCATCATCATCAACATCTTCATCATCTTTGTCATCTCTAGGTTCCCCATCAACATCTTCATCACCATCACCATCACCATCAACATCTTCATCATCATCACCATCATCACTATCATCATCATCATCATCATCAACATCTTCCTCATCATTATCATCTCTAGGTTCCTCCTCAACATCTCCATCATCATCATCTTCATCACCATCACCATCACCATCATCATCAACGTGTCCATCATCATCACCATCATCATCATCATCATCGCCATGAGTGCCCGGTTGACAATTTTGCAAATTTGACCCCAATGTGCAAAACTTGCCCACTCCATTACTGAGCAAAACCCTAGTTTCCAATATGGACCTACAAGATGACACCTGGGCCACAGGACTGAAGGAGAGGGGCACCCCTAGCACTAAGCCGACATCCTGAATCCAACGGATTCAACGGTTTGTTGATCTGAGCCATGGTCGTCATTCTACGGCTCGTTACGTCTCGCATCCAAAAGGCCTTCAGGGACACCTGCTGGATACCTACCGGGGGCATAGAAATCCAACCGTGCAACAAAAACAGGTTCCAGGGAGTTCTACAAGTGTGTCTAGGAAGGTTTTGGCTGGGAACGATAGCCATAAGTGCCCAGTCGACGATTTTGCAAAGTTGACCCCCGTGTGCAAAAATTGCACACTCCCTTACTAAGCAAAACCCTGGTTTCCAAAATGGACCTACAAGGTGACAACTGGGCCATGGGACCGGAGGAGAGGGGAACCCCTAGCACTATCCCGATGTCCTGAATCCACCGGATTTGATGGTTTGTCGATCCGAGCCATGATCGTCATTCTATGGCTCATTTTATACAATTTTCTCTAATACAACCACCTTCCCTACTATTCTTTTTGGTGGATTGTCCCACGCTACATATAGAATCAATATTCTGTTTCCGAAATCCCTTCTCATTGTTAAAAGCTATCAAGGTTGCAGGAGCACCTATGCCAGCGACATCTTCAGTTGTAATGATGTAAATCTTCAGTAAGTGGGATTTTTTTTCCCCAACACAGAACTTGTCTTTCCTAATCTTTTCAATATGTTCCTTGGGGGTCGCCATAAATGTCACCAAACACAATCCACAGTAAAATCCTTTATCACCAAACACAATTTACAGTAGAATCCTGTCGGTAAAACCTATCATTAAAAAAATAAAAATAAAAACCTAGTTAAGTATAAGCGGACATGAAAATACAGAATAGAGTCACATGGCCCGAGTCACTTGAATCATGACGAATTATTTTTCTTCGATCCTATGCCAATACGATCCCTTGGATTTCTAGAACAATCAAACCAGCGACCTAGAGAAACAACTTAGGTTTCTCCTCTGTTGTTATGGTTGGCCTCAAATTCATGAAAGGCCTAAGGATAAGGCCATACTTATCACACTGCAAGATACTCTTGGTCACTTCCAAGATGCAAGAGCCTCTGAACCACTTTTGAAAAGCGAATGCTTGCAGGATCGCCCAAACCATGGCTCTGTTCACAAATCCGTCGATTTTGGTGGGTCCGAGACGCGGGGTTTCAGCTAGGGGATCCCCCACAGTGTGAACCAGCCCCCGGAAATGGTGCCAATGAGCCATCTCCAGAGCTAGGGTTTTGCTCAGTGAGGGCCATGCCAATCTTGCTCAAGGGGGCCATTTCTCGTCCGGAGGCCCCTAGGCATTCGTGGCCACCGTGGACAGGTCCACAATGGCCACATGGACCTATGGGAGTCGATGGACTCCAAGTCCGCTCGCTGGTTTGGGTTCCATTCCCTCGGAGCAAATCCTCAAAGTGTCCTCGAATGGCCCTAGGATGCCCGACTAGAATGCCTGCATCATCCAAACTGTGGCTCCATTCACGAATTCGTTGATTCCGGTGGGTCTAGGACACCAGGTTTCAGCTAGAGGACCCCCCACAGTGTGCCGCCAACCCCCAGAAACAATGCCAATGATCCATCTCTGGAGCTAGGGTTTTTCTCAGTGAGGGCCATGCCAATCTTACTCAAGGGGGGCATTTCTCGTCCAGAGGACCCCGGGCGTGTGTGGCCACCGTGGATAGGTGGACGTGGCCATTGTGGACCTATCCACGGTGGCCACGCACGCCCGAGACATGGACCTTATGCATGGCCCTTCAACCTTGCAAACTAATGTTATGACATACTACCCATAATTTTGGCCATGTACCATGGCCTATATTTGAAGAACCATCCATGGTATACTAAACCTCAAAATGACCATGATATCTTGCTCACATGGAAAATGTTAACTATATTGATGAGTTTGTGTCATGTCCTTTGTCCATATGCATATCCCATCAACCATGTACAAAAATACTATCACTTAATCCCCTCCCTTTTGTCCCTAGAGCATGGCTTAGAGCTTGACAACACTATTCATGGTGTGTTAAACCTAAACATGACCAAGATATCTTACTTGTATACTAATTTTTCCTTATTTAGGGATGATCTTGTACTGGAGGAATTGGGAACCATATGTGACCCATAAGTCCCATAGACAAAATTTATGTTTTAAACCCCAGATTTTGGCCCTATAACAAGGAATGGACCTCAAGAATCATGTACATCCCATGAACCCATTAAGTAATCAATATTACCTTAGAATCTAAGTTTTGTCCCTAAACCTTGGCAAATACTATGCAAACAATCCATAATGTACTTAACAATATTAAAATTGGGAATCATTTCCCACTTGCAAGCCAAACATCCCCTATATCCTAGCTTCATGCCACACATTAATGGCTTAGGCCATCCAAGCCATCTTTACAGTGCCAAGCCAGGAAATTAGCACCATACTATTTTTACATGGAATGCCTTATAGGAACTAGATCTAGTGGCTCAATCCTTGAAATGGATAGGACATCTAACTCATATGCTAAATATATCCTATGTCGGGCCTATATGGTGCTTTAGGACATCATGCATGGCCCATGATCCCTAAATACCATGGCCTAGGAATTCAGAACTATCTATAAATTTTTATACCTTAAAAATGTCTCCCTTACATGATAAATATTATGTATGCAAGGATTAGTTGTGTATTTGGGCCTTATGGATGGCCCTTCAACCTCAAAAACTAATGTTATGATCTAAGACCTAGAATTTTGGCCATGTACCTTGGTCTATGTTTGAAGAACCATCCATGGTACACTAAACCTCAAAATGGCCATGATATCTTGTGCACATGGAAATTGTTTACTACATGGAGCTTGTGCCGTGTCCTTTGTCCCTACGCATATCCCATCAACCATGTACACAAATAGTATCACTTAATACCCTCCCTTTTGTCCCTAGAGCATGGCTTAGACCTTTAAAACTATTAATGGTGTGTTAAACATGAACACGACCAAGATATCTTACTTGTACTAAATTTTAATTATTTAGGGATCTTGTGGAGGAATTAGGCACCACATATGACCCATAAGTCTCATAGACAAAACTATTAAGACCCCAAATTTTAGCCATATATTAGAAATAAATGGACCTCAAGAATCATATACAACCCATGAATCCATTGGTTCATTAGTATCACCTTAGAATCTAAGTATGGGTTAGCATGTTAGTCAATTAGGGGTTATATATTAATTTTAGATATGGGGTGAGGGGGCTAGAGTTTGAAGCTTCCAAGGTGCATAAATCCATTACGTGGGTTGGGTGTGCTAGGAGCATGGGCCATCTTCATGGGTTAGTTGTGTTGTGTTAGTGCCTTAGTGGAATTATTTGGGATTTATCATATGTCTTGATTTATTTCTCATATTTAAATTAGTTCATTTCCACTAACTCACATTTGTGAGTGAGGATTAGCCTAGATTGAAAGGAGAGTCAAGTGGAGATGGATTATGATGGAGCACCCTCACCATTTTGTGAATTAAAAGATGGATTGTTTTTTATTTTCTAGTTGGGCATAATTTGTCTAGGCCTAGATGTATTTGGGACATAAAATATAGGTCTTTATATGAGATGATTTTTCAGAGTGCTTGTTAACCAAAGTCCATTGTAGTCCTTATTTGACACCACTTGCTATTGTTCCTCCATATTGATTTAATGTTGGATTTCTTATTTATTTAATGTATCTCCAACAATATTGTTTCCACTCTGATATGTCCTATTAGTCCATATCCACCCCACCTAGATAGAATAAGGCCATGCTACAATTATTCTATCCCTTTGAAACTCACCAACAACCTGCTTAGTTGCTTATTCTAGAAACCCAGATTCTCTAAAGTGCTTAGCTTGTTGAAATCCTTTTCATTTCCAAGATAACCCTCCAGTCAAATTTCAATGATTCCTACCTTACATCTTCCACATGTAATGCTATGTCCATCTATAGTATCCACCTTGTTTATATATTTGCATTGTTCAATTAACCATTGTAGTGGTGGAAGTATAGTAGTTGCTACACATTCCATGGGCATTGCTATTTAGGTGATTGGAGGGTCATTGGAAGGTAGCATATGGGTTGTTATTAATTGCTCTAAAGTGGTCAAGAAAGTAAAACAAATGAATATAAAGCAAAAACTACAATAATAATCCATAAAGCTTGTGTTTTGACATGCAATTGTGATAAAGCTCCCATTTTGACACAGAATTGTGATTTCCTTGCTTCCATAAACTAATTTATTCATATATTAGTCTTGTTTATTGAGTGTTATAGCCACCAAAAAATATCCATGAAACTATTGTTATATTAAAAATTGAAAAAAATCCATTACCCTAAATTCAAAAAATAATAAAAATCTCAAAGTTTGTGGGTGCCAAATTCTATCAAAATTTCCTCCCTTTGTCATTTTCGCAGAAGAAGAGAGCAGGATAGCCATGGAGGAATCTCAAGTTGTGACCTACTTTGGGACTCCAACTTGCTCATTAAAACATGACCACAAATGATCCCACTATAAAGAGCCATGGAGAAACCTAGAGGAAAGGCTCTCACTCAAAAAATGACTAGATGTGATAGAGAAGGCATACGCACTAGCGATGACAGAGATTACTCTCATTATGAAACCCCTATTGGAAAAAATGCAGGTTACGACATGATTGGTTTTGATGTAGGAGACAGTGAATTTTGCGGTCAATTTTATGCTTATGATGGTGGACGATTGGATCCATATAGTTCCCGTGGAATAGGTACAGGTTCAAAACCCCTAACAGCATTTAATGATCATAGGAATTTGAAAACGATTACCAAGTCTAGTCCAAAGGCTGAAATGCGGGATGGATGAAATGATGTGCATAAATTCATGGTGAAGATACTCCCATATTTGGGTTCTCAGACTACCTTTGTTATCCTTTACCAGATCAGACTCCTGCCTTTCTTTGTTTCTTGAATGTTTGTTCACAAGTGGATTTATTTTATATTTGTATCTTGCTTAGTAGATTCCATAGCCTTTCAATATTGGAAAATTTTCCTTGCCTTTGGATAAATTTGAAACCAGATTTTGCCTCTGGAGAAATACTTGCTTTTTATCTTTTGCATCGATTGGAGGTCTTGGAGATTCCATTGGCTTGAGAACATATTTGTGTCCATCTCGGATTTTATATTTCTCATCAAGCTTGGTCTCAAGGGATAGCTTCAAAGAATCTCTATAGAATGAATCCCTTACTACAAAATCTACTGACATTCTACATTGTAGAATTCTTACTCCTTTTAACTAGAAATTATGTACATCTTTCGAACATCACTTTATCCATGCCAATGACCCTTTAATATAGAAAAATGGGATTGAACTCTGAGGAGTTTCTCACCTTGATAATAAATGGTAATATTAAATTCTTACAGTAAAAGGATCGAAAAGGTAAGATAAAAGAGAATGTTAGTTTAAATTTTCTTGTATCTTACCTTTCTATCGTTTCACTATAAGAATTTAATATTACCATAAATAATTTCAATATGTTTTAGAGTTATTCCAACCTCAACAGACTTCACATGGATAAAGTATAAGTTCATATCTCATTCAGAATTCAACAAACTTAAAAAATTTCAGGATTTTAGGGCGAGCACAATTGTCGTGTTTCTCCTAGATATATCATGTATGAGGCTATGGGATTGGCATTATTAAGACCACCAAGCTATGGGATTTTTTATTATGTAATAATCTATGAGAGTTCAATATAGACATGGTTTCCTTCTAAAATGTCATTTATGTGCATCATTCTTATTTTCTTGAAACATAATGTGTTATATATATATATATATTATTTTCTATATATGTCGTGTTTTTTCGCATACCCATTTTAGGGGGTCATGTAAACTTGTACACCTTTTGTGCAACTTAGAATCGTCCACATCATGCATAAGCCTGATGAAAACAAACCAGACCATTATTATAAGAAAAAGAAGAACATCACAATACTGTTCCCAAGCTCCATGCTTCACATATACATATGCAATAAAATATAAAAGCAAAGAAATCTATACAGATTTACTAGTGAGTAGTTACTATAGGGTAGATACACTGCTTTCTTCAAATTAATGAACCCTTTGTTTTCAATGCATCATTGCAAAATACAGATACCTTGACGAAATGACCAGGAAAGAACAAACCATCATCTTTAACAATTTGAAATTTACAACAATTACAAACAAGACTTAGTTTTGCATGGAACTGCATAAAAGAAAAGGAAACAATCCAACCGAAACACGTGATTAGATTTATGAAACTCTTATGGACAAATCTTTCACATTGTCACTTTTATAAGTGCCATGAAGGTTAGGAGGTATTACAGGTCAAAAAATCCCTTAGAGGATTCAAAGATCACCGATTCATGGGTGGAATTTGAATCTAAATAGTCAATTACAAGAATGCAAGCAGTGAAGTTGATAGCTTGAAAACACAAAGTTTACAAACATTTTCCTGTCTAACATAGTAATTGACAACCGATTTCATGTCATACATCATGACCCAAAAATAATCTACCACCACATAAACTGTTTAAATATAGATCCATGCACATCCCTACCTTCTTCAAGTTATTTTCTCTTTGAATCTATACCTGAAGTTGATCCATGGCAGAATGCTCTCATTTGCTCCAAAGAAACATGACCATTTATTGAAGGTTTCCTAGTGACTAACCTCTCTTCGTTGTAAGATATGTCACCCATCTCAGGACCTGTATTTAAATCGATATTTGGTGTAGGCCATGTGTTATTGATCTCTGTCCCATATGCCACCACGGGGTTTATAAAGTATGGTCTCACATGTGATGATGAGAGTGGCCCTGTAGTGACTATCTGAGAGGAAACTATAGGAAAAAATTCTGATCCAAATGAATCTGGATAGGAAAGTGAGCTATGTTGGCTCTACATTTATGTTCTTTAAGCTTTACTAGATAGACCCAGGTTCTACGCAGTTCAAGGAACCAACAAAACCCCTTTTCACCAGCCCTTTCGGCAACAGTCTGCGAGCAGACTGAGGTCTCACCCGAGGTGAAGTTATGTGGAGGTTGCAGAATCAGGTTTCCAAAACCGGGTGATGCGCTCTTAACAGAATGGTGGACAGCGCGAAGTTCACCTACTTCGTGGTTAATGCTTAGGCTATTTCGCATCCAAGGACTGCGCGATGCGGAAAGACTGCTCAACAATAGGACTGCACTTCCTCTTGGATGGTTCACGACTTAAATATACTTTACTTAATGTAAACTTATACATTCACATGCACCCAAACTGTAAACCTTGCAACTTGTACAGTAAGACGAGCTACAAAGTAACTGCGCACTTCCGGTGCTGCACCCAGGGAAGCGCATTATATAGACTTCGTTGGTTTAAGTGTTTACCCAATCAACTTATGCATTCATCTCACTTATAAATACTTGTGCATTCAACATTCATTCACATATGTTGATACTTAACATATTATTCCCATGCTTTATCCTTATGGCGAATACGTATAAAAGTAAGAATACATGAACTCATAAACATGAACTTAACCATTCAACATAAGCAAATATACAGATGCAAACACATTCAGTCACATAACACAAGGATTTAACATGGTTCACCCCAGGATGGGAGCTACGTCCACAAGAAGTGTTGATTATATTATCAATGGGAAGGGTTCAACAGTTCCAGTATACGCACTCAGCTGTAGACTCTCTTCTCTCTCAGTAGGTCACTGCGCACACACCTGCAAAGCCTTTTACAATGAGTCTCTCAACAGAGATCAATATTCAACATACATCAACCAAAATCTAACCATTTCCCTTACAAAATATTCCTTTATATAGATTGTTCCCTTAGGTCACGTCTGTTACAATCATGATGAGCTAAAAAAACCTAAGGCTCCCCAAAACAGGTGCGGTCACCCCGCTAACCAGGACTGTTAGGCTCTGATAGCGACTCGTTGTGGCCATCCTTCTATGCATGGTCACGTAGCTTTCAGCCCCTCTATCGAGCACATGCCAACGGGTCACTTTCATCACGTTGTTCCTTCTCTAACAGCTTCATGCGACCGGTTCACGTAGTGCTACCTTTGCTCGTTCGACTGGTCGTTTTCCTTCTGTGCCACTCCTTACCCGCCTGCTGGGAATCATGGAGTATCTTAACCAAACTAGATCGCCAATCGGTCTCACCGAAATTTACACTATTTTTTGTCCAAAACTTCTTCCATGCTAGCTCTTCGCGGAGCTGTCACTTCGTCGCACTGTAACCTCGCAGCGCTGTATCTTCACGGAGCTACCTCTTCATAGCACTGTCACCTCGCAGCACTGTATCTTCGCGGAGCTGCTTCTTCACAACACTCACTTTCTCACTCTGTCAATGTTGTGCTGCATTGTATCCTCGCAGCGCCAAAAACTGTCTTATCCAAAATTGGCTTACTTGGGCTAGGCCCAACAAGCCCCTAACACTTACATGTGGCTCATCCCCGAGCCACTTGCCATAGGTTCACTATGCTACGCTTCTCCTAGCTGATCTATCTTCGTCGTGAATTCTTGATAAGTTGCGGCTAGCTTCGCAACTGTGTCTTTAACGTCTTGTTCAACTTCCTTAACCATTTCCAACACATAAGGTGTTAGATCTTCATGAGTATGCTCTTGCACTTTTTTCTCTGACTTTCGGAGTTCTATTAGTTTCTGCTCAATCTCTTGCAAGATAGAATGAGCTTCTTGCTGCAGGGGCTATGAATTTTCCTCAGCTTCAGCCTCCTTTTCTCTTAACACTTGAAGTTCCCTCTTTAGGTCTCTGACTTTCGTAAATCAACGAAGTCTCTCTATTGGCTGCAGATTCTTCATCTCTGCGTTTAGAGTGTTTAATGTTGTTTTCTTTTCCTGTAAGCTGGTTTGAACCTACAGTAGCTGAGGGTCCTATTGTAGCGCAGTCTAGGCTCTAGTTGCTTCATCCAGAAAGCTCTGACACTTAGTCATTTCACTGGATATACTTTCCATGACAGCTTTCACTTCTTCTACTCTAACTTCTGTCTGATCTGGTGGCATCTTCGGGAGGTTCTATGCTTCCAAGGTGGAAATATTTTCTTTATAGTCTATCTCCATGTCGTTCATTTCTGCCTAAAATTGCTTATGACCGATCCAATCTTAACGAAGGTATCCATGAGCTCTATCTGCACGTCACATTCTGGGATCTCCGCGTAGACTGAAGCAACAGTCTGCTCTATCCTGTGGCACTACTCATGCACGCTTTCAAGCTCTTTAACCTTAGCTCTTTAGCTTATAATTTGCCTATATGTCCTGGTGCTAGACTACAATCACCATATCTCTATCATGAATTTCCTCCACAACCTGCAAGTGCAGATTACGTAAGCCCTCTAGTGATAGCATGGCAATATCAATATCCACATGCGCTAGATTCTTTGCGCCTTCATCCTATTCATCACTTGGCATACTTACAATGAGTGGGTCCATACAGACAATGTGCGGTCGCGGTACCATGGTTAGGGTCAAAGTTTCTTTCTTCTGCTACGGCGTGGCACTCGATATTCCTTCTGAGTTGGAATCACAAACCAAGTCTTTCTGGACTTGTTCCATCTTTGCTGCTATGCTCTGCAAGTGGTCAAATTCTCTTTTAGACTCACCTGAATCTCCTCGATCTTGGTGTCTTTTAGAGTGAGTGCATATTCTAGATATGTGCTGACTCTTCCCGCAATGATGTTATAATCATCATTGTGTAATTGCGCTTCTGACGTAGTCTTTATTTCTTTCACCTTCTTTTTCTTTCCTTTATCTGGTACTGAGCTTTCTGGCTCCTTTCTTTTGTCGCCTGGTAGGGTCTGAGCTTCGCCGGCTCCTTTATCCTTCTCTGCACCAATTTATTTTATGACCTTTGTCAGGGATGTTGATGTATTTGTAACTTCGGAAGATATTCACTTGGATATTGTATTTGTACTTTATTGTATCCCCAACGGAGATGTATTATTCCTCCAATTGGAAATGTCGTCAGTTGTACTTGCAAATGTCGCAAGTTATATTGTAAGTGTCGTAACTTATACTTGATGGGTTATTAGACCACCTTGATGGGGTCGGCCCTGTATGAGTCATGTGGGTTAAAGGGTTATTAGACCACCCTAGTGGGGGTTGGCCTAGTCAACATTATGTTAAGTGGTTAATTTGGGGCCAACCTAGTTAGAGTTAAAAGACAAGTGAAGTAGTGTATAAATAGAGAGTGTGTCTCTCTCATTTTACACATTCTCTCATTCACTCACTTCACATTAGTGAGAGAGAGGAGGAGCGTACACAAGTGGAGGAGGAGTAGCTACTGCAGACATTTATCTTTTGGGGCTTCATCTTTGTGATCCTTTTATTGGTGCTTATTTTATCTCTGAGGAAGTTGCGTGGTTTTTCACCTTCTTGGTTTTCCCCGGTGAAATGCTTTGTGTCTCTTGTCTCTTTTGTTTGATATTTTGTACATGTTGTTCTCTCAGTTAATATCCCAGATCAGATTGAATTAAATGCTTAAAAAATAACATGGTATCAGAGCTAGCCTGAAGGAAGGCATGTTATGACATTTATGACACTTGTTTTACTTGCGACAAATTGGAAGCTAGAGCTTGGTATGGTAAAAACCAATCATCGTGGAACTTTCTCTATAAATCAGTTTTGGCGAAGGTTCAGGATCTGAAACTTCTACAGGTTGAAGATGAAATGTCCATGTACATTTTTTCCAAAGAAAAGCCTCATATTCGTTGTACTTTGTGAGATATGATCCGTACAAGTTAAGGTTTCTGCCTCTTCTAGAATGCAGTCCTAAACAGGTGACCTAGGAAAAAAGGTCATATCTCGGGCTAGGAAGCTCCAAATGGAATTCCATAAAAAGTACCAGTTAGGGAACAGACTGTAGTTTTAGAGATCCGGGTTTCAGAGGCCGATGTTGAAACAATGACACGTGGAACGCCGTACAAGTTTGATATATTGTTTCATCCCATAAACAGGTTACTTTACGATACTTGGCATCTCTCTCTCTCAAAGAATCCATTTGAGGTCATATCTGTGGAGTTGGAAAGATGATAGGTCAGTCTAGCACAGGCAAAATTTGTAGACCCTAAGGATCCTAAATTTTAGAGATACATCATAAACAATATGGCATATATTTCTATCCAAACAGAATTGGATTTTGAGCACCTTAATTTTTGGATCGTCACTGTTGTGGGAAACTAGGGTTTTGGTGAAAGTTGGATTTTTTTTAAATATGAGACCACGGCTGGATGATCCTCATCAAAATTGAAATTTAGAGACCAAGATCAAATTTTTTGGTTGGGCAGAACCCCGGGCATCATCAAACCCTAGTTTAGGATTTTGATGGGTAAGGTGGAGAATTAGGGTTTCTGCAAAATTTGAAAATTTTGGAATCTGTGACCACGGCTGGATGCTCCTCAAAAAAATCAAAGTTTAGAGCACAATATCAAACCTTTTGGCTAGGAAAAACCCCAAGCATTATCAAACCCTAGTTCGGGATTTTGACTAGAAGATCTGAAAGTTTAAAAGGCAATTTTGAGGGGTAAAATTCTGGAGATTTCAAAATTGAAGTATACCAGCTTGATCAGCTCAGCAAGGCGCATCTTTTCATCCAATCAGAATTTTGAAATTCAAAGTTTGAATTTTTAGGGTTTCTCTGACAAACCCTAATCTAGCTCCAAATCGAGTTTCAGCAAATCAAAGTGGATTGGGTTAATCCTAGAAGAGGATGAATTGGACACCTACATAAGTGAAGATATTTCAGTTCAGAGGGATATGATGTTAAGGCCTTACCTAAGAAGTCTACAAGCAATCCCGACAGGTATGACTTGAGGAGATATAGATATGTTTTGAAATCTGTTCATGACTAATTTTATGATATGTTTTTCTTCATATTATTGAGGTTAGTACAATCTTGATTAATTTTAGACTTGTATTATTACCCTAGTAAAAGTATGAATGCATGTGAATGATAGAAGACATTCATTGATTAGGGGTATGACACTTATGATTGTCTTAATACACCATGGTGTTGTATGAGGATGATGTTGTCCACTAACATGAAGGGTACATCAAGAAATACAAATCAAGTTCTAGATCAAGAACATATGACCATGGTGACATGAAGACAAAGACTCATCCATAGTCATGGATCACATAGAAGCTCTACTTACGAGGTATGTATAACTTGGTTCTACAATTGTTAACTTATGAGATATGCAGGTTGCTAGTACAAGGTCTCTAAGAAAACAAAGAAGACATTGTTTGGGTATGTTAGACAAACATGATAATCTAGGTATGTTTTCCTATATCAAGTTAGAATCCTACCTTGTGTTAGGGTCTCATATAAATATGCTTTCGTATGATTGATAATGATTATTCATGAAGTTATAGGTTTGAATAATCATGGGTTTATGCATATTATGCTTCTTACTTTGATTGATGATATGTCAAACTAGAAGAGTCCAATGGTTAAATAAGAATATGCATGAGCAAAAGAAGTCCTCCCTAAAACCTTGAAATACTAACGCTTGTGATAAATTATGTGTGTATGAAATGACTATAACCATACATGTTTAAGATTATTTAGAATCATAATGTTTTGATAGTATTGAGATTATACAAATGCATGTATGATTATGTATGAGATCTTGAGGATGACACTAGTGCACACTTAAGCATGCATATTGGTCCAGGATGGATATAAGTTCAAAGACAGATAATCTAGGAAGCAAAGATCAAGAGGGAGCTCACTCTAGTAGTTCCTGCAAGGAAGAAAAGATTGAGAGAGATTCCACCCAACAACCAAACAAAGATAAGTATTTAAATTGTCATTTCCTATATATATGATTACTTAAATGATGTTGTTTAGTCATTTACATACTTATGTTCCTATATTTAGGATGTATATTATGCATATTAGAA
The DNA here is from genome assembly GCA_027924585.1 of Larix kaempferi. NCBI lineage: Eukaryota > Viridiplantae > Streptophyta > Pinopsida > Pinales > Pinaceae > Larix > Larix kaempferi. Next base: position 7,473,653 of record BSBM01000770.1, read on the forward strand.
AAGTTGCATTAATGAACAAGATACTACTAATATGCAAGTAATGGGTAAGTGGCCTATGATACTATACAACATTCCATTGCTACTTATCTAGAATGAAACCTCTTTGCTGACATGTTGGGAGTTTTGCACACTCTTAACAATGTTCTGGTAGAGATGGAAGGCATCTAGAAAGTTACAGGATATGGATAAATGTTGTATTGAAGCATTGGCTAAGATAATTGCATGATTGTATGGCATATGTCTTTATGAGTAAGAATTTGTTCTGAAATATATAAGATGTTTCTAATCATGCAATTGAACTTGTCTTGTAGGAAAAACTGTGTACCATCACCTACAAAAGAAGGACTACAACATTTGTTCCAGCAACAAACTTCAAAGAAAACTATCTATTGAAGATATTGAAGAATCTGAAGTTCCCAGGATCTGGGATGTAGTAATGGAAGAATGCCATGATCGAGGAATACCAATCGATCATAAAGAATGATGTCTCGGATGTGGTCCCGAGACTAGAAGGGAAGTATGTTGTGACTTCCAAGTGGATCTATAAGATCAAGTATGCTGCAGATGGCAGCATAGAGAAATACAAGATTTGTAGCTCATGGCTTCTCCTAGAAAGAGGGGATAGATTATGAAGAGACTTTGCACCTGTAGCCAAAAACAATTCCATCAGAACAGTGCTTGCTCTGGCTGCAGTGATGAAGTGGAAGATACACCAAATGGATGTCAAGACAACTTTATTGAATGGTGTAGTCGAAGAGGAAGTGCATGTGGAGCAGCCACTCGGCCTTGAGACACATGACAGGGAGTCATATGTGTGCAGATTGAAGAAATCCTTGTATGGCTTGAAGCAAGCACTTAGAACATGGTTCGACAGGATAGACAGCTTCCTATCCAGTTTGGGCTTTACCAAGAGTAAAGTGGATTCCAACCTTTACTACAAGGTTGAGGAGGGAAATCCAGTGATACTTCTATTGTACGTGGATGACCTGTTTGTGATATGTGAAGATAGATTGATTGCCGACACGAAGAGGAAGCTTGCTGCCAAGTTCGAGATGAAGGACTTGGGCATGATGCATTACTTTCTAGGTATGGAGGTGTGGCAGAGTGCAGATGGAATTTTCCTTGGACAAGGGAAGTATGCACTAGAGATCCTGAAGCGGTTCGGGATGATGGACTGTAAGGCCATGGCCACACCTTTGGCATCAAACCTAAAGCTATTAAGTGATGCTTCATCAGAGTTGGTTGATGTCATGGTGTGTCATCAGATGATTGGGTCCTTGATGTACCTGATGAACACGAGACCAGATATTTGCTTTGCGGTGAACACCTTGAGCCAGTTTCTGATAGATCTTAGACATGTTCACCTGATTGTTGTAAAGCATATTTTGAGGTACCTAAAGGGTATGATTGATTATGGGCTCAAGTATGATGCGAATCAAAAGTTTAACCTGAAGGGTTATGTTGATTCAAATTGGGCAGGCCGCTACAGATAGGAAGAGCACTTTGGGGTGTTGCTTTAGTATGGGATCAGGTGTGATCTCTTGGTTTAGTGTGGGCACGCTAGATGAGCATGCACGTTGCTAGCACATGCGTACCTATGTTGAATGTTGCATAGTTCGGTGGGTAACGTTTACTTCATTTATTTCCCAATAAATTGATATGTGTCGATTTATTCCTAGAGATCCTCCCCCATAAAGGCCTTTAGGCCCTCTTCTAAACCATAATCCCTAAGTGCATAGGTGCTTCTAGGTGTTTAGGGGTTAAGGTTATAAGGATTGTAGGTTAATAGTTAAAGGTTATAGGGATTGTAGGAAAGTTATGGGGTTAAATGTTATATAAAAATAAAAATCTACCAATCTTCATCATCATCAAGAGCTTCTCTAATTTTGGATATAAGGACTTCTCCAATTTTGTTGAATCAACACTAGTGTGAGATGATGATGATGATGATGATGATGATGATGATGATGACAATGATGACAGTGATGACGAAGATGATGAAGAGGGTGATGACGATGATCATGAGGATGACGAAGAGGGTGATGATGATGATGATGATGAATACAATGAAGATGATGGTGATGATGACGAGAATGATGATGAAGATGATGACAATGATGAATACGATGAAGATGATGGTGATGACGATGGTGATGATGACGATGGTGATGATGAAGATGATAATGAGGAAGAGGGTGATGATGATGATGATGAGGAAGAGGGTGATGACGATGATGCAGATGAAGATGATGGTGATGAAGATGATGAAGATGATGAAGATGATGATGAAGAAGAAGAAGATGATGATGAAGAAGAAGAAGATGATGATGATGAATATGATGATGATGATGACGACGACTATGATGATGATTATGATGATGATGATGATGAAGATGATGGTGATGACGAAGACAATGATTATGATAAATATGTGAAGATTATGATGATGACGATGAAGAAGATGATGATGATGGAGATGTTGACGAGGAAGAGGGAGATGACAATGATGATGAAGATGAGGACGATGATCATGATGAGGATGATGATCATGATGATGAAAATTATGATGATGATGATGATGACGATGACAAATATGATGATGATGATCATCATCATTAACATCTTCATCATCATCATCTAAATTGTCTTCATCATCATAAGGAGCTTCTCTAATTTTGGATATAAGGAGCTTCTCTAATTTTGTTGAATCATTACTAGTGTGAGATGATGATGATGATGATGATGATGATGATAACGAAGATGATGAGGAGGAGGAGGAAGAGGAGGAGGAAGAATATGATGATGAGGAAGAGGGTGATGATGAAGATGATGATGATGATGAAGATGATGAGGAAGAGGGTGATGACGATGATTATGATGAAGATGATGATGAAAATGATGATGATGATGATAATGAAGATGATGGATGATGATAAGATGGTGGTGATGATGATGGTGACGATGATGAAGATGAAGATGATAACGACGACGATGATGATGAAGACGACGACGATGATGATGACGATGATGATGATGATGATGATGATGATGATGATGACGATGAAGATGATGGTGATGACGACGATGACGATGATGATGAATATGATGAAGATGATGAGGAGGAGGAAGAAGATGATGATGATGATGGAGATGTTGATGAGGAATATGGAGATGACAATGATGATGAATATGAGGACGATAATGATGAGATGACGACGACGATGACGACAACGACGACGATGATGATGATGATGATGATGAATATGATGATGATGATGATGATAAATACCATGAAGATGATGGTGATGACGATGAAAATGATGATCATGGTCTTCATCATCATCATCATTATCATATTCATCTTCATCATCATCATCATCATCATCATCATCTTCACCATCATCATCCTCATCATCATCATCATCATCATCATCATCATCTTCGTCATCATCATCATCATCATCATCATCATCATCATCGTCATCATCATTGTCATCGTCATCGTCATCGTCATCATCAATCATCGTCATCGTCATCACCTTCTTCCTCCTCATCATCATCAGCAGCAGCATCTTCATCATCAACATCAGTATCATCATCATCGTCATCACCATCTTTGTCATCATCATCATCATCATCATCATCATCATCATCTTCATCATCATCATCATCATCACCCGGCTCTTCCTCATCATGATATTCATCATCATCATCATCACCCTCTTCATCATCATCATCTACATCTTCCTCATCATCATCTTCTTCCTCCTACTCATCATCATCATCATCAGCTTTTTCCTCCTACTCATCATCATCATCGTCATCATCATCATCATCATCATCGTCGTTGTCGTCGTCGTCGTCATCATCATCATCATCATCATCATCATCATATTCATCATCTTCATCACCATCATCTTCATCTTCATCTTCATCTTCATCATCTATTTCTGTTTTTCCAGCATGTCATTGCAACTAAAGTGTCATAATTGGCTATCATTACCTTGCACCAGCCCTAAAAAAATTATTATTAAAATTTTATAAAAATTTTAAATAAAATAAATAAATTTGAAGTTTAGAAATATATTTTTTAAATTTAAGATAAGTAATAATTTTAATTGAAAAAAAAAAGATAATACTAATTTATTTTATGTTAAAATTAGATTTTTAATTTTTTAAATTATAATAATATTTCTTAAATAAGAAAAAATATTTTTACTATACCTTACTAAAATCTATTATTCATTAAAATCGTGACTAATAAGACCTAAAATTTAAAGTTATTTCACTTCAAAAATATATTGAAAATGCTTAAGTAAAATCCAAATATAACATGCATCTACAATCAAAACATATATCAATCCAACTAATTAAGTCTTTTATATTTAAAAACAATTCAAGTAGAGACAAATCCAACCAATTAAGTCTTTTATAATTTAGAAAACAATTCAAGTAGATGTTTTTAGCATTATAAAAATGAGGAATGAAATCTTTTATATTTTAAAAACAATTCAAGCATTTGTTTTTATCCTTTTAAAAACGATGAAGAATATAGACATGTGTCTGCTAAACTTCAATTATGTTGTCTGCCTTGTATACACAGCACTTGCATCCGAAATAAGGAATATTGTAATCGGGAAAACTGGAATGCCAAATTTTTAGTATATGCATTTCCCTATTTATTGAATGGTAGTTGATTTTGATTTGCTTCATATACCTACCATTTTATTAGATAATGGTATTAGATCAATTGAGTTTCTTGTTAAGTCATTTTTTTTAATGAAACTCATAGTATACAAATTTTAAATTAAAAGGAGTTAAATTTAATGTTTCAGTGTTTGGTTTGATTATTATGTTTCTCATGCTAACAGTTGAAATTATTATTTTTTATAGTTGAGCTAAGGACCCATAGTGGTGGAGCGGACAGGTTGACCAATGAATCTATGATTAATGTATTTATTTAGCCATTAGTTAAACAATATTTTATGCGTTTGACAGTGTGACTATATGCTGATGTCATTCCACATCCTTAAATAATTAAAAACATATTTCTTAAAGATGATGACAAAGAACAATTTGAGAAAGACAAATTGTAAAATCAATATTAATAAAATAAATGAAATCAGAAGTTTGATTGTTATTTAAGTAAATTCATGTCACTTAAAAAAGTATGGAAGTAGACTTCAACTTCTATGCTGGTGGGAGCTTGAATCATCTCATCTCATTCACAGCGGCCATCCTTTGGGTGATTGTAGTGGGTATAATATATTTTGCCTCTGTCACATTGTTTTAGTTTGTTATTTTTCAGGGAGGCCTGTTGTTATTCTCAGCATTATATTCAGACATAAATCCTGGCAACGGAGTGAAATATGGAGAACCCTTCGGAAGCCTCCATGCAAACAGTTGCTGCACGGGCACCGATCACTGCACAGCGCAGATTGAACATCCACCTGCAAGAACAGATGCCAAACCCATGTATGCACTATATTAATTAGTCTAATATTAGATGCTTTCCTGGATCCACAATCCCAGATTTATTAATGAATTATTATTTCAGGATTGCACTTTCAGTGTTTATATCCATAGTTACATTGTTACTAGATCCACAGTTACATAGTTACTAGATCCATAGTTTCTTATCTATGCTTAATTAATGGATTGTTTCAGTTCTGCACTTCGAGCTTTTCAATGTGTTATGAAAATTTATAGTTAAGATGGAACATTGAGGAGTATAATATGTTATGACATTCATAGTTCAGAGCTTTTCAATCTGTTATGAAAATTTATAGTTAAGATAGGAACTTTGAGGAGTATAATATGTTATTACATCCATAGTTAAGATGAATATATACCAGCTAGTGCCACCATTGTTTGAATGTAAATAACCTGTATTCGTTTTGCTGTGGGTTCCTCATGTAGATTTACCAAGAGCTCTGGAAGCAGTAGATCCAGAGCATATCAATGGGTCCACAGATCACCATCACAACGGCATGAGCGTTCTTCAACAACATGTGGCATTCTTCGATAAAAACAATGATGGAATTATTTATCCATGGGATACTTACAAAGGTTTGTCATTCTCCATCTGATTTGTTTAACTCTTTGCCACTTTCAGTAAAGCTCAGTTCTTGATTACTAGCATGTCTGCTATTTATAAGTTTGTGTTGTTTATTACATTGATATATGTTTATATCTTAGAATTTGGGGTGGATTACTATTTATGTTTTCTCTAGATTAAAGGAGGATGGAACAAGTGTATTGTCTAAATTGATTTTAAGGATAGCTAATGCATGGATAACTAGTAACTCATGCATGGATAACACGTAGTGACAGAGAACTCATTTAACTAAAGAAAGTAATAGATAAGTGAGACATAGACAACAAGTGATTACAATTAAGGGTGGAGAACAAGTAGCAGATAACTTGTTCATTACACTTAACTTATCAACTATAAGTGTTCACAGATTATAATTGCATCATAATTTATTGGCAAACTTATTTCCAACATTTGTAATATTTTATTTTTTTTACTGCATTCTAACTGTGGGAACGAGAACAGAAACCAGACTAACCCAATTGAACTTGCAGGGTTGCGTGCCATAGGGTTTAATGCCATCTTTTCCCTTTTGGCAGTAGTGCTTACCCACGTAGGCTTCAGCTACTATACTCTTCCTGTAAGTATATATTTGAAAGTAATGTTAACCTTCAAAAGCCTAAATGTATCACATATTTGAGGTATGACATTTCATATTCAGTTTTATCTGAGTTTGAGTTTGTATTGGTGTTCCTGTTCAGGGATGGATACCATCACTTTTATTTCCTATATACGTTGAAAACATACACAGAGCAAAGCATGGAAACGACACATAGGTGTACGACACTGAAGGGAAGTTCGAACCTTCCAAGTTTGATGCCATCTTCAGCAAATACGCCAAAAAGGAGAAAGACAAACTCACAATCTGGGAGATCCAATCCATGGTTAAAGGCAATAGGAACTCAAATGACCCTCTTGGATGGTGAGCCTCTCTTTTTTGTTTCATTTGTTTCATTTATTTTTCCAGTGTACAGACCCGGGAAGTGTGAAATAATCTGATGATCACATTTGAATTTTTGGGCTACTTAGGTTCACGGCGGAGTTCGAATGGCTCACCTTGTACATGATCGCCAAGAACAAGGATGGTGTTTTGGAGAAAGAAACCATCAGAAGACTGTATGATGGTAGCTTGTGTGATGTATTGGCAAAACAGCATTCATCTGGCAACAGAGCCGAAACATCCACTACTAAAATAATGTAATGTTGGAACAAGAAAATAAAGGCATGCTACTGGGTCTACCTTATCGGTTATCAACCAGCCTGCTAGATAGGATAAGTTAATAAAAAACTTTGCATTTCAATTGTTTGTGAACTATTATTTTGTGATATTGGTTCAATTTTTTAATTGAATTCAATATAAGGTTAAGGTTAGAGGATATCCTTGTTTTATGTATTGATTTAGACTTTCTTGCTTAACACCAATAAAAATTGTACTTCTTTACTCCAATTGAATTTTTGCTTTGTTTTATGTATTGATTTAGACTTTCTTGCTTAACACCAATAAAAATTCTACTTCTTTACTTCAATTGAATTTTTGCTTTTTCCATTCATATTGTCTCTATTTGTTAATTTGAACATTTGATTTGTAACGAAATATAATACAAAAATTAATTAATTAATTATCTTGTAATAGAGCAAAAATTTGCCGCAGGTTTATTGTTTGCAGTTGTATCTTAAAATGTTGAAATCCAACAACCAACAATAAGCCTGCAGCAGCCATCACTATTCTGCAGACTGGTTAATGGTGATCAATATTATTTATCTATTTCAATAACAAAAAATGAAAATAAAAAATTGAAAAACCAGAAATATATTTCATTATAAGAAGTGAAATTCTCTTACTTTTCTTGGTAGAGAGATTATAATGTAAATCAAATAATAATGAAAAAAAATTCAAAGAGAATAAAACAACTCTAATGTATGGGATTTACTATTTTGTTTAAACATTTGGAAGACTCCATTTCTTATTGAATTTTTGTATTTCTTATTTATGGTTTTCAAAGAGAATTAAACACATATATTGTGTGGGATTTACTATTTTGATTGAACATTCCGAAGATTCTATTTCTTATTGAATTTCACCGTTTCTTATATATGGTTTGAAAGACAACATTTCAAGTAAAATTTATGGATTTATAACTTGTTTACTTTTTTTTTTTTTAAAAGGGTGGTTCGCCGTTTGTTAGAGGGCTAGTCCACCTGGGGAAATGGTCACCCCTTGCTATTCTAGAGAATCAACGTGGCACGTTTGTTTACTTTTTTTTATTTTGGTAAGAATTAACTTTATTTTATTAATCTAAATGATATTATTTTAAAATCATTTTTCAAAAAAAATTATAAATTTAAATCAAGATCCTTCCTTTTGGTCTATGCATGTTTTTATATTTTATTTAAAATTTTATTATATAACATTTGTATAAATATAAATTCATTTAATATGGAAACTTGTAGATAATATTTAATTTGTCTTTTACTTTTATTTATGAAATATATTAGCAAAATATATTTATTAAAAATAAAAATAAAAAAATATTCATGCCTTAATTAAAAAAGTAAGATAGAAACATTTTTTTGTTTAAAACAGAAAAACAAAAGGAAGTTTATTTGTGGTTGTTTGTGGTTGTATTATTATCCAAACACAAATAAAAGAGCATATTAAATAGATCATTACCTAATTAAAAATGTAGGATAGAAACATTTTCTTGTTAACAAAAGTGAGTTACAAATTGTTTGTTTTTTGTTGTATTAATTTTGCAAGCATTGTATAGCTGTAAAGAAAATAAAAGAGCATATTAAATAGATCATTGCCTAATTAAAAATGTAGGATAGAAACATTTTCTTGTTAACAAAAGTGAGTTACAAATTGTTTGTTTTTTGTTGTATTAATTTTGCAAGCATTGTATAGCTGTAAAGAATGAGTGGAAAAACTCCTTTGAGGAGGGAGAAAAATTTCTTTTGTTAACTCAATTTTACATCAAGGTCTGTCTCCTTATTAAATAAAAGGAGTATTTCTGTAGTTTAGGTGCTAATACATTTAATCTTTATGAAGAAGAAATTTTTATCTAAAATGATGTGTCATGATGAAAGCTTATATAGGGATCTCAAAATATTATAGTCACTTCTAACATCCAACCTACTACTCATGATTTTATTTTAATTATCATGCAAATGTTTATGTATTGGTGAGTAAACGTCCAAAACCCTCAGCTTACATAAAAGTGAAACTTGTATTCAAGCATATTATAGTCGTTTACAACCATAAATGATGAACAATGGTAAAAGCCATGGTCACCATACAATATTTAAGATGTAACAAAAATTTTGAAGTTTATCTCCATTCCATTAACCTCCAATATAAGACAATACATCATCCACATCAAAACATAATACATTAATATCAAGACAAGAGGAACCAAAATCCAATATAATGATCACATCAATAACCAAAACAACATTAACTTTTTTACACACCTAAGACTTTAAATTTATATTATTATTTCTGAGGGAAAGAAGGTTCATAGTTTACTTTTAGTCCCATCTTTATGAGCCAGCTATTCTCTTCTTTTACTATGGCTAGGTATATTCAACCTTACATCACTCCATTCCTTACAACTTCACTCGTTATCCCAATTCATCCCCCCTTTTAATGTCTATGCTCCTCACTTATACTAACAATCTTTAGTTCATGTGGTATGACTCTTTCTATTCTTTTGTTGAATCTGTGATGCCCTATCCCTTCCTACCACCACAATGTGTTCATCTTCCAAAAATCAAAATTAGGTGCCCAACAAGGCTCAACCACATTTTTTGACTTACCTTAGAGTTGAATTCTAATGCTCTTACTAAAATCCACAAGTCCATCGAACAAAGGACCCAAATCTAGGACTACCTCCAAAAACTTTGTTTCTAAACTAAAGGAATTCCTCATATTCCTTGCTCCACTTAACCATCAACATGTTAAGACCCGCTAGATGCACATTTTATTTTATGGGAACTAGAGCCTATCAATGAGTTTCCTATCCTTAGAACTAGTCAACTTCAGTTGTGTTCTTCAGTTTCTATAGTGCATTGTATCATCCTAGCACAATTTGGAAAAATTATCTAAATTGGGAATAGACCTACCTTGTGGATTTGAAAATCTAGTATAGTTCATCATATATGCTTTGTATTTCCTTCATATTCTCTTGTTTGGATAGAGGGATAACTGTTTTCAATGCTTCCTATTGTATTAATGGCATTTTAAGAGTTGTCCAATGCCCGATTTCACTATGAAGTTCATGAGAACTCGTTCTGATCTTGGCAATATTAATTTTTTTTGAGCTCATTAAGATAGAAAGATAATTTTCATCCTCAAGATTAGGGTTAATGATTTCTTTATAATACAGTTTTGTCAATCCCCCAATAGCTTGACCAAGTTGTGGCATATTTAAGCCAACCTTGCTTGAGGCATAGGTGGTTTTGGATGGAGTTAAAAGAAATTTTAGGAAGATATTTTTTTAATTTGTGCTTGTCCATTATATATCTAATCATAGCCATGATTTCAATGGGGGAGAGCCCTTCTTCTAAGAGGAGAATAGGATAGGGTGTATTGCTCTTAATTTTAAGGTTATAACTAACAAACCGCTTCTTGATTTGTCCAATTCTTCTCCAACATTCTCTAGAAATGCTGCATCCCTAAATTCAGAGCCATATAATATAACGGGAGTGAACAACATTTTAAAGAGGACTTTCTTTTTGTCCCACATCACTAGGTTGGCCAACTTACAATTGTCTTCACGATCGAAGTAGGCTCTCCACCCTCCATTAATCCTCTTGTCGATGCTATAATTCCAATTGAGCTTGTGATGGAATTCAATTCCTAGATACTTATAAGAAGTTACTTCCTCTAGGTTTCTATTGTCATAATTACCATGGACTAAGAGGACTTTCCATGTTTGCATGTCTATGAGCGTTGAAGATGAAAATCACTTTCTTCTAGAATGCCCTACTTATGCCCACATTAGATCTTAGTTCCATAATATTTTCTTGAGCTATGGCCTTTTCATCCTTCTAGTCCCTCAAAACTACACTGAAGTAGGGATGCTCCTCTTTAAGCTCTTTGAGCATAGGAATAATATTTTAAAGAAAATCAATTAATTTATGTCTTGTCGTTTCTCTTAAGGTCTCATAGACCAAATTTTGTCTCAGTTGACGTTAAATAATGTTGTCCTCGTCGATGTTGCTGCCATCATCATCATCACCATCACCACTAAAATCTATTATCCATCAAAATAATGATTAATAAAACTTAAAGTTTAAACATCTATCATTTCTAAATATATATATTTAGAATTCTCAAATAAAATCTAAATAATATGTATCTACAATCAAAACTGAATTAATAATAATAATAATAATAATAATAAACTAAAATTTATCCTTTTCCAAATTTAAATTTATAACCTCTTAAAAATAAAAGTTACCATTCAACTAATTAAATTTTTATATTTTAAAACATTCAACTAATTAAATTTTTATATTTTAAAACATTCAACTAATTAAATTTTATATTTTAAAAACAATTCAAGTAAATTATGAAAAATATAAACATATAAAATAACTTAAATCAATTTGTGTGCGTGTGTATATACAAAAGACCATCACTATTTCTATATGGAAAAGAGAATTTTGTGATCGTGGAAACTGGAATACCAAATATTTAACATATAGATTTATATCAGTGGTTGATCATTGATAAGGTTGACTCTGAGATCTAGATTTTGGTAGTTGATACCTACTATTTTATTAGATAAAGATTCTTTGATAAAGTGCTTACATGAGAGCAACGAAGGCATCCTTGAGTTTGGTGTAAATTCATTGAAAAGGTACATACAACACATTATTTTATTTGATAAAGATTCATTGAAAAGGTGCATACAAACGTCATGCAGGCTTCATGAGTGGAACGAAGGCATCCCGAGACATATTTTATTGAAAGTCATATTATATCTAACTTTAATTTAAAAGTATTTAAATTTAATAGTTGGTTTGATTAGTTGAAAATTAGGTGAGCTTAATAGCTTTTGTATAAAAAAATTAATTTTATATAATTAATAAATAAATAAAATATTGTATTTAAAATAGTGAGATGTTTTATATTTTAGAATGGGAAGGATGTTGTTACAAACTTATATATTAATATAACATGATAATTATAATCTATAAAAAATAGAGTAGTTTATTTATTCTATGTTTTGGATGTGGGTTTTAGTGGGAATTTGTAAATGTTTTATTGATAAAATCCAAATTTGGAAGTGTTCAAATTTTGTTTTTGAATTCATAAATAGATTCACCACCCTCAAATACCTCCATGGCACCACCAAGATTATGCAATTTACATAGTTAATATATTTTATTCTAAGATTTTTGACAAAATAAGATGGAAAATATATTCGGAAAAGATTAAGATTGAAAACTTAGAATATTTACAAAAAATTAACATATAAACATTATTAAAAAGAAAATATGAAGTGTTAGCATACACAATACTTATATAAACCAACATAGATCCATCTTAAACCCGTATCTATCAAGCACCCAGAGGGATCCAATTTCTTGAGGTGTATTTTTTTTTTAAATTTAAACTCAAGAAATTTGATCTCTCTTGATTGATAGATCCGGGTTTTTTAATTACTTTTCATAATATTTTATTTTATGAACCAACATGGATTTTTTTTAAATACTTTCCATAATTTTTTATTTTATGAGCCGACATGAAACTTTTTAATTATTTTGTTACTTCACAAACGTTACAACATCTCCCCCATACTAGGCTGTAGAGCACCTTGTTTCACTCCGTGCAATAAGAGAAACTAAAACTAAAGAGTAGTGAGTATTGATTGTCTACATAACATTGTTTCCTTCAATTTGTAAAGTTTCACTAGAGTTATTGGTTTATGAGGGTTATGTTTGTTAGGCACGTGTTATTGGTTTATGAGGGTTATGTTTGTTAGGTGGATCAAGATTTAGTTGTAGAACGAGACACATAAAACTCTACCCATACTAAGGTTGGTGTGGCCAAGGTAACTTCATTCATATTAAGAGTTGGTGTGGCTCAAAACTTAATGCACCGCGGGTTCGACCAATTCTATCCAACACTTTCTTATATCACCTAACCTATGCTAATCACCAACATCATGGTAAAGATTTGTGGACCTAAGCTATGCTAATCACAAACATCATGGGAGAGATTTGCGGAGGTCCAAACCTTCGATTGTTATTCCCGCGCGATTCCATGGAAATCACGACCATCATTGCTTATTGCGTATGGCTTCATTCACTAGTTCGTTGTACGAGATTGAATAATCTCATCTCATTCCTCGAGTTGCATGGAAATCACAACTATCATTGCGTATGGCTTCATTCACGGAATTCGTTGCACCAGATTCAATAATCTCATCTTGTTCCTCGCGTTTTGTGCTACGTACTTATATACAGCCAGCCTTTGGGTGATTGTACTGGTTATATCTTTCGCCTCTGTCGCATAGTTTTAATTTGTTCTTTTTTTAACAAGGCGTGTTGTTATTCTCGGCAAATTCTTCAGACATACAGCCTGGAAACGAAGAAAAATATGGAGAACCCTTCCGAAGACTCCATGAAAACAGTTGCTGCACGGGCACCGGTCACTGCACAGCGCAGATTGAACATCAACCTGCAAGAGCAAATGCCAAAGTCATGTATGCACCATAATTCGTCTAAATACATGCTTGATTAGATCCACACTCCCAGATTTATTAATGAATTCTCATCTCTGGTTTTCTCTGTGAGTGTTTTAATGCTTTCATAGATCCACAAATCCCAAATTTATGAATGAATTCCTATCTCCATTTGCACTTTGAGTGTTTTAATCTGTTACTATGGATCTATGCCTAATCAATGGATCATCTTAACGGATTATCTCAGGTTTGCACTTCCAGCGTTTTAATCTGTTATGAAAATTTATAGTTAAGATGGAACTTTGAGGAGAATAATATGTTATTACATTCATAGTTAACATGAATGTATACCTATAAGTGCCGCCATTGTTTGAATGTAAATAGCTTGTATTGATTTTGTTGTGAGTTCCTGATGTAGATTTAGCCGCCATTGTTTGAATGTAAATAGCTTGTATTGATTTTGTTGTGGGTTCCTGATGTAGATTTAGCAAGAGCCCTGGAAGCAGTGGATCCAGAGCATATCAATGGGTCCACAGATCACCATCACAACGACATGAGTGTTCTTCAACAACATGTGGCATTCTTCGATAAAAATAAGGATGGAATTATTTATCCCTCTGATACTTACAAAGGTTGCTCATTCTTTATTTGATTTGTTTAACTGCCTGTTATTTCTAAGTTGGTAGAGGGTATTAATTTGCTTTATTTCTCTCTGAGTTGCTTATTGAAGGTCTGATTAGAGCAGTGGCTTCACTTTATGTGATTTGTTTAACTGCCTGTTATTTCGAAGTTGGTAGATAGTATTAATTTACTTTATTTCTCTCTGAGTTGCTTATTGAATGTCTGATTAGAGCAGTGGCTTCACTTTATCTGATTTGTTTAACTGCCTGTTATTTCTAAGTTGGTAGAGGGTATTAATTTGCTTTACTTCTCTCTGAGTTGCTTATTGAACGTCTGATTAGAGCAGTGGCTTCACTGTATGATGATAACCATGGTAGTTAACTTTTTGAGATTAATTCTCGTCTATCTGATTTTAAGATCTTTCAGATAATTATTTAAAATATTGTAAAATGTTATTTCTATACTCAAAAATTTCGAAAGAAATATTTTTATATAGTTTTAATATATTAAAAAGTTAAGAAGATTTATATTATAACAAAAATTATAAAACTTTAAATCTCACACAAATCCTGTATGCCTACTGTGTTTTAGGAATTATTGAGCTTACTATATGTTCATCTAATTATTGCTTATTTTGTGTTTTATGAATTGTTGAACTTACTATATTCGTAACTATATGTTCATCTAATTATTGCTTGTTTTGTGTTTTATGAATTGTTGAACTTACTATACTCGTAACTATATGTTCATCTAATGATATTGGTTTTTTTTTATAATAGAATTAACTTACGAAACCAATAGTTTTTCAGGTAGCAAGTCTTGTGTACTAAGCTTTCCTCATAGATTGGATTGGTTGGAGGTTAAGAGCAGCGGGGTGAGTAGAGGTTGGATTATATATTGAAACAAGTTAGCTGGACTTGGATTCTATAGAGCAAGTTAGGCGAGATCAGGTAGGTTATTCGCTATCATCAACGTTATGAATTGCCACACTTGTGCTAAAAGGGAGATAAACCGCTAGGGATAGATTTATTATGCCAGCGCTTACCGGGGAGAAGAGCCATTAGACTAAACAAGTCCAGAAGCCAAGAGACTTTCACCTTGGATCCTTTTGCTTCTAGTTTAGCTGGCAGTAAGATTTATGAGGAGCTTGAATTTCTGCATAGATGAGTTTATAATTTATAATTGGTTGAGATTCTGCAGTGAACAATTTCAATGGGCAGTAAGATTTATGAGGAGCTTGAATTTCTGCATAGATGAGTTTATAATTTAGAATTAATTGGCATCTGTTGATGGAGATGCTGTGGTTATTGTTGAAGGAATGTCAACGTTTTTTCCTAAGATGAACCAAGCTATGGCTCGAAAGGTTCATCTTAGGAGAAAACGTTGACATTCCTTCAACAATAACCACAGCATCTCCATCAACAGATGCCAATGAGTTTATAATTGACATCCAAGTGTAGTCAGTATTTATAAATATAAATTGGAATTTTAATATATTCAAATATATGATACATAGTTATGGATTTTGTTGTTTATTGTATAGAAGAGACAGATTTTACAGATCAGGAGGAAGATGTGTAACTCCTTTTGTGTTCATACTGGAGTTGACATGTGTTTTTTATAAAAATAATAAAATATTATAAAAAATAACATGTCGGTTCAAATTAGATTTAAAATATTTAGATTAGATAAATTAAAACCATAAACATGGCATTACATACTTGATATGAAGAGTGTAAATGTTAAGAAAGGATTTGCACATCCAGAAATTTGATTTGGAAAAAGTTGGCACATCAAGAAATTTATCCTCTCAAAGCTGGGTAAATCTCCTTTTAAAATAGATCTATGCTGATTTATAATTGCATCATAATTTCTTAGCAAACTTCTTTCAAATTATTTTTATATATTTTTATATCATATGCAAATTACACTAATATAATATTTTTTTCTTTCTATCCAATTCTATCAATTCTATCTAACTGTGGTAACGAGAAACGAAACCAGCCTAACACAATTGAACTTGCAGGCATGCGTTCCATAGGGTTTAATGTCCTCCTTTCCCTTTTAGCAGCAGTGTTTATCAACGTAGCTTTCAGTTACTATACTCTTCCTGTAAGTATATTGTTGAAAGTAATTTTAACCTTAAAAAGCTCCAATGTATCACATATTTGAGGTATGACATTTCATTTTCTAGCTTTTTCTGTGTTGGTATTGATGTTCGTGCGCAGGGATGGATACCATCACTTTTATTTCCCATCTACGTTGATAACATCCACAGAGCAAAGCATGGAAGTGACACAGAGGCCTACGACACTGAAGGGAGGTTGGATCCTTCAAAGTTTGATGCCATCTTCAGCAAATACGCGAAAAAAGAGCAAGACAAACTCACGTTCTCGGAGATCCAGTGCATGCTTAAAGGCAATAGGAATGCAAATGACCCTCTTGGATGGTGAGCTTTTCTTTTTTGTTTCATTTATTTTTGCTGTGTACAGAACTCGAAGTGTGAAATAATCTGACTATCACATTTGAATTTTCGGGCTACGTAGGGTCACGGCGGAGCTCGAATGGATCGCCTTGTACCTGATCGGCAAGAACAAGAATGGTGTTCTGGAGAAAGAAACCATCAGAAGAGTGTTTGATGGTAGCTTGTTTGAAGCATTGGCAAAGCAGCATTCATCTCGCAGGAGACACTAAACATCTACTACTAAAATAATGTAATGCTGGGACAAGAAAATAAAAGCATGCTAACCTCTTAGGAAGGTATAGAAATGCTTCTACGTAGGTCATTACTAAAACTATGATCAGCGAATAAAATAATTACATATATGTTGTGGGACAAGTTGATCAATGTTTTCCTTCCAAGTTTTATCAATATGAATCATTTCTTAACTTTTTTTCCAAGTTTGGAAAAGTAATATTGTGAATACATTAAGTAGTTTTTTTTTTCATATCTAATCCTTAATATGGTTGGATTTTTTGGTATCCACTGAATTAAAACAGGATAGACGACCTTTCCGCTTAAAGGACATCTTAACCAAACCCCACCACCAATTCAATTAATTATAATTGAAATTAATTTCAAAATTAAAAAAGTTTTAAAAATTAGAATTAATTTCAAAATTTTAAAGAATTAATTTCATTTAGATGTCTATAAAAATTGTCATTATGCTTCACTATCAACACAACAACATCTACATGAATTAAAATAATAAAATATAATTTGTTATATTTATTTTTTTTTAGCCTTTTTTATTCAATTTTTTAACTGAACTTAAAATAAGCTAAATCATGTATGTGTATACCAATTCTACAATGGCCATTTCGTATCAGAAGAAAGTTGTTCCTCTTCACTCCAATTGAATTCCTACTTTCTCAGGTTGTAATGAGTAAGCATCATATTATTTCTAAATTTGTTTTGAGTTTTTGATTTGTAATGGTACATAATATTATTTGCATGTTTCCTTTATAGAATGGTTACAAATTAAACAGAGAACATTATAATAGAAAATCTAAAAATCATACTAAAAAAGTAAACTCATCAAAATATTTCATTATTATGTAAATAAAATAATGATGAAATAAAAATAAAAATAAAAAAGTAAACTCACCAAACTATTTCATTATTATGTAAATAAAATAATGATGAAATAAAAATAAAAATAAAAACATTTTCAAAGAAAATAAAACAACTATATTATATGGGATTTAATACTATTTTACTTCAACATTTGAAAGACTAGTTTTTATTAAGTTTCACCAAAAAAAAAAGAGATTCAAAGAGTAAAGATATTGATATAGCCATTTTTCTTATAAAACCAAATAAACTTTTCATAATTTCACAACTAACATTTTTAAGTGGATTCAAATTTATATATTGAACTTACATCGTTGAGTGAGATTAAGATAATGAATGTTATTGATCTAGACCCATTTCTCTGATCAACCTTGCTTTTTGCACTGGTTTAACTAAGATTCTATCTCATATATTTTTATGATGCAAGTGGAGAAAAGAAACTATTATGATTTTATGTGTATTCAAACCTACTCCACTTACCTTAAAAATACAATGTGCTAGAGCCCCTCTTCAAATACGAGGGAAACCACCATTCTTAACCTTTTTTATATCAACCTAGAAATCACATATGACAGCATTGCACATTACCATATGACTAATAAATCAAGGTATGAGAACTCAGGCATGAGGAAGTGGCCATTTTAGTATGTTATGGCATAAGATTGAACCTTGGTAATGGGCACTCCACACTCTACATGGCGTTCCCTTCACCACCACACCCTGAATCTATTAGGTACTGCATGGCCCCTCTTACATTACTTGAAAATGTTTCAAATTTGTTGAGTTTGGGTGTGGGATGAAGCTGAAGGAAATGGGGAAAATCTTAAACTAGCTCAAATTCCACCAAAAACATAAACAGACAAGAAAAATAACAATATACATAGTGCACATAGTGGAAAAACCAAAAAGAGGAAATTTTATTTATTTTTCTCTAACTCCAAATAGATTATAAATACCCTATTTATACACAGACATACAATTTTTACAATGGGATTCTCTAGAAACTCCTTCTACTACCTTACTCGAATTTTGAATTATACTTCCAAAATATTTCTTCTATGTTCCAACAACTTGCTTGTTCAATTCTCGTCCTTTTGCAATTAATGTGCATTAATGGAAGACTCCTTAAGCCTCACCCGGAATTTACTCTTCATGTATAGGTGGCATCCTTCCTGGATCTACATTCACACCCTGTACTGGTGGCATTAAATTCCACCATTAATTCTTCACCTTCCTACTCCTTCACATTCTTCATGTTTACCTTCAAAAAATGGGCGAGTATTCTACTTTCCCCACAGCTTAATCCAATGGCTTCCATTCATCATCCAACGACATCCAATGGTGGATGTTCACCTATGCTTCACCATTCATCAACATATCATGCGATAATTAAACCCTCTTTGCACCTTTTACACTCTCCAGGCCTTTGCATTAATGCCACATGTCACTCTATGATTGGCTCACAAGCTATGCCTTTCATCCTTCTCCATTGGACATCCTCATGGTGACTCCTTTCACAACTATGTTCTTGAAATCCGCAGCACTGACATGAGTCAAGATCTGATGTGTCGTTGGGATTGTCCATCAGTGTTCCCAAATGGTGCATCACTTGCACACATTGATGGACATCTATGCATATTCATCGTCATTGCTCCTGCGGACTTGAGTTACCAAAACCTCCATCTGGTAACTCTACTTCAATACTCCACTGTGTTCTCATCAATATGTTGCCACATATCCACTTTGGGACTTCCCATTGGTGCTTTCTGACACATATTTCCATCATTGTTGTTGCTTCTCTATTGTATCTCCAACCTACATCTATGTGCCCGCGTAGGATAAAAGACAACTAAAACGCCCCGCTTTTTCGATGAAATTTGGATGGAAACCGGTCAAATTTCTTTCCAGAAATTGTTATTTCCACAATACTACAATTTCAAGAATGGTAATTGCCTTTCCTAGACTAAATGTCCTATTTTAAAACTACCCAGATCACCGAAATTGTGATTTGAGCATTCGAAATTGCCATTTTAGTTATTCCCGCACTATCGGATTCCAACGATTTGGGGGCATTTTAGCTAGCCCTTATACTTATCCCTATGTGCCATGCCGATATACTTTTTCGATGTCCACAGAGTGTCTCCCTTTGCTTGGAAACTCACTAGTATTTTTGAGCCCAAAATCCGACGGCATAGATTCTGATTTTCGACATCTTGTTGTCGACCATCCGACAAGCATCATCTTTTTTAAACATCAGTGGGATTTCGGCTCATATCCGACATTTAAATTCCCCATCGGATATCTGACATCTTCCAGTTGGACATCCGACCGTATATCATGCCCTATGTCATTGGAAATACAATGTCCTTTCCATAGAAAAAAGTTCAATAACCGACGCGTTTCACCGTCGGTTGTATGGCAAAGACATCGGATTGTGTGTAAGGATATGTAACATCCCAAAAAACTCACAAAAATTTAAAATTTTTCGACATGACAATTAATTCCTATTTAATGTGTGCGGAATAGAACAATGCATAAAAGGTTATCTTGTTGTACTAAGTACCATGCTGGTTTATAGTATAAGATTTGTGACTAGATGATTCCCGTTTATGTCTTGATGTTATTCATACTCAGTTGTACTATTGCAAACTTCTATTGTTGTTGTTATGATTTATGATTCAGTTATTTTTTACTAATGTGCTTTTGTTGATTGATGAAGGGGTCCTACGGACGCCCCGAGGCTTACTTAGAATTCGTGCTAAAGCATGTGAATCCATACTTGTGGCAGTTTATAGGTAAGGATTTAAAGTTGCGACAAGTGACCAAACAGATTTTCAGTAATCTCCTTTGTAAATATTTGAAGAGATAAGACTTTGGGCACTCTATCGGGTGAGAAACTTAGTTCGAGACTAAAATCGTTCAAGATAAAGACATCTGAAAATGATTGCTGAGACAAACAATGCATCTTAATTAATGTAAAATTATAAGCTTGTATTGGATTCAAGAGAAGATCTGTATCGATCATGATTCAGTTTTATACTCAAAATTATATATGATTTTCATTTGAATTTCGTGTTGAGCCGTACATGAATGTCTATCTTTTTCCTCCATAGCAATTTGTAGAAATTCTATGTATGAATGATTTAATAATTTGCCTAGGGACTATACTCTACGATGATGGTGATAATTCGATTTATCAATTATGAATTTCATTACACTATACATTGAAATGCATGTGTATTGTAATTTATTGGATTATCTATATAATCTATTTGCAATGTTTATTAAAATATTAACAAACTATTATATAAATAAACTTTATATAATATGTGTTGTGTGCACTTAACATGACCCTATGTGATACTATGCAAACCCTAGCGAAATTCTATCCAAACCCTTAACATATTGTGACAGGGTGGTGCATCACGGCTTTACCATATGCAATATCCACATTGTATTTTATATTATGATATGAACGTTAATATGTCACAGGTTGGCAGATACAAATGTTGCCTATGCATTGAATGCATACAACTGTCAAGACAGTGGAGTTCCACCGTGGATGGCGTAGTAAGCTTTGGGAACGTGATAGTTTCATGGTGTAACAGTTCTGCGATGAGTTGTAATTTAACAATGGTTCAAGTGTTGCCGAGATGGCTCCTTCATGGCTGTGGCAATGATAGCTCATTTAATGTGGTAGGTTGCTTGGTGTTTCGTGAAACTAACCCGATGATCTCCACCGTTGATATGGCAGGGTTTTGATGGATGAGGGTTAAACCCTACCTCCACTATGTTCAAAGTGTTTATTGTAATTCTTGGCATTTGGTAGTAGTGGCTCTACGTCTCACCGACAGGCTGAGGGTTTTTAGGGTTCTTGTTTTGCATTCCAGAGGCATAATGCCTGCGTTTTGAACCTGTGACCTGTGGAAGGTTTTAGAGTCAAACTCTCCAGGTTTTTACAGTGGTATTTGTCACGGTTGGTAGCTTAAAGTATGTTTTCTTGATGTGGTTCAATACTCAAACCAGTTGAGGGTTTTTCTTTCAAATCTGGGTTCAAAGTGAGAGGTCAGGTCCTCTTCATGGTTGATATAGGTCTCGGCATTTTTTAACTGTTTAGTAGCTGATAGCTCGGTGTGGTTTTCTTTCATCTCAGCATTCGACAGTGTAAAAGTTTAAAGTTGCAGCTGCACCTGTTTGGCATTTTTCTGCTTTATGCCAATGTTTAAAAAATAATGTGCTTTGAAACCTTCACTACATAGCTTCCATACATGAGTGTTAACACAGTAATGGTTGTTCGAATCGATACCAAAATCATTCTTTTTAAGGAATACTATTTTAACCACATCTCTAATGTATTTGCAGGTGCATGGTTCGGTGGCTTCTCCAGTCTGGGTGTTGAAGGATGGCTACGGCTACACCGATCGGTAAGCCTCGGAGGCTTCCTTGTAACTCTGGTTAGATGGAAGTGATGGCCAACCTGTGTTTGTTCTGTGGTCTTCGTGTTTATCTCGGAGAGTTTGTATTTCATCGAATTAGGGTTTGTAAAATGTAAAGGATTTGGGAAGGGTAATTCCTCGACCCAAAAGGCATGAACCTGTTATGTTTGATTTGTAACTGTCGTGTGGAAATGTTCTTTCTCATAGACTTGGATAATGTAAGAAATTATGTGTTTCAAAGAACGATGGTAGATATTTGATATAAATGGAAGGTCTCGGCCTGTGTCTAGTTCATCTATTTTATAAACAAGATGCTACATTTTTTTTTTCATTCTAAATGGACTTTGAAAGTCAAAGTTTGGTTGTTTGGTTTTGACTATGCTCTTCGATATGATATCGGCATCCAAGCTTGCCCTTCTTGTTAGTTCTGTTTGGTTTGTTATGTTGTCAAAGTAATAAAAGAAATCTTGGAAGAAACACAGGAATGTTGTCTAGTTCGATCTATAGGAACGATTACGGTTTAGATGTTTGGATTTATGGAATAAGCTCATGGTTCGACTTAATGCTTGTGATTGGTTAAAATGTTAGCTATGTGCTGAGAATGGATAGCAAGATTTTACAGTTATAGAATGTAATGGTAACAGTTTCGTTTCCTACTTTGAAAGGGTAAAGTGAAGCTAAAAACTTCTAACTATTTGTGATGTGAAAACCATAACCTGGTTTTGTTTAAAAATGTAATGATATTCTTTAGTATCTTTGTTGCTATCGTTCGATGATAAATTCAATAGTTTGAAGGTTTGGTATTGAAAATGAATGTGTAAACCCTAGGTTGTAACCTAAGACTTCTGTTATATGACAAGAAGATTTGTTTGTCAAATGGAGTTAATAAAAAGCATAAAAGTAGGTGAATCTGTACATGAATAAATTTGTGTTTATTACTATGCACTATTTAGAAAGGAAAAATGATAACAGTATGTTGTAAGTTGAGATCTAGATTCTGCAATTGTACGATATAAACTTATATATGTTTTCGAATACCATAACATAGAAAATAATTCATAAAATTTTCAGAAAGGAAATTTATTTATTCCTAAACAACTGATATTATAAAATGGAGAAAACATTACTGTAAATTCTGAAAACAATTATATGTGCAGAAATAATAAGGAAAACACTGATACATGTATACATAGGAAATTAACAGTAAACTGTGACTTAAGAAAATACAATGTTTTTATCTTCTCATTCACATGGTCATTTTTCCTATCATTTATCTATTCAACTTAATTTGTCTCTGTACTAGAGTACGATGCAGTTCCTATAGCATGGGGAAAAATGCAGAGAATATTTATTTCATTCATCATTTCTATTCATAATTTTAATTTGGTTCAGAAACTAAAAGTAGGGGTAACTAAACCAGAACGCATTCTGTAAATAAGAATTAAATACTTGCAATTAAACAGATTTAACTACTTTAATAACAGATAAACAAATAGAACCTGTAGATGAAGATAGGGCCGAAAAACACCCAAGGAGGCCTGTTCCTCCCAACCTATTCCAAAAGAAGTAGCCCAACTGCTGGCTTCTTGTGAACCCCCGAGCCTAATTACTGAACAACTAAGTAGGTGGAATCTGTGTAGAAGCAAGGCACTCAAAAATGCCTTCAGCACTCAGCATCAACCTCCTACAATAACATGCCTTCAGCACTCAGCATCAGCCTCCTTAACTCAATAAGAGCTTGGCATACTCACAACATGATCATCAACATAGCATATCCCCTCATCAAATCTGTTGGGTGCAAACACAGAAAAACCCCAAGGTAAATTTCCTCGTCAGGAAAAGTGATGAACCTCAGTTCATAATTTGATGGCTATTATATAGACTGCCTAGGTCTTTAGTGGTCAGTTTCGAATAAATGAGCCTCAAGCTCCAGTCCCATCTTTCAGGGCACTATGACCACATTTCAAGGGAGTTGTCCCATACCAACAGCTAGTTAGTTGCATCATGATGCTGCCACTTGTCCATTGCCTTCTACCCCAAATTCCATTCCACCTAGTGGATCAATAACCACTCTTTCAACAGTCCTCTTAGGTGTTTGTCTCCTATTTTATTTATTTAATAATAATATATTGTGCAAATTACAGTCATCCTTGGACACCTGTCCAACATAAAACTTTACAATAAAAGTTATCATAATGTTTTCTAACACAAAATGTTTTCTAACACAAAATGTTTTCCAGCAAAAAGGGTATGTTACAAACACCCCCACTTAAGCTCAACATCGTCCTCGATGTTGCTTATTCATCATCAAGTTCCTCATGGAATAGAACTGGATATGTTGCCCGCATATTACTTTCCAGTTCCCAAGTAGCTTCATCAGGGTTAAGGTGCTTCCATTTCACCTTTACCTGCCCTATGGTGCGATTCCAAAGCATAGTTTCCCTCCGGTTGAGAATACAGTCCGGTTCCACCTGTATGTCATTCCAGTTCAACACATGAGTAGCATCGTGCACATACTTCTTTAAAATAGAAATGTGAAAAACATTGTGGATTTTTAAATTATATGGCAATGCTAATTGATATGCAACAGTTCCAATCCTTGATAGGATTTCGAATGGTCCACAATACCTTGGTGCTAGTTTAGCACAACTCCCAAGCTTCAAAGAACTTTTCTTGGGCTTTACCTTTATAAAAACATGGTCTCCTACCTGAAATTCTCTTTCAGTGCGTTTCAAATCAGCATAGCTTTTTTGCCGATCTTGGGCAACCTTTAAGTTAACTTGAACCTGTTTCACGGTTAGCTCCATTTCTTTCAATAAATATGGTCCTAACATTAATCTGTCTACGGGGTTATCCCAAGAAATAGGAGTACAACATTTTCTTCCATACAAAATCTCAAATGGACTTAATTTAGCAGATGCTTGATAATTATTATTGTAGGCAAATTCTGCTAAATGTAAGAAATCTTCCCACTTAAATGGCTGATCTTTAACATACAATGTTAACATATTTTCTAAAATTTGATTTACCCTTTCTGTTTGAACATCAGTTTGTGGGTGGAAAGAAGCACTGAAATTTAGCTTTGTATTTAATCCTTTAAACAGTGTTGTCCAAAAATTTCCAGTGAACTTAGAGTCCCGGTCTGAAATAATTACCTTTGGAATTCCGTGTAAGCGAAAAATTTGCTTCATGAAAATATCTGCAATGTTAGAAGCCTTGAAAGTAGTTTTAACATGAATAAAATGAGCAGCTTTACTAAGTTTATCAACAACAACCATGATTGAGTCATTCTGCTTCTGACTTTTAGGCAAACCTGTAATAAAATCAATGCTTATAATTTCCCATTTCCATTCTGGAATTGGTAAAGGCTGCAATAGTCCAGCTGGATGTTGGTGTTTAGCTTTGATAGTATGACATTCAAAACATCTAGCTATATATTCAGCAACTTCACTCTTCATGTTGGGCCAAAAATACTCATTTCTTAACATAGTTATCATTTTCTGATAACCAGGATGTCCTGAATAAGGACTCTTATGAACTTCATCTAAAATCAGCAACTTAACCTTCGAAATATTAGGTACATAAATTATTTTTTTATATGTTAAGAAGCCTTTTTCATTAATATTGAAATCTATTATTAAATTTTCAGATGAATTTTTAGCCACTTTATCATGTAATTTTTTGTAATTTTCGTCTTGCTTAATTCCTTCTTTGATCTGGTTTTCCATATCAGTCTTAAAAGTACTGATTGCTGCAACAATACTTAATCTAGCATTTCTGCTCAAAGCATCAGCAACCTTATTCTCCTTTCCATTAATGTGATGAATCTCAAAATCATACTCGCTAAGGAAAGATAACCATCTAGCTTGCCTTGCGTTAAGATTTGTTTGATCCAATAAATACTTTAATCCTTTATTATCAGTCATTAAAATGAATTTTCTTACAATCAAGTGATGGCGCCACATTTTTAATGCATGTATCACGGCTGCCAACTCGAGATCATAAGTTGCATAATTCTTTTCATGTATTTTTAACTTCATTGACTCAAAAGCAATTGCATGACCTTCTTGACTTAAGACCCCTCCAAGTCCATCGTTGCATGCATCCGTGCATACGACGAAATCCTTATTAGGATATGCAATTTTTAAGATGGGTGCAGTAGTTAATAATTCTTTTAACTTATTAAAACTTTTTTGACACTTTTGATCCCATACGAATTTCTTCCCTTTCTTCTGTAAAGAAGTGATGGGATTAGCAATTCTAGAGAACCCTTCAATAAACTTTCTATAATAACCCGTTATTCCCATGAATGACCGTACATCAGTTACGTCTTTGGAGACATGCCATTCATTAATTGCTTTTATTTTATCAAGATCAATAGAAATACCATCTTTAGAAATTATATGACCCAAATACTGAATTTTATCTTTATTAAAATCACACTTATTGAACTTAGCGTAAAGCTTATGTTCTCTAAGTACTTTCAAAATTATTTTTAAATGCTCGTCATGCTCTTCTTTAGTTTTTGAATAAATCAGAATTTCATCAATGAATACCACTACGAACTTATCCAAGTATTTATGCAGAACGTTGTTCATTAAACACATGAACATTGCAGGTGCATTGGTTAGCCCAAAAGGCATAAATACGAACTCGTAGTGTCCATAACGTGTTCTAAATGTAGTTTTGAATATGTCCTCGTCTTTTATCCTGACTTGATGATAACCCGACCTTAAATCAATTTTAGTGAATATCTCTGCTCCACGTACTTGATCAAATAGATCATCTATACGGGGTAAGGGATATCGGTTTTTAATTGTAATTTTATTAAGCTGACGGTAATCAATGCACAATCGCATGGTACCGTATTTCTTTTTAACAAAAATTATTGGTGCTCCCCAAGGGGACACACTGGGCCTTATGTAGTTTTTATCTATTAATTCTTTCAGCTGATATTTTAACTCATTTAACTCCAGAATATTCATTCTATAGGGAGCCTTCGATTTTGGTACCGCACCGGGTACTAACTTGATGGTGAAATCAAGTTCCCTTTTCGAAGGTAATCCTAGAATTTCTTCCGGGAATACGTCAGAAAAGTCCCTATGGATGGGAATATCCTCTAGTTTTAACTTGTCTTCTTTATATGTACACTCATCATTAATAACATTAACAACAAACATTTTACAGCCTTTTCTGGCAGCTCTCTTTACTTGTAGAGCAGAAATCTGGCTTACTGAAATCTTCCTGTGAATTCCTTTTACTGTTTTTGAATTACCTTCATTATTTACACATGTAAAAGATTTGTCATAACAATTCAGCAAAACTCTATGCTGTTCAAGCCAGTCCATACCAATTAACAAGTCACATGACCCTAAGGGTAAAACATTCATATTAATTTGCATTTTCAACTGACTTAAAAATACTTCACAATCCTTGACATAATCTGTAACTTTTCTTTTAGTTCATGTTGCAAGCTGAACTAACCATGCATTATCAAATTTGTCTATTTTTAACTTGCAACCGTTTACTAAAGTAGGTGAAATATAACTCAGATTTGCACCTGGATCTATTAGAATAGAAATAGACTCATTTTGTATCATACCTTCAATTTCGACCATGGATGTTTGATAATCCGCTTTACGGTTCTCCAGTGTTGCATTTATCCTGGGCATTTCTCTTGTGATGTCTCCAACTATAGTTTCTTCTTGCATAGTGTGAATATTTTTGGTTGTCTTCTTGTTGCGTGGACAATCTGCTCTCTTGTGTGGTACGCCACAGTCATAGCACTTCATGGGTCCTTTATGGTTCAACATACCTATTGTTGTTGTTGTTTTTATTGTTGTGATTATTATTGTTAGGTACGTTTCTTGCAGTAGTAAAGTTCTGAGGTGCATTACTCCTGTAATTATTAGAAAAATTTCTATTATTAAAACTTTTCTTAAAACCTCCATAATTATGATTAAAATTCTTCTTTTTATAGTCAAACTGATTTGTCTTACTGTTCTTCTAGCCAGTTGTTCCTTCTCTTTTTATGTTTTGATCAAAACAAAAATTCGCCTTTCTCATGGCCTCTTCCAAAGTGGAAGGATTATCATACTCGGTACGATCTTTTATATTAAAAGGTAGACAGCTGAGAAACCTCTACACTTTAGGCTTTTTCTCGACCATATAAGGCACATACCTCAGCAAGATAAGGAACTTGCTGCACAGTTCTTTCATGCTCATTGTACCCAACTTTAAATTGTAAAACTCCTTTGACTTATCTTCAAAATATTGTTCCGACAAAAAATTATTTTTAAACAAACTTTTAAACATATTCCAAGTTACTTCTTTTTCTTTTATACTCTTAATTCTTTTAAGATCCTGCCACCAAATATCATCCTTCCCGGTCAGATTGTAAACAACCATCTTGGATTTAAGTTGAGAAGAGTAGTCGTAAATATTAAAGTACTTCTTCATTCTAGACAACCAATCTTCTGCTGTCTCACCCTTTTCACTTTCGTCGTTAAAGGTGGGTGGCTTAATCTTTTTAAATTCCCCAGTAATCTATTCATGATGTTTATGTTTTCTCTTCTTAGAGCAGCATTCACTGTTACTATTGTCATAATTAAAGTCATTATTACTTGAATCAGATTTAGAGGATGAGTAACTGTTCCTTTTATCATTTCTTGTTCTCTTATGCTTATGTTGGTGGGACATTGTTTCAAAATCAGCCCTTCATTTCTGATTTTCTGCCTCTTTCATCATTATGACAATTTCCTTTCAAATTCCGTTGTAACTCTTCCTGTACCTTAAGGATCCATTCATTTTCTTCTTTAATAGCTTTTAACTCAGATTTTAAATTCTGTACAGTGCGTAAAATTTCAAAAGACTGGTTATTTAATTCAACATAAATTCCTTCAGAATTGTTATTATTAATGCATTCATTATGAGGAGATCTTTCCTCTGTTGATTCTTCTAGTATTTCCATACCTGCAATTTAAAGGTCAATATGTTCTGTGCAAAAATAAAATCGAATTACAAAAGTTAGTAACATAAACTTTCTGATTTGTTTTCTGTTTGTGCGCGTGAGCCTAAATCAGGCCTAGAGTTTAAACTTGCGCTCTGATACCACATGTAACATCCCGAAAAAATCACAAAAATTTAAAATTTTTCGACGTGACAATTAATGCTTATTTAATGAGTGTGGAATAGAACAATGCATAAAAGGTTATCTTGCTGTACTAAGTACCATGCTGGTTTATAGTATAAGATTTGCGACTAGATGATTCCTACTTATGTCTTGATGTTATTCATACTTAGATGTACTATTGAAAACTTCTATTGTTGTTGTTATGATTTATGATTCAGCTATTTTTTACTAGTGTGCTTTTGTTGATTGATGAAGGGTTCCTACAGACGCCCCGAGGCTTACTTAGCGTTCGTGCTAAAGCATGTGAATTCGTACTTGTGGCAGTTTACAGGTAAGGATTTAAAGTTGCGACAAGTGACCAAACAGATTTTCAGTAATCTCCTTTGTAAATATTTGAAGAATTAAGACTTTGGGCACTCTATCGGGTGAGAAACTTGGTTCGAGACTAAAATCGTTCAAGATAAAGACATCTAAAAATGATTGCTGAGACAAACAATGCATCTTAATTAATGTAAAATTATAAGCTTGTATTGGATTCAAGAGAAGATATGTATCGATCATGATTCAGTTTTATACTCAGAATTATATATGATTTTCATTTGAATTTTGTGTTGAGCCGTACATGAATGTCTATCTTTTTTCTCCATAACAATTTGTAGAAATTCTATGTATGAATGATTTAATAATTTTCCTAGGAACTATACTCTACGATGATGGTGATAATTCGATTTATCAATTATGAATTTCATTACACTATACATTGAAATGCATGTGTCTTGTAATTTATTGGATTGTCTATATAATCTATTTGCAATGTTTATTAAAATATTAACAGATTATTATATAAATAAACTTTATATAATATGTGTTGTGTGCACTTAACATGACCCTATTGGATACTATGCAAACCCTAGCGAAATTCTATCCAAACCCTTAACATATTGTGACAGGGTGGTGCATAACGACTTTACCATATACAATATCCACATTGTATTTAATATTATGATATGAACGTTAATATGTCACAGGTTGGCAGATATAAATGCTTCCTATGCATTGAATGCATACAACTGTTGAGACAGTGGAGTTCCACCGTGGATGGCGTAGTGAGCTTTGGGCATGTGATAGTTTCGTGGTGTAACAGTTCTGCAATGAGTTGTAATTTAACAATGGTTCAAGTGTTGTTGAGCTAGCTCCTTTGTGGTTGTGGCAATGATAGCTCATTTAATGTGGTAGGTTGCTTGGTGTTTCGTGAAACTAACCCAGTGATCTCCACCGTTGATCTGGCAGGGTTTTGATGGATGAGGGTTAAACCCTACCTCCACTATGTTCAAAGTGTTTATTGTAATTATTGGAATTTGGTAGTAGTGGCTCTACGTCTCCCCGACAGGATGAGGGTTTTTAGGGTTCTTATTTTGCATTCTAGAGGCATAATTCCTACGTTTTGAACCTGTGACCTATGGAATTTTTTAGAGCCGAACTCTCCAGGTTTTTACAGTGGTATTTGCCATGGTTGGAAACTTAAAGTCTGTTTTCTTCATGTGGTTCGATACTCAAACCAGTCGAGGGTTTTTCTTTCAAATCTCGGTTCAAAGTGAGAGTTCAGGTCCTCGTCATGGTTGATACAGGTCTCGGCATTGTTTAACTATTTAGTAGCTGATAGCTCGGTGTGGTTTTCTTTCATCTCAGCATTCGACAATGTAAAAGTTTACAGTTGCAGTTGCACCTGTCTGGCGTTTTTCTGCTATATGCCAACGTTTAAAAGGTAATGTGCTTCGAAACCTTCATTGTAGCTTCCATACATGAGTGTTAACACAATAATGGTTGTTCGAATCGATACCGAAATCATTCTTTTTAAGGAATACTATTTTTAACCACATCTCCAATGTATTTGCAGGTGCATGGTTCAGTGGCTTCTCTAGTATGGGCGTTGAAGAATGACTATGGCTACACCGACTGGTAATCCTCAGAGTTTGGCTTGTAACTATGGTTAGATGGAAGTGATGCCCAACATGTGTTTGTTCTGTGGTCTTCGTGTTTATCTCGGAGAGTTTGTATTTCATCGAATTAGGGTTTGTAAAATGTAAAGGATTTGGGAAGGGTAATTCCTCGACCAAAAAGGCACGAACCTGTTATGTTTGATTTGTAACTGTCGTGTGGAAATGTTCTTTCTCACAGACTTGGATAATGTAAGAAATTATGTGTTTCAAAGAATGATGGTAGATGTTTGATATAAATGGGAAGGTCTCGGCCTGTGTGTAGTTCGTCTATTTTATAAACAAGATGCTGCATTTTTTTCATTATAAATGGACTTTGAAATTCAAAGTTTGGTTGTTTGGTTTTGACTCTGCTCTTCGATATGATATCGGCATCCAAGGTTTCCCTTCTTGTTAGTTCTGTTTGGTTTGTTCTGCTGTCAAAGTAATAAAAGAAATATTGGAAGAAACACAGGAATGTTGTCTAGTTCGATCTATAGGAACGATTACGTTTTAGATGTTTGGATTTATGGAATAAGCTCATGGTTCAACTTAATGCTTGTGATTGGTTAAAATGTTAGCTATGTGCCGAGAATGGATAGCAAGATTTTACAGTTATAGAATGTAATGGTAACAATTTCGTTTCCTACTTTGAAAGGGTAAAGTGAAGCTAAAAACTTCTAATTGTTTGTGATGTGAAAACCATAATCTGGTTTTGTTTTAAAATGTAATGATATTCTTTAGTATCTTTGTTGCTATCGTTCGATGATAAATTCAATAGTTTGAAGGTTTGGTTTTGAAAATGAATGTGTAAACCCTAGGTTGTAACCTAAGACTTCTGTTATAAGACAAGAATATTTGTTTTTCAAATGGCATTAATAAAAGGCATAAAAGTAGGTGAATATGTGCATGAATAAATTTGTGTTTATTACTATGCACTATTTAAATATAAACTTATATATGCTGTAAGTTGAGATCTAGATTCTGCAACTGTATGATATAAACTTATATATGTATTTGAATACCATAACATAAAAAATAATTCATAAAATTTTCAGAAAGGAAATTTATTTATTCCTAAACAACTGATATTAAAAAATGGAGAAAACATTACTGTAAATTCTGAAAACAATTATATGTGCAGAAATAATAAGGAAAACACTGATACATGTATACATAGGAAATTAACAGTAAACTGTGACTTAAGAAAATACAATGTTTTTATCTTCTCATTCATATGGTCATTTTTCCTATCATTTATCTGTTCAACTTAATTTGTCTCTGTACTAGAGTACGATGCAGTTCCTATAGCATGGGGAAAAATGCAGAGAATATTTATTTCATTCATCATTTCTATTCATAATTTTAATTTGGTTCAGAAACTAAAAGTAGGGGTAACTAAACCAAAATGCATTCTGTAAATAAGAATTAAATAATTGCAATTAAACGGATTTAACTACTTTAATAACAGATAAACAAATAGAACCTATAGATGGAGATAGGGCCGACAAACACCCAAGGAGGCCTATTCCTCCCAACCTATCTAGAAGAAGCATCCCAACTAATGGCTTCTTGTGAACCCCCGAGCCTGAATACTGAACCACTAAGTAGGTGGAATCTGTGTAAAAGCAAGGCACTCAAAAATGCCTTCAGCACTCAGCATCAACCTCCTTTAATAACATGCTGTCAGCACTCAGGATCAACCTCCTTAAATCAATAAGAGCTTGGCAAACTCACAACATGATCAACAACATAGCATATCCCCTCATCAAATCTCTTGGGTGCAAACACAGCAAAACCCCATGGTAAATTTCCTTGTCAGAAAAAGTGATGAACCTTAGTTCATAATTTGATGGCTATTATATAGACCGCCTAGGTCTTTAGTGGTCAGTTTGGAATAAATGAGCCTCAAGCTCCAGTCCCATCTTTCAGGGCACTATGACCACATTTCAAGGGAGTTTTCCCATACCAACAACTAGTTAGTTGCATCATGATGCTGCCACTTTTCCATTGCCTTCTACCCCAGATTCCATTCCACCTAGTGGATTAGTAACCACTCTTTCAACAGTCCTCTTAGGTGTTTGTCTCCTATTTTATTTATTTAATAATAATATATTGTGCAAATTACAGTCATCCTTGGACACCTGTCCAACATAAAACTTTAAAATAAAAGTTATCATAATGTTTTCTAACACAAAATGTTTTCCAGCAAAAAGGGTATGTTACAGGATATGTCAGATATCCGATGTCCTTAACATAGAAAAATGACCAATATCCAACATCGTTAGATGTCGGTTGTATGGCAAAGGCGTCAGGTTATTTGGGGGTGATCATCGGATATCCGCTAGAGTGTTTGTATTTAAAAAAAAAACCTCCAAGGTGATGCCCTAGGGTCATAGAGTACAATTCATCTAGGGTCATAGAGTACCCCTCAACTTGCCACCCCTAGAGGCTCATGACAATTGTTATTTTTAGAGAAAAATATTATTTATTGATTTCGTAAATGCATATTATTCATCCTTACACATGTCACCTCCATGCACAACTTTGTAATATTTCAATGCATAAATGATGTAGGACACAAATTATACAAGCGCTTCCATAGATGGAGGACACAAATTATACATTTTTCGTCACATCAGAGTTGTGGAAAAAAAATGAGATGACCTTCCACATGGAACATGTGTCAGGAGAGAAAATTTTGAGGATGAAGATGATAACACGTGTGAGGAATTTCTTGGATTTTTGTTACATGTCCAGCATTCCCTAATCGTAAGTACCATATTTGTAAATATCCTTGCATGAAGGTTGAAGCCGATGTTCTAAATTCTTCTCCCCCTTCAAGTTTTTCCGACTTTGATACAGGTCAAAAAATTTCACTGAAACTGTCCGTGAGGCCTAAATTACGATAAGGTCAAGGACATGATCATTAATTTATGTTTGTACTTTAATGGGATTTGAAAGATACATAATTCTCATCTCTATAACCATTTCTTACCTTGATTTCAAGAGGCGGCTGTGAATACGAACGGTCATAAAGCATCGTTTCATATATCTCTGATTTTCTCAAAAATCGAGAATGAACATAAAGATGATTTCAATAGTAATCTGTTCCATCCAAACTTATCAAGTGTACTTTTATGTCTACAATATTCTTGTCTCTGAACTGTATCAGTTGTTTGGCCATTTTCACCCTGTAAATTGAAGGATTCCTGCAAACACAAACCACGATGTTACGCGAACTTCTTTCAGGACTTTGTTACATTTGATTCTAAGATCTTTCAGGGCTTTGTTACATTTAAACACCATCGCACAACTTCTTTCAAGGCTTTGTTACATTTATTTTCAAGATCTTTCCACTAATGCGAATATTTTATTGTCAACTTACATGCGATTTGATTAGATTAATCCCATTCTGTGTATTGACACCAGATTCATTTAAGAGTTTGGTTCGTGGTAGTTGTATCTTTCAAATACCATTAAAGTACAAACATAAATTAATGATCATTTCCTTGAGTACCTTATCGTAATTTAGGCCTCGCAGACAGTTTCGATGAAAATTTTTGACCTGTATCAAAGTCGAAAAAACTTGAAGGGGGAGCAGAATTTAGAACATCGGCTTCATCTGTGACGCAAGGATATTTACAAATATGGTACTTACGATTAGGGAATGCTAGCCATGTAACCCAAATCCAACAACTTCCTCACGCGTGTTACCGTCTTCATCCTCAAAATTTTCTCTCCTAACACATGTTCCATGTGGAAGGTCATTTCATTTTGTTTCCACAACTCTGATGTGTTTCATTATGTTTCATTTTGTTTAATGACAATAATCAATGTATCTACCTCTATGTCGAAACCATTTTCAATGTTGATTCCACTACCCTCCTTATTGTCTTACAAAAAGGCATGAGAATGAGGAAGAAGACTTAAAATTGTGGACTTCACCCTGTTAACAATAAAAATAACACCCTTAGTCAAGTGACGGAAGAAGTGCATTTTTACCATGCACCTGCAATAGGAAGACATGACACAAGTTCATGTAGAGATGAATCCTCTCTAAAAAATGCATTAATTGTGGTTAAATCATTCTAAATGGTGCAAAAAGCCTAAAAACTATGAAAAGTGTGTTTTCAAGCTAAAATAATCTAAAATGGATTATCCCACACTCAAAAGAGAAACCTAAGGCACATTTCCCAATGCTATATAAGAAAGGATTTGGGGCATGGTAAGGGGTGTTAAATTTTCAGAATTTACTTCAATCTAATCTAGGATCTTAATTGAGAGAACAACATGTATAGCAAATCTACAACATATCAATCATGGACACAATAATGCAAGCACACAAGAGACATAGAGTTTACTTGGGGAAAACCATAAAGGTGAAAAACCCCAATAACTTCCTCAGAGATAGATAGAGCAATGATACAACCAGAATACAACTGATAGTCTTCTCCTAGCATCAGAGCCTCCTCCTCCACAAGTGCGCCACTCTCCCAAGTGTGAGTGAGAGAATAGAATGATCAAATAGAGATCTCTCGATCTCTATTTATACTAGACTTAACTTGCCTAATAACCTTTACTAGGTCGGCCTTAACTTAACCACATAACACAATGCTGAATGGGACGACACCCAATAGGGTGGTCTAATAACCCTTTGACCCACATGGCCGACCCCCACTAGGGTGGTCTAACAACCCTTCGACCCACATGACTTATACAGGGCCGACCCCAACAAGGTGGTCTAATAACCCATCAAGTATAAGTTACGACACTTACAATATAAATGACGACACTTCCGTATAGAGGAATAATAACATCTCTATAGGAATATAAAATACATATATGAAATACATGGGTGAAATACATTCCGAAGTTGCATATACATCAACACTCCCTCTTAACTAGGAAGGTATTTCTTGACACAGGTTTGCTAGCACAAGTCTTCTTCTTTGGATCATCATCATCCTTGAATCATCATCATTGTCACTACTGTTGTTATCTCAATCAATCTCTGAATCTACTCGTCATAGGAAGTTCTACAGAGCCAGTCCTTTTTTCATACTGGATGTAGGCCCACCACCTATAGGTCTTCATCATCATTGGCCATATTGTGGAAATCTCAGGACTTATTACGTATGTCACAAAACCTTGCAAGATCATCCAGGCTGTTACGAGCACACAACTCTACCTGTAGGATCTCCTAGGGACATATTATATGTGACTGTCACAAAACCTTAAAAGAGTCTCTTGACTATCAAGAACCCTAAAGAGAATCTGAGGCCTTTTTCATCCTGTCCAGATCTCCAGGACTTATTACATGTGACACCTACCACAAAACCTTGCAAGATCATCCCAGGACTTATTATGGGCACACATCCTAACCTATCGGATCTCTTAGGGCCATATTACATGTGGTCATGGCAAAAAATTGCAAGAGCATCCCAGGACTTATTACGAGCACATAGCTCAACCTATCGGATCTCCCAGGGCCGAATTATATGCCATAGGACAAAACCTTGAAAGATCATCTGCCATATATCCCAGGGCCAAATTATATGCCATAGGAAAAACCTTGCAAGACTATCTACAAATCTCCCAGGGCCAAATTATATGTCCTTCCAAAGCAAAACCTCAAAAGAGCGTTTGCCAGATATCCCAGGGCCACATTACATGCCATAAGCAAAACCTTTCAAGACTATCTGCAAACCTCCCAGGGCCAAATTATATGCTTATCTGCACAACCTGTTCCACAGCCACAAAGTATCAACTTGATACTCACCATACATCATCCTGATGTACACATGATCATCCTGATCATCATCACTGCAACATCCTGACGCATGTCATCTGGAGCAACATCCTGAAGCTCGTCATCCATGATCATCCTAATCATATAATGCATCTACCTGATGCATACCAAGTATCTACCTAATACATATCATCATACATGATCCACCTGATCATACAATGTATCCACCTGATACAAATACAAATACATGATCCACCTGATCATACCTGATACATATCAACATACATGATCTACCTGATCATACAATGTATCCACTTGATACATATACAGATACATGGTCCAAGCATCCAACATGATGCATATGCAAAATACATACAAATGATCCAACTGATCATATCCAGCATCCAACATGATTCATATATACATAAATGATCCAACTGATCATAACAAGCATCCAATATGATGCAATGATCCAACTGATCATAACAAGCATCCAACATTATGCATATACATATACAGAGTAGTAACTGGAGCATCGTCCTGATGCTCATCATCCATGATCCTCCTGATCATCATAGTATCATCCTCTTCAGATCATCTCATCGTCCACGAAGCATAGCCCAGATGCACATCATCCAGCACTTACACAAGCGACATGGGATAACACATCTACCACCATTCGGGGAAGGCTCCAACCCTTACTTTTTCACCATGGGAGAACAAATCTACCACCATGTGAAAAATGGCTCAGCAATTACATCACGACCAAGGGAGAACACATCAACCATGTCAGAAAATATCATGTGCATCTGCATCTTCCGGACTCATCACTTCCCATTGGAAGGAACCTTGATCTGAAGTGCACCAAGCCTCTCTCTGAAGTACTCAAACTGCACTCTGGCCAATGGCTTGGTCAATACATCTGCAACCTGCTCATCCGTCACAACATACTCTGCTTCGGCTATACTCAGTGCTACATAAGACTGCTTCCTGCTAAACCAAGAGATCATACCTGATCCCATACTAAAGCAGCACCCAGATGTGCTCTTCCTATCTACAGCACTGCCTGCCCAATTTGAATCAACATAACCCTGCAGGTTAAACTTTTGATTCGCATCATACTTGAGCCCATAATCAACCATACCCTTCAGGTACCTCAGAATATGCTTTACAGCAACCAGGTGAACATCTCTCAGATCCGTCAGGAACTGGCTCAATGTGTTCACCGCAAAGCAAATATCTAGTCTCATGTTCGTCAGGTACATAGAGGACCCAATCATGTGACGATACATCGTGACATCAACTGGATTAGATGAAGCATCACACAGAAGCTTCAGGTTCGATGCCATAGGTGTGGCCATATCCTTGCAGTCCATCATCCCGAACCTCTTCAGTATTTCTACTGCATACTTCCCTTGTCCAAGGGAGATTCCATCTACACTCTGTCACACCTCCATGCAAAAAACAAATAGTGCATCATTTCCAAGTTATTCATATCGAATTCGGCAGCAAGCTTCCTCTACGTGTCAGCAATCAATCTATCCTCACCTATTACAAACAAGTCATCCACATAGTAGTATCACTGGATTGCCTTCCTCAACCTTGTAGTGAAGGTTGGAATCCGCTTTACTCTTGGTAAAGCCCAAACTAGATAGAAAGATGTCTATCCTACCATACCAATTTCTGCACATATATGACTCCTTGTCATGTGTCTCATAACCAAGTGGCTGCTCCACGTACACTTCTTCTTCAACTACACCATTCAAGAAAGTTGTCTTGAAATCCATATGGTGTATCTTCCCTATCATCACTACAGTCGGAGCAAGTACTGATCTAATGGAAGTGTATCTGGCTACAGGAGCAAAAGTCTCTATGCTACCACCTGCAGCATGCTTGATATTGTAGCTTCTCTTGGAATTCAATACAGACTCCCCTTCAGGTCTTGGGACTGCATCCCAAACATTTTCATGATCAACTGGTACTCCTCGATCATGGCATTATTCCTAGATCCTGGGAACTTCAATGTCTTCAATATTTTCAATAGATAACTTTGTTGCTGAACAAATGTTGTAGTCCTTCTTTTGTAGGTGATGATATACGATCTTTACTACACAACAAGTTAAATTGCATGATTAGAAAACATCTCATAGTTTTCAGAACAAATTCTTACACATAAATAAATATGTCATACAGTCATGCAATTATCTTAGCCAATGCTTCAATACAACATTTATCCATATTCCGTAACTTTCTAGATGC
Organism: Larix kaempferi; assembly: GCA_027924585.1. Classification (NCBI taxonomy): domain Eukaryota; kingdom Viridiplantae; phylum Streptophyta; class Pinopsida; order Pinales; family Pinaceae; genus Larix; species Larix kaempferi. The sequence continues at coordinate 7,513,191 of BSBM01000770.1, forward strand.
CTTCCAATCTCTACCAGAACATTGTTAAGAGTGTGCACAACTCCTAACATGTCAGCAAAGAGGTTTCATTCTAGATAAGTAGCAATGGAATGTTGTACAGTGCCATAGGCCACTTGCCCATGTATATTAGTAGTATACTGTTCATCAATGCAACTATTCTAATATGCATAATACACAACCTAATTCTAGGAACATAAGCATATACATCATTGAATAACATTATGTAAGAAATGACAATTCAAATACTTATCTTTGTTTGGTTGCTGGGTGGAATCCCTCTGAATCTTTGCAACATTCTGATGTGGATTGTGAGAAGTGGTCAACTCCCTCTGAATATATGCATCCTTGTAGAAACTACTGAAGTGTGCTCCTCTGCTTTCTTGTAGGAACAACTGGAGTGTGCTCCCTCTTGATCTTTGCTTCCTGGATTACCTGTCCTTGAACTTACATCCATCCTTAATCACTATGCATGCTTATTAGTATCATCATTGTGTTATCCTTGAGGTCTCATACATAATCACACATTTATTAGTATAATCTTAATACTATCAAAACACAATAATATTAAACATGTATATTCATGATCATTCACAGATAATAAACACTAGTATTCAAGGTTTCAGGGAAGTCTTCTTTTAATCGTGCATATTCTTATTTGATCATAGGACTCTTCTGATTAGTTAAATCATCAATGCTTAAACCTATGATTACTCAAACCTATACCTTCATGATTCTTCTGGTTAGTCATATCATAGATTATGGTAAGAAACATAATATGCATACAGCCATGACTATTCAAACCTATCACTTCATGAATAATCATTATCAACAACACAACAATATAAGATCCTAACACGAGGTAGGATTCTAGATTGATATAAGAAAAACATACCTGGATTAGCATGCTATCTAGTTATGTCTAACATACCCGCATAATGTCTTATGGTTCTCTTCAGTGACTTGTGCTAGTAACCTACATGTCTCATAGGTTAACCATTGTAGGACCAAGTTATACATACCTCGAAAGTAGATCTTCTATGTGATCCATGATGATGTATGAATCTTTGTCTTCATGTCACCATGATCATATGTTCTTGAAGTAGAACATTATTTATCTTTCTTGGTGTACCTTTTATGTTAGTGAACAACATAAACCTCATACAACATCACAATGTATTAGTACATTCATAAGTGCCAAAACCTTAATCAATGAATATCTTCTATTAAGGTGATACGACAAGTCTAGTAATTAATCAAGATTGTACTGTAATGAAATGAAGACAAACATATGATAAACTTAACCATGAAACATACCTGTAAGCCATACCTATCAAGATTGCTTGTAATCTTCTTATGGAAGTCCTTAGCCTCATCTCCCTCTAAGACAGGAACTTCTTCACTTATGCAGCTGACCAATCCATCTTCTTCTAGGATTAACCCAATCCACTTGATTTGCAAGAACTGGACCTGGAGCTGGATTAGAGTTTGTCAAAGAAACCCCAAAAATTCAAACTTTGAATTTCAAACTTCCGAAAGGATATAAATATGTGCCTTGATGAGTTGATCAAGTTGGTATATTCAGAATTTGAAAACTACAAAGCTTCAACCCTCGAAATTGCCTTTTAGATTTCCGGATTCACTAGGGAGGACCCTGAATTAGGGTTTGAGTTTCCCGGAGCTTCACCCAACCAAAAGATTTGATTCAAATCTCTAAGCTTCGATTTTTCTGAGGAACTTCCAGCCGTGGTCACAGATTTCCAAAATTCCAATTTTTGCAGAAGCCCTAATTTTCCATCTTTCCGATCAAAGTCCCGAACTGGAGTTTGATCAAGCCTGGCCTTCTACCAACCAAAAAATATGATCTTGGTCTCTAAATTTCGATTTTGATGAGCATCATCCACCCGTGGTCTCTGATTACAAAAATTTCAACTTTCTTCGAAGCCCTAAATTCCGAAAGCCATGAATGAAGGTGCTCAAAAATAATTCTGTTTTGACAGAAATATGTACCTGATTGTTTATGGTGTAACTCTGAACTTTTTGATCCACAAGGTCTGAAAAATTTTCTTGAGATGGCCCAACCTTTTATCTTTCCATCCCGATAGGTCTGACCTCAATTGGATTCTCTAAGAGAGAGTTATGCCAAGTGTCGCAACGTGACCTTTTTATGGGATAATACAGGAGAGCGAACTTGTATGACGTGCCATGTGTCACTGGTTTAACCTCGACCTATAAAACAATTTTTTTGAGATATCCCAACCTGTTATATTTCCATTCCGATAGGTCTGACCTCAATTGGATTCTCTGAGAGAGATTTATACCAAGTGTCGCAACGTGACCTGTTTATGGGATAATACAGGAGAGCGAACTTGTACTATGTGCCACGTGTCACTGGTTCAACTTCGGCCACTGAAAACTTTTCTTGAGATATTAAAGTCTGTGTAATACCTATCACTTTATACTAAATTTCATTTGGAGCTTCCTAGCCCAAGTTATGACCTTTTTCCCAAGGTCACTTGATTTTGACTCAGATCTGGAAGAGGCAGAAACCCTATATTGTACAGATCATAAATCATAAAGTACAACGAATTAGATGTTGTCCTTTGGACACAAGGTACAAGGGGTGCTTATCTTTGACCTATAAAAGTTTCAAATCCGAAAACTTCACGAAAATGGAGTTATAGCGAAAGTGCTACGATGACTGGTTTTTGTTATATCAAGCCCTAGCATCGTAAGTGCAACAAGTGTCATACATGCCATATCATGCCTTCTTTCAGGCTAGCTCTGATACCATGTTAAATTTTCAGAATTTAATTCAATTTGATCTAGGATCTTAACTGAGAGAACAACATGTACAGCAAATCTACAGCATATCAATCATGGACACAATAATGCAAGCACACAAGAGACACAGAGTTTACTTGGGGAAAACCATAAAGGTGAAAAACCCCAATAACTTCCTCAAAGATAGATAGAGCAATGATACAACCAGAATACAAGAGATAGTCTTCTCCTAGCAATAGAGCCTCCTCCTCCACAAGTGCGCCACTCTCCCAAGTGTGAGTGAGAGAATAGAATGATCAAATAGAGATCTCCCGATCTCTATTTATACTAGACTTGACTTGCCTAATAACCTTTACTAGGTCGGCCTTAACTTAACCACATAACACAATGCTGATTGGGCCGACACCCAATAGGGTGGTCTAATAACCCTTTGACCCACATGGCCGACCCCCACTAGGGTGGTCTAACAACCCTTCGACCCACATGACTTATACAAGGCCGACCCCAACAAGGTGGTCTAATAACCCATCAAGTATAAGTTACGACACTTACAATATAAATGATGACACTTCCGTATAGAGGAATAATAACATCTCTATAGGAATATAAAATACATATATGAAATACATGGGTGAAATACATTCTGAAGTTACATATACATCAACAAGGGGACACAAAGGAAGAGCAAAGGAATGCTGGAAAGATTTTGAAGGAGGAGAAAGAGGTCAAATTCGTCAAAATCAAGGGTGAAGGAAGGGAAGCTCATGTCAATGGAGGAAGGATTCATATCTAATGCCATGGTCAGGATGTATCTCTCCATTGTTCTACTATGAATAGATTCAAGTTTCTACCATCTATGAGTTTGAATTTAGCTTATCATGCATGAATTTAATTCTTAATAGTCTTTAGATCTTAATGAGTTTTGATTAATGAATCTAGGTCTTTGGAAACTTGTGATAATATTTTCATAATGCTGACATGAGACTCACCATCTCTTAGAAAAATAGTCAAACTAGTGTAGACATGTCCCTACACTAAACACTGTTATCAGAATGGCGACCATACTCGCTTGTTGAAGTTTCTTGAATTTTCTTGATTTTTCCTGAATTTTCTTCAAGTTTTAAGGTGTTCTCCCTTTAGATATGCTCCTTTGTAGCTTAAAGAATATTAAAAGAACCTTAGATCTGGCTTGAGCAGCTCAAGATCGGCCTAAATTCATCTTTAATTCATGAAATCACATCACTTTACACTCAAATCTGAGTTTTGTTGATTTGTGTAAGGTCTAGAATTTTGAATTTCCTTCTTTGTTTTGAGTTTCTTAGGGTCTGAAACTTTGAATTTCTTGATGTGTGAGAGCTGGTCTACGTGATTTCCTTAAACATTTTGGAAATTTTTTCTTTCATCCCCTGCATATATTCAAAACCTTTAAAGGTCTCTGTTGAAATCTTTATCCAGACCCTGCTATGGTGGCGTCAGATCTTTTAAAATCGATTGTGATGCATTGAGTACACCATGCCACAATCTGATGCTATCACCTTTAAACCTGGAGTGTGAGGCATTAAAGGTTCTTTAGACTCTGCGTTCTAAGACATCAAACATTTTCTTTGAAACTCTTAAAGATTTGAATGAAGCGTTGTTGTTTCATCTCTCTGCATTGAACACTGCAGCTTTCTTTAAATGCTGCCTTGAAGTTTGAATTCCGATCTCTGCATTTGATTTAATTTCTGGGCATTTTGGACTGTGATTCAAACTCAGCATGAATAAAAAATTGGCGTAGAAAGTGCCCTGCCTTTTCTCCCCTCTGCGTTAACTTCTGTGTCTGGTTGTTGAACCTCTGCATTAAATTGTCGGATCTCAGAGTCAATTTTTTGACCTCAGCCTGCACAATCTTTAAAAAATATGCCCAATTCGAATTAAATCTCAGCGTTAAAACTTTCTATTATGCGTTTGAGTCTAAATCTGCCCAAATATGGACTGCATTTAAAGGATCAATGTCTGCGGATAGTCTTATCTTGTTTATCATCAAGCTCTGCGTGAAGGTATGATGCATGATTCTTGGATCTACATCTTGTTTTCTCACAATCCGAAAGTCTTTGAAACCCTGTGTATTAATGCTACCCTCTGCATTTTTGAAGAGCGGCCATTACATCTCTGCGTGAAGAACCCCGCATGAATTGCTATAGATCTTCAGACTCTGCTAAACGCCTTGAACGCATCCATGAACTGTATTGGGTGAAGCGTGACTCAATACACCAGTTTCAATATGCGTTTGGTAGATGTGTTTTGGTGAATGCTCTTCCATTTCCAGATTGAGGATTGTTGACAAGTTGTGTGTTGAAGGCATTTTTCATGATCGATTGTTGTTAGTATAGGCATTTTTCTAGATTGAAATGCATTGTCATTTCCAAAATTTGATGAGATACATAAATTAGTGAATGCATTTCTATTTTCCAATTTCGACCTCAGCCTGTAACTTGCACAGTGAAATGTTAATCTCGGCGTGGAAGCTTCTAGCTCTGCATTGGATGCATCAATGAAAGCTTCAATCCGAAGTTTCTTTAATCTTTAACCTCTGCCTGCACCATGAAGCATGTTGATCTTTAACCTCAGCGTGTGTTCACCTCTGACTGCATTGTTTTCAGACTCTGCCACATTTTAACCCGAGAAGACCAACATTGATGTATAATTGATAGCTTTGATGTATAGCTAATATGTGAAGCTGGAATAAATAACGTTGAATGCTAATGCTAATAAACTCTGTGTTTGATTTTTTATTTCAAACTGTAGGTTGAAAGATGTCAAAAATGCCCAAATAGAAATGAACGAAACAAATTTTTCACATTTCAAATTTGTTTAAATTCTTTTTCAAACTATCATTTTTTTATGCCTTTTGAAAAAATAAAAGTCAAAGGTGTTTAAAAGGTTAAAAAGAATTCAAGTAGTTTGTAAATGTTTGGCATTTTTTGGGATCAAACAATTCAAGGAACTCTCCAAAATTGGTGGCATAATTAGTTTGAAAAGAATTGTTTAAAAAACTTATTGTCAAGATTTTTGCAAAACTTTCGTATATTTAGATTTAAACCTTTAGTTTTGGATTTAAAAATTTGCAAAATATTTTACACAATTTGAAAACTTTGGATTAAAAAGAATTAAAAAAAAATTGCAAAAGTTTTGCTTGTGGTTAAAATCTTTTTATAACCTCTCAAGCACATTAAAGTATTGGTTTATTTTTTCCTTTTGAATAAGTTTAGAAAATTTTTGAAAAGTTGTGTTTAAATTGGATTAAATTCTTCTTGATGAATCTTTGAAAGTAATCCTAGTGGCACGGTCCTTTTAAATTTTTCTTTAAATGTGTAATAGATCTTTTTGCTTAAGACCCTATGCATATGCTTCTAGGAATCATTACACAAACAACCAATCAAAACCATCTTGAGATGAACTACACACATTTTGCATTTTGAAAATACACCTTGAACATCACAAGATTGAGGTAATTTGAGAATAATTTCTTTCCATAAAACAGAATTAAGACTCTGATTAGTTGCATTTTGTTTTTACAGTTAGAATATTTTCATGATTTTCATGCACAATTAGAGAGAGTTGTACCTTTATAGTTCATTTTTCTTGAGATATATTGTGTATGAGGCACCGTATCCTCTTCACTCGCATCTGCTGATGATCTTTTGAATGAGAAAGTGTATCTCGCGTGTAATAGATTAGGGGTTCATTTTCAGAGCATCTTATATCGAGCCACCGTATCCTCTTCACTTGCACCTTCAGGCGATCTTGTGAATGAGAAAGTGGATCTCACGTGTAACATAGTAGATTTAATTCTTCATACAGTTTTTTGAGCCACCATATCCTCTTCACTCGCACCTTTGGGCGATCTTGTGAATGAGAAAGTGGATCTCAAGTGTAACAGTCTAGGATTTAATTCAAAAGCATTCCAAAGGGATCTACATATCCTCTTCACTTGGGCTTTAGGGCGATCTTGTGAATGAGAAACAGGGATCCCCCGTGTAATAGAATTAGATTCATCTTTACTTGAGATATTTGTTTGGATTACATTGGTCTTTACACATCGATTATTATCCATATTTCAGAAGAAGAAAAAAAAATGCGCATGAACATACAAACATCTACTAGAAATTTTACATGTTTGAAAGAAGCTCATGAACCTCTAACCCTTCCTTCAATTAGGATATTCATCAAACTGAAAGATAGCATAGTGAGCATCTTGCATTGGGTGGTTTATTTTGTTTTCGAGTCGAAACACCATCAGTTTCATTTCCACTCCTAAGACTAAGCAAACTTCCACTAAAATTGGTGCTTAATCTAAAATTGAAAAAATTTTGATTTTAATATCACCAACAAGATTAGGTTAGTTCCCTGGATTAGGTTTGGAGAGTTAACACTCCCAGGCTGCAAAACTTTGAAACTAGCATTGATTAAAGAGAGTAAATCAATTCTCGCAAAAAACACTTGTCGAGAAAGCGCTTCTGAAACATGCGTCAAGCACGAGGTCAGTCTGGATAAGTAAGGGTAGTTCCCCCTTCTTGCTTATTTAGTGGGACATGAGCTTATTGAAGGGATTCTATGTTCAGTGACAAGTCCTCGGGGTGACATCACTGTTTCTAGAGTTTCTGGTAATAAGAGTTGTCCTTGACTTACAACTGTCCGCTCGATCGTCGATTGCAAAGTGGTAACTTTAGTGGCTATTCTTAGGATATCACATAGGCTGTTGTGAGTGGGACACACTTGCAATACCTGAGACATACTTTGGAACTTTTACTCCTTGGGAGGGTGAGTGGTCAGGAACCAACACTTGTACCCCTGGCGATTAAAATTTATTGCAATTGTTTCTCACACCTTCGCTCCTAGAAATTGTATGAGGACATGAAATCCCTCAGCAGTTACTAGTTTCGGAAGGCCCTACAATACAGCTTTTCACTGAGCTTTAGTTCTTTGGAAAAGTAAGTTTGCTTGCTTGAAATCTCTAGGGAATTTTTACTGTGTGGACACTTTATTTTGTTGAGTCTAGAAAGCCATAGGATTGTTTGATTCTGTTTTCAAAAAAAATTTAAACATATCCTTTTATCAATATTCTTCAAAGTGGCTAATCTTCCGACCCTCCAGTCATAGCGGCATAGAGGCGAGTCACCAGAAATTGAAGGCCCCGCTACATTGCGGAGACGACTACAAAATACAAGACACTTTGACTTTGAAACCAACACACTTCTAACTTCAATAATAAATAGTAGAGCAGAGACACATCAAACAAATACTACAACACCACCTACCCAGGAAAACATAGAAATTTTTGATCCTCTTGCTCTGATTTCAATTCAAACATTAGAAGACAACACTGCAAATCCTGTAAATCCACCTCTAACCAATCTTTCAGACCCAGTGGTACTCCACATCAGTGAACCTTTGAACACCATCAATCCTCTTGTGGTACACTTGGTACACATGCTACATTCAACATCTAATCCCATGGCTTCATCAGGAGCACAAGGGACCACATCAGCAACGTCTCAAATAAGTGTTGGAGGTAGCAATACTCCCAACATCCCTATGGCTTCATCGGGAGCACAAGGGACCACATCATCACAACCACACACAGTTGCTAGAGGTAGTAATATTTGCAACTTGACCTCTACCACAACTCCACTAGTTAGTCTACCTACTTCTACCATAAGTTGAACTAGCACTTCAGTGCGAGTTGGTACAGTTTCGGGTCCCAATCCCGGAAGTACATCCACTTTACCTGCAGGAATCCCTACTAGAGGTAATTCCTTACCAAACTTGAGTTTCCCATATGGTTTGGCTACTCAAGGTCAAAACAATTCAGGAGTCAACCAAAATCCCATCCGCATACCAAACATTTTTCCGAATCCTAACCCTGGGGGGAATTCTTCACTTTGGACTCTCAACATCCCTAATGGACTTAATGGACCATGGAACACTAATTCTAATTGGGTTAATACTCCACAAGTTAGTGGAAGTGCCTCAGGAAACCTTTATCCAAACTTTCCTAGCACAAATCCCGGGGGCAATCCCATTCCCCCAATAGGTAGCACACCCGGAGGAAACCCATCCACCATGGAGTGGGAAAGTCCCAAGAAGTACCCAATCTTCTTGGGAACCACCCCCATAAGGGGGAAATTAACCTTGGAACGCTTATCCAAACCAAGGAAACATTCAAGGGAGTGGTAATGTTCCACCAAGTAACCAATCTCAATGGAACATAGCCCCGCAAGGGGGCAATCCACCCATGAATCCCAACCAGCAATGGAGTGGTAATGTTCCACAAAGTCACCAACCTCAATGGAACATACCCCCGCAAGGGGGAAATTCACCCATTAAACCTATGCCACAATGGAGTGGCAATGTTCCACCAAGTCACGAACCTCAATGGAACATACCTCCGCAAGGGGGAAATCCATACATGCATCCTATCCCACAATGGAATGGGCAATATTCAAGAAATAACCCATATTTTTTGATGCAATATCCACAAGGAGGTAACCCTGCTTGGAATTCCTTTCAAGCCGAAGGACCACAACAGTGGAGCCATCAAGCTTCACCTGGATATCAAGCATTTTCTCCGGCATCATCCAAGTCACCATTTCTAGCTACATTGAATCTACCGGATTTATCCCGGCTGACCAATGACCCTGTTCTACATTTGAATGGGTGTCCAACCATACCAACCAAACTACCCTCAGACATACCCAAGTTTGACAAAAAACTAGGGGAAGATCCATCAAATCATGTGATGACATTCCATTTGTGGTGTTCATCCAATTCCCTAGTTGATGATAGTACTAGGTTGAGGTTGTTTCAGTGGGCCCTAACCAGAAATGCTGCAAAATGGTACATTGAGCTTCCTTGCAATACATTTACAGAGTTTTCATCTTTAGCTATGGCATTTTTGACACATTTTCAATTACCTATCTACTATGAGACGGGAACTGAACTTTTAACTTCACTTAGGCAATCCACCGCTACTCACATCTCGGATCATATCCACGAGTGTAGGAGACATCGAAGGATTATAAAAGATGAAATCCCTAATCAATTCTTAGCAGATTGGTTCATTAAATCATTATTTCCTACTCTTGCTAAAGATGTATCCATGTCACGATCCATGATTGAAGAACAACTCATTCAGAGTGCTCACCATATGGATTTAGTATATTCCCAATCGAGCACACTTTATGACTTAATACTCCATGCTGTAAGACCTGCGTGTGATCCAACTAGGCCACCAAAAGGACCTCGTACTGATGGTGTGATTGGATCCATTAACCAAGTTGAATAGATTACCTAGCAATTGGGACAAATGTTAATTCAAAACCCACAACCCACAGCTGGCCAGGCAACTCAGCAAGCTGCAACTCCTACCCAAACTTTTGAAGTCCTTACGGTTCAAACTTTGGACCCAAAAGGAAAAAAGAAGAAGCAAAAGAAGAAACCTAATGCAAACCATGGGACAAGAGAGGCACCTAAGGTGAATAACCCCACAAGAGGCAATTAGGAAAATAGGAAAAACAAATATTTTTGCAAAATTTGCAAAGAAGATCATCCTACTCATCTTTGTCCTCATATGGATGATATTCATCACATGTTGGCACAATGAGGAGGGAAACAACCACAACCTGCTATCCTAACTCAACCCTTCCCCAAACAACAACAAATGGTTGCTGTGGTGCCAGCACCTCCAGTAGGAGGAACCCAGGAAAACCCCCCACAGGGGGGCAATCCACCCAACGCAAATATCTTCACAATTGGTGAACATAACATTCATATCAAAACTAGGGCCCTTTCTTACGACATACCTTCAAAAGATATTGAAGCAACTAGATCTCAACCTAGTGGTTTTCTAAATATTTAAAAACCAACCATAGACGTGGTGCCTCGACCTCCAAAAGGGGTCCTCCGCAAAACAACACACAATCCCAATGCGCGAGCTGCTCAAAACTACAATGTGGTTGAAGATTTAGCTCAAGCCCCTTGTGCAATTTTTGCCTTGGAGGTGTTGCAAAGTTGTCCCACTCAGCAAAAAGCACTATTGTCTGCCATCGGTGTTGTTGATCCATCAGATACCAATGTAATCACATTTGACTTAGAACAGCCCACAGGTAGGCTTCCCTCACAAATTGATTTCCAAATTAAAGTAACTTCACATGGGAAGAATATTTTTCGAGCCATTGTGGATGAAGGAGCCTCCACTTGCATCATGGCCCTAGCTTGTTGTAAAGATTTGGGATCACCCACCTTAGTACCATCCCAAACAATACTCAAGGCATTTGATGGACATTCGTTACCACCTCATGGACTCATCTTGGCTTGCCCAGTTGAACTGGGGGGGAAAACACTTCAAGTATATGTTGAGGTAGTGGATGCACCCATAGACTACAATTTTCTATTGGGACGTAGTTGGATACACAAGATGACGGTGATAGTGTCTTTCGTATTCTGAGTCATTCGGTTCCCCCACCAAGGGAGGATTGTTACAATCGATCAACTAGATTACTGGTCACCTAAAACTGGTATCCATTCGAATGTACCTTATGTAGGGGATGGAACGATGGTTATTCAATATGTTGGGGTAGGGATGTTTAAAGACTCGTCCCTTTTAGGAACTTTCCCACTTCCACCACCAATATTGACCCCTAACATTGCTCCAATTTTCACCATAACATCGGAGGTATACTTTCCATTAAGAGTTTTCTCTAATTCCGTTTCAGAGGCCGATTCCACCTCGTCAGTTGGAACCTCCATGGAAAACACCTTAAATGAAAATAATGATGGCAAGATACATGCTTATGCACACCATGAGGAAATGGAGAGTAGTGTCCCCTTTTCTGCCATGGAGCTCATTTATCAAGCTATTCAGATGGCTTCGGTAGAACCAGATCAAAAACATCCCAAGCTGGAGGGGTATGATCCCTATACTTCACCTATTTGGGCCTTGAACTCGCAAAGTAACCATGATATCCTAGATCAGACCTTCCCTTCGGATAAAGCCATCTTAGAGGTTATGAACATCTCGGAATGACCCTGGGAGGATATGCATCACAAATCCTCGTTTCTTCCTAAGATCGACTCATTAGAAGTTAAACCTGAAAAATTTTACTTCGAGGGTGACAACCATAAGTACCAATGCCCCGTTCGAATCTATGATGTGAATTCAGAAGGCAATTTGGCGAACATTTCGAAAACCATACAAACTGATATCTCTATCAAACCTGGCATTGTGGAGTATATAAACATAGATGAGGATTGTTCTCCTAAGGAAATAAAATTTTACACTGCTTTATTTAAAAAATTTCATGATATATTCGCATGGTCTTATGCAGAAATGCTAGGCATCGATCCCAGCATCGTAGAACATGAAATCAAAACTTATCCCAATGTTAAACCTGTGCAGCAAAAACTACATCCAATGAACCCTAAGAAATCAGCTGCCATTAAGCCAGAAGTCGAAAAGCTCTTGAATGTCGGATTCATCTATCCTGTTCCTTTGACTAATTGGGTATCCAACCCTGTTATAGTTAACAAAAAACAAGGAACCATCCGGGTTTGTACCGGTTTTAGAGATCTAAACTTAGCCTATCCTAAGGATAACTATCCCACACCCTTCATTGATCAAATCATCAATGAATGCACCGAGAATGAAATATTCTCGTTTATGGATGGCTTCTCTGTTTACAACCAAATCCAAATTAAAAAGGAAGACCAACATAAAACAACTTTTATATGCCCTTGGGGAACCTTCGCTTATAGGAAAATTCCATTTGTCCTTAAAAATGTCGGGGCTACCTTTCAAAGAGCAATATCATACGCATTTCACGATATTAAAGATATCGTCGAAGTTTACCTTGATGATTTGGCAGCTAAATCTAAAAAGAGAGCTGAACATGGTGCGCATTTACAAGCCATATTTGAGCGTTGCCACAAGTACAACATTAGGTTAAATCCACATAAATGCATGTTTTATGTGGACTCTGGGAGGTTACTTGGGTTCGTAGTATCCCAAAAAGGGATCATGGTTGATCCCATCAAGTTTGAGGCAATACTTCAGTTGCCTTCCCCAAAAACAATCACTCAACTTCAAAGCCTTCAAGGAAAATCCAACTACTTGAGAAGATTTGTCGAAAATTTTGCTGAAAAAGCTAAAGGTTTCATGCATCTCTTAAAACAAGATGCAACATTTACATGGGATGACCAAGCTCAACACTCATTCGATGAACTAAAGAAAGCTTTGGTCTCTGCCCCGGTGCTTAGTCCACCGAACTATAATCGATACTTTTTGCTATATTTGGCCGCCTCTCCTACCACAATTGGAATGGTCTTAGTACAAGAAGATGGATCCTCTCAAGAACATGTTATTTACTATCTTAGTAAGGGGCTTGTGGGTCCTAAATTGAGATATTCCCAAGTCGAGAAATTGGCCTTGGAAGCAGTCCATGCTGTCTAATGACTTAGACATTACATACTTCCAAAGAAAACAACCATAGTGGTTGAAATGAACCCCATGAGACACATTTTGTCCCGCCAACCATAGTAATTTTACAAGAATTTGACCTCGAATTCAAAAACGCTAAAGCCAAGAAGTTGTGGCATTTGCTGAATTAATGTCTGAGTTACCCATAGAGAAGGAGGGTACTATATCTGTTGAAACTTGGGCAGATGAACATGTATTCCTCATTGCACCTTTTGATCCATGGTATGGAGCATTCATTATATACCTTCAAACCCAAAGAATCGATCCTCAGCTTTCTAGTATTGAACGACGTCGCATTCGACATCGAGCTTGAAGATACCTCATCATCGGGGATACTTTGTACCGTCGAGGAATAGATATGATATTAAGGCATTGTTTAGTACACCAAGAAGCTGAACAAATATTGAATGATTGCCATGCTGGAGCATGTGGCGGTCATCTTTCTGGGTTAGCAACTGCATGTGGGATACTTTTGGCATACAATTTTCAAAGATTGCATAAATGCTGTCAAAAAGTGTCACCCTTGCCAAATTTACACAAGAAAAATGCGTGCACATCCTACTCCTTTACACCCTATAGTAACCGTGGGTCCATTTTCAAAATGGGCCATTGGTTATATGACAGCCAACCCACCTTCAACCGATGGCCACCACTACATCATTGTAGCAGTGGACTACTTCACCAAGTGGGTTGAGGCGATGTCTACATTCAATTACACGGGTAAAAATACAGTATACTTTCTATTCAATCATGTGATAGCAAGGTTTGGTGTACCCAAAGAGATCACTACGGACAACGGAAGTCATTTTAGGAATTCCTGTATGGATGAACTTACAAACCGGTTAGGATTGCAGCAAGACTTTTCCTCGCCATATTATCCTCAAGCTAACGGACAAGTAGAATCCATCAACAAGGTTTTGAAAACCATGTTACAAAGGATGATTAATAAAAACAAGAACAACTGGCACTTGATGTTGTTTACTGCTCTTTGGGCCTACCGAACAACTACTAAAACTGCAACCGGATTCACTCCTTTCCAACTGGTTTATGGAGAAGAAGCGGTGTTTCCAATTGAATGTGAAATCCCATCATTAAAGATAGTTGTCGAACTGCTACCTAACACTTCTGCGGAAGAGGAAAGGCTTCTCCATCTCCATGCTTTGGATAAAACTAGAAGAGAAGCCTCTCTAAACATAGAAGTACATAAGAAGAGGGTCAAGACACAATATGACAAGTCCATTCGTCCTCGAGTCTTTTCTGAAGGCGATTTGGTTTTAGTTTATGACCAAGACCAAGATAAAATAGGGGAAGGGAAATTTGTACCTAAATGGTTTGGCCCACTTAATGTCAAAACTGTGTTAAATAAGGGAGCTTATGAATTGGTCAATTTTGATGGGGAACCCATGTTGTAGATCAGAAATGGTCTCTATTTGAAGAAATACTTCGCATAGGCACTGATGCCTTGCACCATTTGTTGTATTATGTTGTATTTTTTGTATAAACTTTTGTACATTAGTTATTTTGGGCACACACTTATCTTGCTTGGCATTGTCACTTTGGCAGATGGCACAAGAATCTTTCACATATTTGGGATATGCGGACGGCGCCAGCCGTAGTTCTCAGAACGTTTCTTCCGCCGCATGGGTGGTTTTTTCACCTAATAACGAAGTTCTTAGTTCAGGAGGCACTTTTCTCGGATCTACAACCAACAATGTTGCAGAATATAGTGCAATCATTGAGCTTCTTGTCGAGGCTATCACCCTTGGCATCCGATGAATAATCGTCAAATTGGACTCAGAGTTAGTTGTATCCCAGTTAAATGGGCAGTATCAGGTTCGACATCCTACACTATTTAGAAAGTTTCTACGAGTATGTCTTTTAGAGCGTCAGTTCGAGTTTATTGAGTATATACACGTTCCTAGAAGTCTGAATAGTTTGGCTGATTCTTTGGCCAACTATGTACTTGATTGGCATCTAAGTCATTAACATTATACCAAAAAGCAAGCATGTACATTATTTCATGGCCAATTTAAGTTAACACATCATTTAAGGACATAAGTGAAACCGAAATAATCTAGCTTACATCATAACCAAAAAAGTGTGTAAATTTTGCACACACCAAAAATAATAGTGTAAATACTATTTTCCTTTTCTCTTTTTCTTAAGAAAAGACCCAAAAAATGTTCATATAAACAAAAAAAATGGAAAATTTAGAAAAACTCGAAAACATGGGAAACTGTTTCAAAATTTTCTAGTTCAACATCGAAACTAACCCACTACTGGCAGATCATAGACTAAAGGTTCATAGCTTCTAGGAATTCAAGCTAAAAGGGGGTTCCTCCTCTCATACATCGGCTGCACAAAGAACACATGGTAAATCATGCGTATTTTTACTTATCCTTTATTCATACATAGACAAACCGTATCCTTTTGAATGATAGAAAGGTGCATAATTCCTCATTTTTGGCTATCTTTTTAGATATTAAAGGCACATTTGAACCAGTTTCTAACTAAACTGCTAGATAGTGAAATGGTTTTGATTTTAGGAATTGAAGACTTTGACGGTTCAAACTATTTGACTTAGGTAGTTGAGATAGACCTTGATTCATGATGATCTATGATTTTGATAGTTTTCACAATATTCAAGCTGAAGTAAACCTCATTGAACCATTCCTACTTGGCCATTTCACCAAATTGGATAACCTCAGTCACATGGTATTACTTCACCATCCGTCGACACATAATCCTACTTCAGATTGCCTACCTTCGGAAGGAACAGCTGTAAGAGTGTGCACAACTAGCTTAGCCCTTGTTTGCAATATGGATCTTTTCCTTGGCCTAACCTGTGCCCTTGAAAAATAGGCGTACGCCCATGCAACACTCGTTCCCTCCTATGTATCATAACATTCTTTATTCTTTTTTACAAAAAATGAAAAAGCATAAAAATTAAAAAAACACAAAAAATCCAAAAAGGTAGAGACTTGAATCACTTCATAGTATAATCCTTGGAGAAAACGACAACAATCAGTCCTTTTCTCCCTTGAACATGGCACATAATTTGGTCTCCGTTGTCAGTACACCATCTGCATTTTCCTTAGGAAACTGTACTAGTATTCTGAACAGATCTCCATCGATGGGTTATCCTTCCCATCAACAATGGAGCTTTCATTAATGCATCTGGCATTAGCGGATTTCATTATAGGTCGGTTACTCAAAGTCCTATGTTGCCAAGTGTCCATTCTTTGTCGTGTTACGTGTTCAAGGAAAGTCCAAACCGAGTCGGACATTTCTCAAATACTCCTGACCAGTCATGTCGGCCTTTTTGGTGTCAGTTTACAGTGTTGGATCTTGCAGTTCTACCAAATTATATCATACTATTGATCTTTTTTTCGTATCGGTTGATGTCGAATACATCAATGCCCTCCTTCTGATGGATCTATTCCTATCGACATCAAATCATTATCTAGGACATGGATCTAGAAACTCGGGAGTACCTTGGATCTTGCAGTCATTAGCGGTAGGTTTCCTCGCAAATGACAGTGAGTATACATCAATGAACCTTGATTGTTTGATTCTACAAGTGTTTGACTTTAGATCATTTATTCACACTTGTTAGTTTATACTCAATACCTTAGAGTCCATCATCATTATCGGTGGGTCTCTTCGCATCTATTAACGGTATACATCAATGACTGGTAATCAGATGGTGTTTTATTATGCTCAACATTAGATCACTTATTCGCATGATATAAACTCATACTATCGTCGGTTTGTATTGAAGACCTTGGGAAAAACAGTTGTATCACTCATTGATGCACTGCCCGAGCTACACAAGATTAAACCACCATGTCAGAATCCCAAAAAGACTTTGTCATCGCACTCATCAAAGTGCACATTTACATTTTCAGAAAAAATTGCTTTTGATATGGATCCACTGTGTATTGTTCGTGGCCATGCTTGTTTACTGCTGAGCATGGGTATGCCCGCCTCAGGAGGATATTATATATTTGAGAAATTGCTATGTTTTACAGGTGTGATCCTCAATCCATTGCATGTGAGCTTTCCTTCTCTTATCCTTGCTTTGAACGATAAAGAGTATCAGTATACATAGTATAAATTTCAGTAATGTATTTCGGCCCTTAGCTCTGCTTCAGACCTCACACATTAGGGGGCATCTGTTAACAATAAAATTAACACCCTTAGTCAAGTGATGGAAGAAGCGCATTTTTACCATGCACCTGCAGCAGGAAGACATGACACAAGTTCATGCAAAGATGAATCCTCTCTAAAAAATGCATTAATTGTGCTTAAATCATTCTAAATGGTGCAAAAAGCCTAAAAACTATGAAAAGTGGGTTTTCAAACTAAAATAATCTAAAATGGATTATCCCACACTCAAAAGAGAAACCTAAGGCACATTTCCCAATGCTATATAAGAAAGGATTTGGGGCATGGTAAGGGGACACAAAGGAAGAGCAAAGGAATGCTAGAAATATTCTGAAGGAGGAGAAAGAGCTCAAATTATTCAAAAGAAAGGGTGAAGGAAGGGAAGCTCATGTCAATGGAGGAAGGATTCATATCTAATGCCATGGTAAGGATGTATCTCTCCATTGTTCTACTATGAATAGATTCAATTTTCTACCATCAATGAGTTTGAATTTAGCTTATCATGCATGAATTTAATTCTTAATAGTCTTTAGATCTTAATGAGTTTTGATTAATGAATCTAGGTATTTGGAAACTTGTGATAATCTTTTCTTAATGCTGACATAGAGACTCACCATCTCTTAGAAAAATAGTCAAACTAGTGTATACATGTCCCTGCACTAAACACTGTTATCACACCCTCAAAGAGTACCTTACAATCACATTGATAAGGAGTGATAAGAAGATCATGACAATCCAATGTGTCAAATCTTAGTTGATAGTGTCAATTAAATACTTATATGGTAAATTTAATATAAGACTTACTTATAGTTGTCTCTTACTCTTTGCATCTTGACACATTTCATATTTTATGGTTGTCTCTGTGTCCTGACCCAATTGATATTATAAGGTGATGATGTGCATGCATGATAAAGGCTTAGTTATGACTATGAGATGAGGATTTAAAGAGAAGACGATGTAAAGACATGTAATTTTTATATTTTTTTGGCGGTGAGCACCAAAGACAAATGTGGTGAGAATAATCCTTACTTATGACTATGAGATGAGGATTTAAAATGAAGAGGATGTAAAGACATGTAATTTTTATACGTATTTTGGTGGCATGTAATTTGTAAAGACGTGTAATTTTTATACTTAAATTACCCGATGACTCGATATTAACAATCCCCATTATCACAAAGGGATACATAAATTGACAAAGGAAATTAAAGAACACATATAAAGGGATACGTAAAGTTGACAAAGGAAATTAAAGAAAACATATAATTTGCAGTGAAAAAATAATAGGGTACGAACTGAACTGAGGAGATTCGAACCTGCGACCTATGTCTAGTCCCAAGGCTACCACCTTCAAGCTTTACGTAAAGTTGACAAAGGAAATTAAAGAAAACATATAATTTGCAGCGAAAAAATAACAGGGTATGAACTGAACTGAGGAGATTCGAACCTGCGACCTATGTCTAGTCCCAAGACTACCACCTTCAAGCTTTAAGTGTAGATGACAATGGGAGACACAAGTGTAGTTTATTACCACCGTACGAATTTAATTTGACCTTATCAATCAATTCCCATCTCCATTTCCTCTCATACGACATCCCACAACCATTTCTCTCGACACCCACTCTTCATTCATTCTGCATGCATTTCACTATGCAACCGTCTCAGATTCTCACTGCATTTTCCCTCAATTAGTTTCTCAATTCAATATGGCCCACGCCCATTGTCCGAGGAGTGTTGCTAGCGGTCTTGAGTTTCATCCTGGCAACAATGACGATTCATGGTATTATGTTTCCCTTCGGTTGCAATATGGAAAACTCATAGTTCACAACAAAGGTTTTTCTGACAAATGTGATGGTTTGGGTTCCGTTCCCCTGGAGAAATTCCTCAAAGTGTCCCTGAATGGCACTGGGGTTACGGAACCCAAACCATCACATTTGTTAGACAAACCTTCTAGTGAACTTTGAGTTTGCCATATTGCAGCCGAAGGGAAACATAATACCATGAATCATCACCGTTTCCAGGATGAAACTCAAGACCGCTGGCAACACTCCTCGGACGGCGGGCGTGGTTCATACTGAATTGAGAAACTAATTGAGGGAAAACGAAGTGAGAATCTGAGACGGTTGCATAGTGAAATGCATGTAGAATGAATCAAGAGTGGGTGGCGAAAGAAATGGTTGTGGGACGTCGTATGAAAGGAAATGGTGATGGGAATTGATTGATAAGGTCAAATTAAATTCGCACGGTGGTAATAAACTACACTTGTGTCTTCCATTGTCATCTGCACTTCAAGCTTGAAGGTGGTATCCTTGGGACTAGACATAAATCGCAGGTTCGAATCTCCTCAGTTTAGTTTGTACCCTGTTATTTTTTCGATGCAAATTATATGTTTTCTTATATTTCCTTTTTCAACTTTATGCATCTGTTCATATGTTTTTTTTAATTTCCTTTGTCAACTTGGTGCTACAACAAAAAGATGGAAATGGATGTTGATTTAAATTGTGGAATTCCCTAGCATAAAGGAGCCATTATGGGCAAGTTGCAGCCCTAAAAAATGATGAACATTGACAACAAGAAGCATGTTTCTAATTGTTGTTGGTGTATGCTAGATTAGTTTCAAATATCATGCTTAAGAAGCCAAGCTTCAATGGTAAATATACCATTTTGGAGGGGTTTAATGTGAGGGATTAGTGTAAATAGACTTGTAACCAACACTTCACCTTACTCTACACCAAGATGTCTCTAACCATACCTACAACAAGTCTGCAACTACCATGCGCATCACATCCAAATCAATATATTTAAGTACTAAATTCAAATAATTACAATGCATGGTGTTTGAAATAATTGTGGATATTTAGTTTCCACAATGACAAGCAATGCAACCATTTTTCCCTATTTACTTCCCTATTAATTTTTAAGGGTTTCGATCTTTTGTCTACTTTGGTTTACCACAAAAATAATACCCATGAGAGTGTGGGGTATAAACATGTGGGGCAGGGATCAAATTTGAAGGGAAGGGTCCCATTTCACTTTGAAGGTCTATGAGATATTAAACCCTTCAATGTTGACATGTAAAAATAAATCATTCTTTTGATTTGAAGATGTAATAGTACATCAAAATTTTATCATTTGTTAAAAACATTAAGCTACAGTAGGATCGTTCCTACCAAACCTTTGTGCAAACGCTACCAAACCTCTGCGCAAACGCTAAAACATTTAAACCAATGCAATTTACCGGCTAGGGATTACCCAACTCTTTTCATTTAACAATACATCCTTTTTCAAAATGTAATAACATAGAGATTGAATCTCACCAAAGGAGAAACACTAAATAAATAAAATGACCTACATTACAGACCAACGCTCAAACCCAAAATCGAAACACACAGCGTGTGTTTTCGATGGCTTCTCAAACAAAAAATACTTATGCCCAGAACCAAAACCGTTAAGTCACAGAATTGTTTCATCAAAGTCAAAACTCATAAATAGAATCGTTTTCTAATTACATTAGCTACAGGTTCAAATCTCTTAGCCAAAATACTTGCGCCCATAGTCCAAAACAAATAGCTATAGGATCGATTTTTACCCATTTACTTACTAGAGTATAAAAACCCATGTTTAAAAACAAAGCTAGTATTTACACACAGCGAAACCCCAATTCATTTTCCAAACCATCAATTTACATGCAAAGTCAGTTTGTCACCTACAGGTGGCGAATCACAAAGTAGAGCATATTCATAAATCTACGACTGAGCACACAGATTCCACGCAGAATTCTCACGCATCACACATTATTCCAGATTTAAAACCATTAACCAAAATTCACTAAAACGAAAACATTCAATTGATAGCAACACTGTCTCAAAATTACAAGAGTATAGCAATTTTCATTTCCTATGAATTGATACACAGAACCCAATTGAAAGTTTTACATATCAACATGTTTCCAGATTACATCTATTTAAAACAATTTATACAAATCAATCTCATAGAGTAACACTATAAGCGAATGCCCAAAACAGAGGTAAGTCAAAATCATGGATTAAATTACAAACAAGGTTTACAACCATTGATGAACACGACCAAGTCATAAGCACCTAGAATGGGCATACTCCATCACTTTAAATGCGCCATAAACAAACTGCCAAAACACTCATACGAAGTACATTCCCATTATGGGTCAAAACCATTACATTTCTCACTGCCCACGACTTGCCCCAAATCGAAAATTAGTTACAGAAACCCCGAGGGGTACCAAACACAATATACAATCAAAACCCTCATCCATGAACAGAGTAGGCATCAAGCTTCAGAAGAAATGGGAGGGTCTCAATGGTCCAAACTTATTAGGGCCATTCGACACCTTCGAAACCCTTGCAGACAAGAACCACGCATGCCCCAACTCACTGCTACAAATACCACTCACCCTGTCATAGAAACAGAACAGGGTTAACACCATTCCATGAATACAAATGAATAAATGAATCAAAAAAAAAATTATGGACAAAGCTGGATTGAACAAACCACTTACCAAGTTGTTGTTCCATGAGCCACGCGCTCCTTACCACCAGAACAAGAGCACGCCTGAGCTATGCTCATGGCGCAGGCCCCATGACCACCAATGTTAAACCACTAGAGGAGCTCTGCCTCCTCCCAAAACTAAAAACAACGAAATGACAAATGAACAAGACAAGCAACAAAATTGTGGAGTTTTGCCACACTAGCTAGGTCGGTTCATTTGGATTTTAGGTTTGAAATAAATATTGCCAAGTGTTAAAAAAATTTCACCCACTTCCTATAGTGGGAGAGCGATATTATAAACCAACTCTTTGCTATTTAAACCATCATACTTTCACCAAGACATCATTCAATTGTCCATAGCTATAAAAACATGATGTTGTTAGACAACTTAGGTAAGGTCTTCTACACCTGCGAAGGAAATCAAAAGATGACATAGATAACTACTCACTTTAATAACGGGATAAAAATCTATTATGTTATGTTGCAAATTTTCTTTAAAGAGCTATCTTAAGCATATTTTCCTTTAACACCTGCAAAACAAGGGTAAGTCATGAGTTAGCATTTAAGCTAAGTAAGTTGGGACCATAGTCACCTTTCCCCAAAACTTCAAGATCTTAGAGTTTACAAGATATATCTAAAGAGCATTTTCACCTATTAAAAATAAATCCATTAACGTTTAGTAACAAGGCACATTGTTAACCATCCAAAACAAGTGCGTAAATACTGGATTTAAACATTGTCTCAACAAGGAGCGCTAACATAATTACCAAAACAACACTTCCGGAGACTATAAAAGGACCCGTTAGTATCAACTGAATCAAAGCATAAGAGCATGAGTAAAATTATGAAATCTACAGGTTACATGTATCTCTCATAATAATAAGTATTCAGTACTGAAGTTATCTTTAAATAAATATTATCATCATGTACCTATGCGAAAACGCTACCAAACCTCTGTGCAAATGCCATCGTTATCATCATCATCATCAAGAACATCATTGTCATCATAAGAATCATCATCGTCGTCAGTAATCCTCATGATCATCATCACAAACAACACCATTGTCGCTGTCGTCACCATCATCATCAGTGATGATGATGATGATAATTAAATCATCGGCATCGTCATAGTCAACATGACCATCATTGCAACTTTCAACACTATCTAATCAGATTTAACTGGCCCCTCATAGATAACCAATGAGACCACAATCCTAAAAATATTTTTCTTATTTTCCCATTGAGTAAGAAGGCTTAGAAAGGTGTATCCTTTATCAAGCTTTGATAGTCAATTTTACTAAATTCTAAGTTGCTAAAATTTATTTTGTATAATATATATATGGAAACCTTGGGAGGCCATTAATCACTTCTATCCTAGAGTGAGATCTCTCCATTTGAATTGGATTTTTCTTCAATGATCATTGTCTATGGTGATCCTTTGTGTGACTACATGAGGGTAAGCCCTTGGTAAAATTGACTTGGTTCTTAGTTAAGGCATTTTTTAAGAAGGGAAACTAGTCTTCAAATGCCATAATTGACTTACAATAAAGAGAATTGATGCCAAGGTCAAATCTTAAGTGAAAGTTTAATTTGGCCACTAATAACAATTTTAGTTTAGAATGGGTTTAATGCCTAATTGTAGAGGATCTTGTACTTAAGCTTGGCCCGCAAGGCCCATGAGGTTAAACGAAATGGCTAGTAAAATGATGAATTGACTAGATAGTGAAGCATACGATGTGTATGCTCCAAAGGTTAGGAAAAATGCCCAAAAAAATTATGCATTGACCAAATAGTGATGTGTACGAGGTGTACAACCAAAATGATAGGAAATTACCATTGTCCTTGATAGTATGAAGTCATCAAACCAAGCCTTAAACCAAATCAGAACTATAATTTTCCATATATTCCATTGAATACACATCAAGAATCATGGCCTCAATGTGCTTGTGATTGCAAAGGCCTTATTTTTTTTCTAATTATGCAATGTCAATCTATGTTGATAAGATGAACTGGCCATAGGCCTACCATTTATAGATCATATTAGTATCAAAGTATTTGAATCCATGACCATGAAGAAGCTATCAACACTTTGAGGAGAAATACAAAGGTTTGAAAATATATTAGAATACTTGAAGAAGGATCTCGATACTTCTACAAAATTATTACCTTTGTTAAAATAACACTTGGTTGAACACCAAGAATCCCTCACCACTATTACAACAAATTGAAACAAGAGCAACATATCACTCTTGCAATTGGGAGAGAAATTAATTTACAATCTGGATGATGCACTTTAATAGTGTTCTTCTAATGGCTTGATAACAAACTAAGAACATAACCTTGCTTTATTTCCATAAGTCATAATAGTAGTATGTGGGTATGAACTAAGCATGAGTGTAGACCTAGGAGCCAATACCACATCTAATTACCAGGAATATTGAAGACCAATCACTAAGATTGAATACCAAGCTCAAAGACCATCCATATTTACCCTAGAAGCTCTATCCATAAAAAATTGTAGAATTACTTTGAATGGAAAAACATGAGACTTTATATATATTTTGATATTTTCAATAGATACCGTCGAGTATCCGACATCGTCGGGAAGAATAGGATGTCCAAAATCTGACATCCTCAAGCACAATATATCGTCGGATATCCGACATCCACGGGCATAACATTATGTCGGATAGCCAATGACAGTGGTCATTATTCGACAGACATCATCGGATATCCGAAGGCCATCGGATATCCGACGACAAATTCTATCGTTTAATTTTTTTTATCAAATTTCATAATTTTGAAGGTGAAATCTGACGACACAGTCTTTTTCGTCAGATGTCGTCAGATTTTGGGTTCAAATTCTGTAGTGACTTGTCCAAACAGTCCACAACTTTGTAACCCTTCCATGCATCTCTGACGCACATCGTTGGGGTGTCTCGCCCCTTTATCATGATCCTTTTCTAGTTGTTGGATCCTTTGCAACATTGATGCAGATCATCAGTGAACACTGCACCTATACACCCACGGTGTTCCAAACATGGTGCACTCTTTCACGCATTGATTTTTCATCTCTTATCACTAGGATTTGTAGCATAGCCTTTCTCAATTCTTGACTTGACAGTTATGATCATTTCATTAGGTTGTCGATGGATTGTCATGATTGCCCATTCTTCCCCCTTTCTTGATTCACTAGTATGTGGGTTGGTGAGATGTTTACTCCCAACATTCCCCCCCTAAATTATCTCAACAAAAACAATGGGTTGGATGTTGCTACTACCCACAACAAGCTAACTCCCAAACGTTTTTCAGCCTAACAATGAGTATTTTTAGTGACTCTATGTGAACATGGAAATCACACTCACAACAACCCTATGACTACAGAAACAATGCTACAACATCCAACACTTCAATCCAATATAAAAAATACATTCTCTCAAATAAAACATAACTTACTACAACAATACTCCATATAGAACATTAACTATAATCGGCATAAAAAAGAAACATTTATGATAACAAATTCTTCAAATTTTATTTTCTTCCTCTTTATGTGATGCCATACCTTATACCAAGTATATAGTAGATTCTTCAACTTCACACTCGACTTCGTCTTCGGACCCATTCTCAATTCATGAAACCAACAACATTCATCTTCTCCATAATATCTTGCATATGTTCAACACACAATGCACTCTACACTTCATGGGAAATTTCTCGACTTTAGCAACTTTAAACCCTTGCTCATGCACTTGCTTAGAGTGTGAAATTTTCACGATACATTCAAAGTTATCCCTATATTTTTCATATTCCTCTTGGATAGTTTTTTCACCATATCTATACCTTAAAATCCATTCCTCAATACAATTGAGTTCATTAATAAATTCAACTTGATGTGTGTTGCTTGGAAGCATCAACACTCCATTTGAGTGTTCTTCCATATCAACACTAACAATGGTATGACAAAAATCATTACCAGCATAATTACAAACATAGTTATATACCTATGCATCTTCAACACCTTCCTCAACTGACATACCTCCTTCATTACTACAACTTTCTTCATGTGCAGCTTCATTGATCTTTACATCCTAGATTAGAGATACAATCGTTCTTTATCTATGTTTTACATCCAAAATACATATTGACTCAGACACCCTACTTACTGAGACATCCACATAAAATTTCCCTTCATCTGCAATGAGGTTGCACTGTAATATCCTTTCATAATTCCTTTAACCTTTTTCTTCTGCAACATTATTTTTATCCACTCCTCTTCCGGGATTTCAACCTTAAAATGGTATTCATTGATTGAAATTTCATGTCCAATATCATCCTTAGATTTCTTAATACCTACACACTCAAACACATTATCAACAAAAATAATAAAATGCTTCACTTCATATTCATCCACTTATAGGGTGGATGCATTTAAATATTCTACTTTTGAAATAGAATGTGATTCTTCAACCATATCAACACCATATTTGTATTCTTCCTCTATTAATGTTAAGATCATATCCTCTTCATTGTCTTCAATGCAACTACTGATTTCTCCAATAGTCTCCTCCAAATTTATAAACTGTTGATAATATAGGCTTAGCTCCTCAAGACTCCATCTCACAGAGATCTCATCAACAAAATATTTTTCACAAATATCTTGCATAACTACAAGTTGACAGTCATCTCCTGACTTCTCTGGCATCGCATCTGCAACATGAATTAGATCATCAACAACTTCCATTGTTGGATTCTCTTTACCAACATATATTGAATTTTCAAGCCAATATTTAATCAACTTCAAATTTGCATCAAAAGGATTATCATTTTCTTCATATTTAGCATCATCATGGATGCCTCCAGCATGTACTCTTTATATTTCAATTGTTGCAACTTTTGTGCAGTCTAGAACAATCTTGTCAAATTCCTCAATAAATATGACATCTTTAGTATTCTTAGAAACTTCACAATACCATGTCTAAAACATGGGTTCAGACACCTTGACACATTGACCTTCATCTTTCTCAGTCGTTGTTGTTACTTTCATAGTTTCTTATTTAATAAAACACACTACTTCTTAAGCAGTTTCTTCATCATCAATAAGCATTGATGGGTTCACTCCACCACTGAATGATATGATGGCAACTTCATCTTCATCTTTTTTTTCTTCATATTTATCATCCACATGTGCTTGAGCACAGTGGGATTCACCTTCAACAATCTTCACATGATTTTTTCTGCTAACAGAGACATTGGAATCTTCTTTTACATCATATCTCTTTGCTTCTACAGATTCCAACTCAACATCTTCAAGTTATTCTACTACTGCTACAAATGATACATCATCCTCATCTTCTTCTGTATATGATGTCCAAACCAAAAATTCATGCCTTGTTCCACCCCTGCTACAGTAGATTTTTCAACATCTTCTTGAAATATCCTAGTAGCAACATCATGTTTTCATTCAACCTTCTAATTTCTTCTTGCAACATCTTCAACTTCACCATGAACTTCCTCATCCACTATTGTATATATAGTGGGATACACTATAGCCTTCACGATCTACAACTATTGCTTCAATCTTTCCTATTGGCTCCTCAACAACAACAAAAATCAACATGTTGCTGATAAATATCACTCCCCCTTCCACCAAGCTCACTTTTCAAACATTCCCATGCCTCTCTAGTAGTGGTAGATTTAGTAATTACATCAAACATACAATCATCTAGGGATTTCTTGATGAAATATAGTGCTAAGGCATCCCTTTCCTTGTCATGGGGATCATCAGAACCATGCATAATAAAATGCAAGAAACCTTCAGAATGAAGGAATGATTTCATCTTAAGACACCAAACATAAAAATTATATTACCAGTTAACTGTAGGGGTGATCCAAGATCAATTCTACTCTCATCATCGTTAACCTGGCCTCTATCATATCCATGGTTTATGGGATCCTCTGCTATAGCTGGAACCTCCCCATATGATTCGACAAAATACTATTCCAT
The DNA here is from genome assembly GCA_027924585.1 of Larix kaempferi. Taxonomy (NCBI): domain Eukaryota; kingdom Viridiplantae; phylum Streptophyta; class Pinopsida; order Pinales; family Pinaceae; genus Larix; species Larix kaempferi. Next base: position 7,541,186 of record BSBM01000770.1, read on the forward strand.
GACTCTTCTATTTATCCTCTTGATTTTCTTGAGTCTTTTATGCAGTCGATCTACTTTATCTGCTCAATAGCTTACATATTAACTAGACTATAGGTAACAACAACACTTCAACATCTTTAGGATTGAATCATACAACCCTTATACGAAGGTTCTCTTCCATAATCACAGTTGACAAATAACCCAGATCTTATGTTTTCCTTCACATGATACACACAAAGACATGCAAATATACCCTTTTCAGAACTTGAGGTATCTCCTTACAACCTACATGGGGATGTTCAAAACCTATCAATATCTATACACACACCTAGAGGTTAAACAAGCACAATTAGCTCAACACAAAAACAAGGGATTACAACCCACGCAATTGAAACACTAAACTTACAACAAAGAACGCAAATCTCCCTTCAATTTAACTAGTTGGATAAACCAAACTATATGTTGTGAAGAAAGCTCAACACCAACAACAGTGCTATGTCTTCAACTCTCCCAATTAGAAACACCTCCTAGCATGACTAGTAGAGACTGGCTCGACACCATTAGATATGCTCTGATACCAATTGAAGGGAATGGGGAGAGCTTAAACCAACTCTACCACTAAAAACATAAACAAACACAGATAAATAAAAATATACATAGACCATGCAATAGAAAATCCAAAACGAGAAATTATATTTATTTTTCTCTAAACCCAAACAAATTGTACAGATGCCCTATTTATACATAAACATACAATTTTCATACTGGGCTTCTCTAGAATATCCTTCCACCACCTTCCTCGAATTCTGAAGTAGTCTCCCTCCATAACCTTTCTTCTGTGTGCTAACAAATGGCTTCTTCAATTCTAATCCTTTTGTAATTATTGTACATTCATGGCAGACTCCTCGAACCTCACCTAGACTTAACTCATCATGTATAGGTGTCTTCCTTCTTGGATCTGCATTCACACCGTATACTGACGGGATTAACTTCTTCCATTAACTCTTCACCTTCTGGATCCTTCCTTCTCCTTCGCATTGTTCCTAATCGCCTTCACTAAATAGGTGGGAATGTTGGTTTCCCCACATCCTAATCCAATGGTTTTCATTCACCATCCAATGCCATCCAATGATGGTTTTTCACCTATGTCTCACCATTCATCAGCATATTGTGCACTAGCTACACCCTCTTTGATCCTTCTGCACTCTTCGAACCAAACCTCCACATTACTGCCATGTATCACTCTTAACTGGCTCGCAAGCTATTCCTTTCAAACTTCTTCATCGGACCTCCTATAAGTGACTCCCTTCACAAATCCATTGTCAAACTCCATAGCACTAACGTGATTCAAAGTCTGACACATCATCAGGATTCTCTACCAGCATTCCCAAATGGTGCATCACCTACACACACCAATACACATCTCTGCATCTTCATCATCATTGCTCCCATGAAATTGTGTTATTGAACCCCCCTTTGGAAACTCTGCTATGCTCTTCCACTCTAGGAATTCCTATTGGTGCTTTCTGACACAAATTTACATCACCTTCAGAAATTCTCTATTGCAGCTCCAACCTGCATCTCTATGTCTCACCGATATACTTCACCGATGTTCCCAAGACATCACCCTTTGCTCAGCATCCTACCTAAATGGTCCAAAAATTTGTAACCACATCGTGGATCTCTGATGCATGCTCATTGTGGTGCCTCACCCCTTTCTCTTCTTCTTTTTCCAACTAACGGTTCCTTTATAACACCAACACACATCATTGGTGAACACTACACCGATGCACCCACAAAGTTCCAAACTTGGTACACTTTTGCACACTCCAATTTTCCATTTCCGATCATGAGGTTCTGCAACATGGCCTTTCTCAATGCTTGATCTAACAACTGGGATCGTTTCATAGGATCGCCATGGATGATCATGACCATCCATTCGTCCTCCTTACTGGAGTCACTGGTACAAGGGTTGGTGAGATGATTACTCCCAACATAAGTGTTTTCCCCTCTTATTTTTGACATCCATGGTCATAGCCCTAGTCAAAACAAATACATCAAAGTAAGCAAAAACCTCACATGGAGAAACTATAAATAGCTCAATAAGAAGAATAGGTTATGCCCCTCTTCTTTTTTGACATTATGTTACATCTCTACTAGCACCACAGGTTACAACTTGCAAATCACACTTCATTCACACCCAGTCAGTGCACAACATCACTGAATATGGCAGAGGATGGGAAAGGAGGGAGATAACATAGACACTAGTGCAAGGATATAGCTAAGGCTTCTATAATATGTATGTGGCAAGTAATTGTGCCATTTTTGGGTTAAAACTAAATGTCAACCACTTTTTCAAAAGATTCACCATAGTAATCTAGGGACTTGCGAAGAGATAGTGAGGAAAACATATAAAGAAAATGAGGGTGGGACAGGAAGAAGCTAGGAATCTGCATCTTCATTGGGATGGAAATAGTCACCAACATTACCCAACCAATGTCTCATAAATCAAAGAAGATAAAAAATAGACCAAAGAAGATATGACAAACTATATTTTATAATTAGAGTGATAGACAAAAAGTCGGGTCATTATTTATCTTAAAAGAGATGCCTTGTGGCATAATTAAGAGCATATTAAATATCATGACTTAATTTAGAAAGTAGGATGGAAACCTCTTCATCATATTTTCTACAATACAAACCTTCTTAACCTTCTAACATGTCAAAACTATGGTGACGTAGGAATGCTTCTTTCTAATATTTTTTAGCAAAGAAATAAAATTTTACAACAATCCAATTAATCTTTTGTTGGTTTATCCAACAATATTGAGAGGGGTGGGTGAATCAGTATTGCCTTCTTTTACATTTTTAAAACAATTAGTATTAAAAATATGCTCCGAATCAAACAAACAAAGACACAGAATTTTTCGTGGAAACATCAAAGAGAAAACCACAAAATCAAAGTCATTAATAATATGATTTCTTACAAAAAAAAAATTCTTCTACAACAGAAAGGATGCACCAACATCCTAGTTTAATATCTGCATCAACAAATAAGGATGCCACAACACCCCTATTTTCCAGCTACTACTGGAAGGAGGATACAACCTCCTTAGAAGGCTTCAACCTACCCCGAGAACCACCCAACCTCCCTTGATATTTTTGACTTCTAGATCCTTTTCTTAATTCATCAAATCTGCCTTTGGAAATTATTCATTTTCTTGTCTCTTCCTTTCTTGATGCCTTTTTTTATCTGCTCTATTGAGACATCCTATCAGGGTATTTTTTAAGGATTCTAATAGTATACTTAAGTGTAGTATTCTAGGCGATTATTTTGGATTGGAAAAAACATATATATAGATAGATAGGTGAATATTAAATATGAAGCATACCATCTACTCCTAAAACTTGTACATTTTGGAAAATATTATGATAAAAAAACATATTTTATGTAATTATAAGCGATATTAGAGACTAAAAATGACCAAATAGTGAATTTATTTTTTGAAAAAAAGACCGAAAAATAGCCAATTGGAGAAATTTCGCCCCTAAAAATTTCCTTGCATCCTACTTCAATTTCAAATATCTATTTAAATAACATCATGTATCTCATATTTTTCAAGTCACATCTCTTCATTCTAGAGTTCGTGTCTTTCCAGAAGAATTAGATCTTTGTTTATTAATTACTAAATTAGATCTCTGTTTAATTTATTTATGTAGACAAATTGTAAATATTTCAAGTATATTTCCTGTGATCATATTGTAGTACCTACGGGCATATGTATGAGCCCTATGGGTATATATATGAACCTACGGGCATGTATATGAGCCTATGAGCATATATAGGATCCTACGGAAATATGAGCCTACGGGCATATACAAGTACCTGCGGGAATATACAAGAGCCCTGTGGGCATGTATATGAGCCTGCGGGCATATATTTAAGACCTGTGATCATATGCTTAAGCCCTGCGGGCATATCCTTAAGCCCTTATGGGAATAACCTTTGGGCCCTTGTGGGCATCTCCTTAAGCATATCTTAAGCCCTTGCGGGCATAACCTTAATCCTTTGCGGGCATAACCTATGGGCATATATTAAGCTCTTGTGAGCATAACCTATGGGCCCTTGCGGGCATCTCCTTAAGCATATCGTAAGCCCTTGCGGGCATAACCTGCGGGCATATCTTAAGCTCTTGCAGGCATAAACTTAAGCCCTTGCGGGAATATTCTTAGTCCCTCTTGTGATCCTCTTTGTGGGAACCTTATTCTTGTTGACATCAATGCCAACACATTATTCAACATTATCCCCCTTTGGAATCGATGGCAACACCAAAAACGGTCTCCCCCTTTGACAACAATGACAAAGGCCTCCTTTTGACAGCTCCCCTTGTCAACATGTCTCCTCCTGAAAAAAATGTGTTTTCTTATTTGTATCTATTATAGGGAGATTACTCCCAAATTTTGTCTAAGATGCTCAAATGCTTCTTTGGGTAGTGGCTTAGTGAAGATATCAGCTATATGTTCCTTTGTATCAACATATTCCAGTTTGACAACCTTTTGTGACACTTGATTGCTTAGAACGTGATATTTTATTTGAATGTGATTTGTCTTGGAGTGCATGACATGATTTTTTGATATGTTTTTGGCACTGGTATTGTCAGAGTTTATCACTATGGGATGCTCATACTTCACAAGTAAGTCTTCGAATGTCTGCTTCATCCAAATCACTTGAGTACAACATAATGCAGCAGGATTATATTCAGCTTTTGTTGTAGATAGTGCAATGGAGGGTTTTTTCTTGCTTAGCCATGATACCAAATAGTCTCCCAAGTAGAATGTTGCTCCCTGATACTCTTTCGGTCATCAACACTTCCTTCCCAATCTGCATCAGTGAATGCTTTTAAAGTGAAGTATTGGACTTTTGGGTACCATAAACCATATTCCATAGTACCTTTCAAATATTTGAGAATTCTTTTTACTGCTCTTACATGTGTTTCTTTGGGGGCTGATTGGAATCTAGAAACTAATCCTATAGCTTGCATCACATCCGGTCTTGTAGCTATCACATATAGCAGGCTACCTATCATAGATCTATACATATCATGATCCACTTCCAAAGACTCATCATCCTTGCTTAACTTACAACTAGTGATCATGGGGATACTAACAGGCTTGGAGTCTTCCATCTTAAATTTTTTTAGCATCTCTTTAATGTACTTGGTTTGAGAAATGAAGATCCCTTTGTCTAATTGAGTGACTTGTAATCCTAATAAGAATGTTAGTTCTCCCAACAAAGACATTTCAAACTCTTTCTTTATACCTGAGGCAAATTTTACACTCAGGATTTGTAGATCACTTCCAATATGATATCACTACATAGACAACAACAATGATCATATTCTCATTTTCAAATTTTATGTAGAGATTACTGTTAGTGGCCCCTCTTTTGTATCCTTGTTGCTTCAAGTAGTTTTCAAGTCTTGAGAACCATGCCCTTGGAGCTTGTTTGAGACCATAGAGTGCCCTTTTTAGTTTGCAAACATAATCCTTGTTTTTTTATAAGAGAAAACCTTCATGTTGTTCAATGTAGACTTCTTCTTCAATATTTCCATTTAGAAATGCAGATTTAACATCCATTTAATATACTTTGAATTTTTTGTAGCATGCAAAAGCTAAGAACATCCTTATTGCTTCAAGTCTTGATATAGGGGAAAACATTTCTTCAAAGTCAATACCTTCCACTTGGCCATATCCCTTGCATACCAGTCTAGCCTTGTTCCTTATTACTTTACCATCTTCATTTAACTTGTTCTTGAAAATCCACTTGGTTCTTCTCTATTTGGTCCAGCTCCTCATTCATAGCTTTGATCCAATCATCACTTTTTCTAGCTTATGCAAATGTTTTAGGCTCTACTAGTGAAAGTAGTGCTCATTCTTGATCATATATTAACCTTGTTCTTGTTTTAACTTCAGTACTTATGTCACCAATAACTTTAATTTCAGGATGATCCCTTTGAATTCTTCTTGATGGTGCTTTTGTATCCAATCTTGAAGAATCTTCTTTGTCATTTTATTTAGATACCTCATCTTCTTTTTCTTCCTATTCAATTTCTTCTTCATCTTGTGAATCCTCTTTCCTTTGTGAGTCTTCCTTGTCTTTATCATTATTTGTTATCTCATCATCTTGAGTTATATTTCTTCTTGGCTTCATGTCATCTATTCTTACATCTGCACTTTCTATGATCTTGTGTAGTCTTTGATTGTAACATCTATATGCTTTCTTGGTGGATGAATATCCTAGAAATATTCCCTCATTGGTTCTAGAGTCAAACTTACCAAGATCATCCTCATTCCTCTTTATATAGCACTTACTACCAAACACTCTAAAATATTTGACAGAGGAAGGTCTTCCATGCCATAGTTCATAAGGATTCTTATCATTATTTACTCTGAGTTGTCCTCTATTGAGTATATAAACAATTGTATATACTACTTTTCTCCAATATGCATCTGAAAGTTTTGCTTCATTAAGCATAGTTCTACCTGCTTCTTGGACTGTCCTATTCTTTATTTCCACAACACCATTTTTTTAGGAGTCCCTGGTGCTGAAAATTGTCTTTTAATTCCACAGGTTTCACAAAACTCATTGAATTCATTTGAGGTAAACTCTCCTCCATTATCCGACCTTAAACATTTGATTTTCAGATTTGTCTCATTTTCAACCATTGCTTTAAAAAATTTCTACTTCTCAAAATATTTTGATTTCACTTTGAGGAATGTCACCCAATTCATCCTTGTATAATCATCAATGAACAACAAGAAATAATACTCTCCTTGCGAACTTTTAGTTCTTGTTGGTGCACAAATATCAGTGTGAACTATTTTCAATGGTTGTGAGGTTGTATGTTCTTTGACTTTGAAGCTGGATTTAGTCTATTACCATGTTGACAATGTTTACAAACTGAATTTCGAGGCTTCACAATCATTGGCAAGTCTCTTACAGCTTCCTTCTTACTCACTTTTACAAGATTTTCAAAATTCAAGTGTCCCATCCTTCTATGCCATAGCCAACTTTCATCAATCAGAATCATGTAGCATTGATCTTCATTTTCTAGGATATATACATTGCTTGAACTCCTTATAGAAACACCAACAATTTTTCCTAAGTTTTTCTTCCTGATTTCACATTTCTCATAATCAAATATGCAGATGTTTCCTTGATCACATGTTTGACTCACACTGAGAAGATTAGGCTTTAAATCTTCTACTAGCAACACATTTTCAGCTCTGATTTTATTATTTCTGATAGCAACTATACCTTTTCCAATTATCTTAGAAGACATATTATCTACAAAGTGACTTTTCTATTTTGATCTCTTCTTAGTCTTATGAACCTGTTTGGGTCTCCTATCATGTGTTTTGAACATCCACTATCAACATGCCATATATTTTTCTTTTCTGTCGCACATAGAGCTATCATGGATTCTGTCCTGATCTCTACTACTTCCTTCTTATTCCATACCTTTCTCTATTATTTGTCTGAAAACCTTATTGCAGTGTTCTTTTCTATAGTAGTCATCAATTTAAATTCTCTAGCTATATGCCCATGGTTATTGCATTTGTAAAATTATATATCATAGCTTTGTAGAGGTGCAAAGGAATTATGGTTTCTTTTTCTTTCTTTTGGAGAGTTACTAGATGTATTCTTCTTATGGAAATGAACCTTTCCATATGCTTTGAAATTCAAGGCTTTATGTCCAAAATTATTACATGAGTAGCAGTGACCCAAAAATATCTGCTGATACTTGCTTGTCCTTGATCTTCTAGGCACCATATTTACCTTATGTAAGTGAGGAGTAGATTTCTGACTATCCCCCTTTTTAATTGAAATCATAAGTGCAGCAACATAACTCCTTTTGTTATATCCTAACCCAGTCTTGTCACTAGATGGTCTTTGGACATTTAGAATGTCATCTAGAGTGTTCGAGCTATTCTCAAACCTTGTTTTAATATATTTTTCATAAAGTTTCTTTTTAAGCTGAATAATTTTTTCTTCGAGTCTTTCAGATTCTTTCATTTTCTCTTTGAGCTGCAATTCTAGGTTCTCTTCAATATTCTTAGCCTCTTGGAGCTGGATCTTTAGATCAACAATGATTTGGCTTGACTCCTTATCTCTTGTCTTTTGTCCTTCTTCATAATCAGCTAGTTGTGTTCTTAAACATTTAATCTTCCTTTTACTTTTTCTCAATTCTTCAAGAGCACTTATGAGTTCGGCCTTTAAGTCCGTCTCTCCTTCCATATATGATTCATCATCTGGAGCTTGAGTTTCTATTCCCATGAATATAATTTATGTTTCCTCATATTCTTCTTCTTCATCTTCACTAACTTCCTGAGTGTAAAATATATTCTTCTTCCCATTAAACTTCTTCTTGTCTGCTACTTTGTTCTTCTTCAATTTCTTAGATGTTTCTCTATCATCACTATCATCTTGTTTGGGATAGGGACATTTTTTAGGCAAAATTCCCAATTCTTCCTTCATACTTGCCAATACATTTCTCAAGTTTCTTGAGGAAAATAGCTTCTTCATCATTTGAGTTCTCAAAGTGGCTTTTGGTTAATGCTTAAGATTTCTTTGACTCTTGTGTGGCTTTAAATGTTGCCTTTTTTCTTGATGGTTTGTTTGGTTATGTTCTCATCTCATAGGAAGTGAAGATCCCATGTAAATCATCCACTGTCATAAATTCAAGATCATCTAGATCTTCTACAGTAGACACTTTTGAGTCATACTTTATTGGTAAGGTTCTTAGTACCTTTTCAACAACTTCTTTCTCCTGTATTTCTCCTCCCAGGCCTCTGATAGCATTGGCAATTTCATCTACTCTTAGAAGATATTCTACAATGATTTCTTCTTCTTTCTTTTTTAAACTTTCTAATTGACCTTTGTATGTTTGGAGTTTGGATTGTTTGACTTTGGTATCTCCTTCATACACATTTTTTAATTTATCCCAAGCATTTTTTGTTGTCTTACATTGTATGACTTTAACAAACACTGAATTCAATAGTCCATTCAAAATTGCATTCAATGCTTTTGCATTGGCTTCATATTTATCTTGTTCATCTTTATCTGTAGGTAGATTATCTAGTATTTTATAACCCTTTTCAACAACATTCCAAACTTTGCATCCAAGAGACATTAGATGGCATCTCATTCTTACACTCCAATATGCATAATTCTCTCATGTGAATAATGGAGGTCTGTTAGCAATTAAACCTTCTTGTTGATCCATAGTGGTTTTAATAGGATATTCCTTCCAGTGATTAAACTGTAGTGAAGGATCTTGCTCTGATACCAATTGTTGGTTTATCCAACAATACTAAGAGGGGGGGGTGAATCAATATTGCCTTCTTTTACCTTCTTAAAACAATTAGCATTAAAAATATGCTATGAATCAAACAAGCAAAGACACAGAATTTTATCCTGGAAGCCTCAAAGAGCAAACTACAAAATCAAACTCATTAATAATATGATTTCTTACAAAATTGTTTTTCTTCTACAACGAAAAGGATGCACCAACATCCCAGTTATCTATCTGCATCAACAAATAAGGATGCCACAACACTCTTGTTTTCTAGATACTACTGGAAGGAGGCTACAACCTCCTTAGAAGGCTTCAACCTGCCCCTAGCACCACCCAACCTCCCTTGATTATTTTGACTTCCAAATCATTTTCTTAATTCATCAAATCTACCTCTAGAAATTCTTCATTTTCTGGTCTCTTCCTTTCTTGATTCCCTTTTTGATCTGCGCTATTGAGACATCATGCTTCAATTTCAAATATATGTTTAAATAACATCATGTATCTCATATTTTTCAGGTCGCATCTCTTCATTCTGAAGTTCGTGTCTTTTCACATTATGTCTTTCCAAAAGAATTAGATCTTTGTTTATTAATTACTAAATTAGATCTCTGTTTAATTTATTTTTCTGACAAATTGTAAATATTTCGAGTATATTTCCTGTGATCATATTGTAGTACCTACGTGCACATACAAGAGCCTACGGGCATATGTATGAGCCCTGCGGGTATATATATGAACCTGCGGACATGCATATGAGCCTACATGCATATATATGAACCTACAGGCATATGAGCCTATGGGCATATGAACCTATGGGCATATACAAGTTCATGCGGGCATATGAGCCTACGGGCATATACAAGAGCCCTGCAGGCATGTATATGAGCCTGCGGACATATCTTTAAGACCAGTGATCATATCCTTAAGCCCTACGGGGATATACTTAAGCCCTTACGGACATAACCTTTGGGCCCTTCCGGGAATCTCCTTAAGCATATATTAAGCCCTTGCAAGAATAACCTGCGAGCATATCTTAAGCTCTTGCGGGCATAACCTTAAGCCCTTATGGGCATATTCTTAGGCCCTCTTGTGACCCTCTTTGTGGGAACCTTCTTCTTGTTGACATCAATTCCAACACATTATTCAACATTCTCCCCCTTTGGCATTGATGGCAACACCAAAAAAATCTTTTCTCTTAAGGTCTGATAGACTAAAGTTGGTATCAGTGGACATTAACCACCACCACCACCACCATCAAAAGTGAGTAATGAAAAGAAGTTTATTTTTGTTTGTTTCTTGTTTTATTAATTTTTAAAGCATTGCATGGTTGAAAAGAATGAGTGGAAAAACTCCTTTAGGATAGGAGAATAAAAATTTGTTTTGTTGGCTCAATTTTAGACTAAGGTCCATCATAGTATTTATCAAAAGGAGTATGTTGTAGTCTAGGTGCTAGTATATTCAATTCCTATGAAGGGAAAGTCTAATATGAAGTGATGTGTTCTGAAAAAAAAATTGTATAGGGTTCCCATATATTGATAGTTGCATCTAATATCCAACCTACTACTCATAATTTTACTTTAACTATCATGTAAGTGTTAATCCACCATTTCACTACTAGCATCTATATATCTCATGAGTAAATGACATCACATCCAAAACCAACATCGTACTTAAGAGTGCAACATATATTCAAGCATATTATAGTTATTTAACAACATAGATAATCATACAATAGTAAAATACATGATCACCACATAATATTAAGACAACAACATTTTTAAAGGATATATGAAATCCATTAACATCCAATATAAGTCAGTACATCATCCATAGTCAATATTCAACCTTGAGACCACAATTAAACATGATACATTAAAGAAAATAGAGCCAACAAGAACCAAAATGCAATATAACGATCGCAACAATAACTACAACAAAACAACCTTTAATAGGTCTAATCCTTTACATTTTTATTATTATGCCCGAAGGAAAGAAGGCTCATTCAAAAATTTCATCCCATTAGTTTACTTTTAGTCCTAGCTTTATGAACCAACTAATATCTGCTTCTAATATGGATAGGTATCTCCATTCTTACACCACTCCATTTGTTGATCTCTTGGGATCTCACATGGTATCCTAGTTCTGCTCCCCATTTAATGCCAATGCTACTTACTTCTACTAAGAGTATTTATTCATTTGGCATGACTCATTATGCTCTTTTTGTTGAATCTATGATGCCCTATCCATTTTTACCACCGCAATGTGTCCATATTCCAAAAATCAAAATGAGGAGCCTCAAAAGCCTCAACCACACTTGTTGACTTACTGAGTCAAATTCTACTTCCCTTACTAAAATCCAAAAATTCCTTGAGTGAAGGGCCCAAATCTAGTACGACCTCCAAAAAAATTGTTTCTAAATGAAATGAATTCCTCCAATTTCTTGGTCCACTTAACCATCAACATGTTAAAACCTACTAGATGCACATTTTATTGGTTGGGAGATAGACCCAATGGATGGTTTCCTAAACTTGGGACTAATGGACTTCAATTGTGTTCTGTAAGTTTCCTACATTGCCATGTATCATCCTAGAACGATGGGAAAGGCTATCTAAATTGGGATTATACCTACCTTTTGGAATTCGAAATCTAGTCTTGTTCGTCATCCATGCTTTGTATTTTATTCATCTTCTCTTATTTTTCCAAAGGGTCCACTATTTATTATGTTTCATTTTGCAACTAGTCAATCCTCTCCGTGATTGCGTCTACTAGTTTCTCTCTTCTTACCAACTTGTACCAAACTATAGATTTCCATCAAAATTTTCGTATACTGGTCAGCTACTACCTATATTTTATCCTTCATTCACTCTAAGCCAACATTTTTGTTAGACATATACTTTGTAGTACTTGGGACATAATTTATTGTTGGATCAGTTTCTTAGTGTCCTATATCTCCTTCAACTTCTTCTTCAAGTTTATCATTTACATGATTGCTTGTTGAATTTTCTTTTCTATGTCAGTAAATAGGATATCCAATGTTAAATCCCAAATATCAACATATTCTTCTCTAATGATCAATGACATTTGGAGGAATCTATTTCATACAGAATCTATATCCTCCAATTCATGTTTTTCTTGTCATGGGTTGTTTAATTCCTTTAAAATGTTGTTAAATTACACCTAGAAATAGTTGATCATTATCCTTAAAAAATGGAGGTCCCTCTCTATTTGCAACAACATATTACCAATACCATTGGTTTAGATGAAGGGATGCCTTACTAAGTATCCAATTGGGACCTGGTTGATATCTAAGGATTTCAAGGCTTAGGAATGTACTAGCATGGTCAAGTTCATGTGAGCCAATGGCTACTCATTCATTAACATGGCAATATGTTAGTTATTTTCCTTATTATAGTATGTGTCCATGCTAGTACTGACATGGGTGTTTACATTCCTAACACTTTCCTAAACATCAAAAGTAATGTATTACATGATATCAAAAAAACATTGGCACACTTGCATCAACAAAAAAGGATATTTTTGGTCTTGGTCTGACTATGTTATCATTTACAAAGTGGTTGGCTAGTGTAGCAAAGCAAGTGGAAGCTTATATGCATGTTCTAATTATTGGGATGGAAGTGGGATGTTGGATTCCTACATTTTTCCTACATCTAGTCGGATATCGTCCATCTCTTCATCTTTGTCCTCGTCTCCTTTCTCTTTCTCATCTTGCTCTTCCTTTGGGATTCACCCCACTAGTTGGGTATATCTCGAGTCTTTCACATCTTTCCTCATTGCGATGTAGAGTTTGGGTTAGGCTATCGGATCCCTCCTAAGTATTTCCTTATTGTTCATGGCCATCCCTATCCTTCTTATCCTTTTGTACATGTTTACCCTTAGCTATGTCTTCAGGTCTATTTCTATTTCAATCTCATGCATGGGGAAAAGGGGTCTGTCTGGCTCCATTAGGTCAACCACTACTTTTGGAGGTTGTTCGAATTTAACATGTAATGGGGTTAGAAAATGAATATTAGGTGTTGTTGTGCTTACCAATCATGGCCTTTATGAAGAGTCAATACCTAGCTTGAATTTCCTTCATAGTTGTTTCCAACTCCTGAACTTCTATAACTAGACAGGTTGTAGCTATTGGTGGATGAGGCCTTGGCTTCTTGCTAGTTAATATATTTGTCAAAATATATGTTGGCTATGGAGCCTAATAATCTTCCTAATCCATAGTTCTTGTTTCAGTCGTGTTTGGATCCCAATTCCTAATGGGGTGATGTGGGGGGGTGGATTCCCGCCCCACTAATGTCACCAATGGGTCAAGCGGGGGAAGCAACAAATTTTTGGAGTCCCCATTGGCAGGGGTTTGGGGGCATTGCCCCCAAAGATATTTTTGGGGGGGAAAGTCCTTGTAAAATACTATAATTTTGTAGTCAATCTAGATCGTTCATCATTAGTTCATAGATTTCACAATAGAAGTAATTATGTTGGTGCTCTTTTTCCCTAGAAGGAAATATTTTTTTATAAGAGCATTGTATTACGGTTGTGTAGCATGACAAAGACTATGAGAGAGTGAAGAGGAGATTGCAGTGGATGTGTTATAGGTTTTATCCCTTCATTTTGTTGGACACAATAAATGAAGGGCTAGTTGTTTCTCCGTGGATGTAGCCCACATCGAGTGAAACAAGTATATTTGTGTCTTTGTTGTATTGTGTTAACTATTATGTGTTTTATTTCTACATTCATTTTTATTTTCATTGCTTTGCAATCTTATTCCTAACAATATCAACTAGCTACATAACCCCCTATCGAGCTTCCTCTCTTTTCTAGTTTTCCTTGATGGTGATGGTGATTTAGGAAATTAAAATCTATCAATACCATTATGATGGAAATATTGGATGTATAGCCCACTTTTGTGACTAGAATTAACGAAAAGCCTAAATCTAGTTCTTTATCAGCTTCCTCTATTTTATGTTGATTGGATTGGTAGCAAGTTGTGGTACAAGATGCAAAAGTTTTCAAATTCCCCATCCCCTTTGTGTAGTATTTTCTTTGCAAAGAGGAAGAATATTACTAGCTCAATTCTATTGGTTTTTAATCCAAGTTATCTCAATCCTATCTACACCCTCCATGATTGACTTTATGTAGTTGTTTCATTGGATCACTTCAAATTTTAACCACTTTTGATAGTGGTTGAATCTTGGTGGGAGTCGAGGAAGATATATTGTTAGCTACACCATCCTCTTATACAAAGTTGTAAAGGCCTTGTCACTGATATCAACATGGTAGAATTATTTCTATCCCTCCATGGCACAAATCCTATTCAAATTGACTCTTTATTCGATTTAATGAGATGACATTCTTGTAGTGGTTTCTATTTAAACATGGAAAAGGCCAACAAAAAACACCAATAGTTGAACTCTTATCTGTTTGAGTGGGTCATAACGGTGGCCTCAATGAACTCATTCAAGAAAAATTGATAACACTTTAGGCACCACGTTCTAAACATGCATGACCAATGGAAAGAATGTTGAGATTTCATTCTTCATTCTTTAGTTTCCTCATTTTGTCGCAAGCTAAAATCCAAGTTTTCATCCTATTGATGGGTTAGGATGGAACCTAAAAGTATTAATAATGTTCCAAATTATTGGGAAAGGCTAGTTAAATATTTTCCAATTATAGCTAAGTGATTGGCCTGAGGAGTGGGGATGGAAAAAATATAAAGGTGAGTATGGTTCCCTGGATTGGGGGATCAAATTTCAAGTTGTTTAATAATTTAATAGTACCTCTAAGGGACAAAGTCATAGTCACTTTGGATCAATTCTATATCCCATATTCTAGGGCTATTAATGAACAAAGATGGAAGAAGGGTAACTCACTGGGTCTCACTAGTCCAATGGAATTTTATGTACAAGGATTGAAGCACTTAGGCATATTCCTTAGCCAAGAGGAGGATACACTAGTTTGGACTTGGAATGTTGCTAATTTCCAGGTAACAACAAAATTGGATTATGAATCAATTTATTATGATAGCTCGATAGAGGATAAGGAGTGGTGGTATGGTATTATTTGGAAGTGGAATTGCCCTCTTAAAATAAGCTTGTTTCTGTGGATGTCGCTTTCTACTAAAATTTTAACCTTGGGTAATTTTTTGAAGCGAGGAGGACATGGACCAAATGTTTGTGTGTTGTGCTTGAGTGGAAAGGAAAGCATTAATGATCTATTTTTTATATATCCCTTTGTAAAGCAGGTGTGGAAGTCTCTTAAGGGTATACTCAAGTTCACAAGGCACTGCATTATTGTGCCTTTAGTATGCAGTTTTTAAAAATGGTTAAACAATGTACCCAAATTTCACTTCAAAGTGTTTCCTAGTTATTTTTGTTGGGGCATATGGTGACACATGAATAAAGTCCTTTTGGGGGGTTGGAAGTCAAATTCGAGCCACATTATTAAAACAAACAAATTGGGTTCTTTTCTCGAAGGTGGTAGGGGACTCTAGGGTTATTGTTGATTGGGCAGTCAAAAAAGTTGCTTTGTCGGTGTTCAATCTTGGATGGTAGAAAAGAAGAATATGACATTTCTAGGAGGCTTTTGAAGACATTCAATACTTACACAAATATAATGATTTTAATGTTGTGGAAAGTGTAAATGAAGGTTTACTTTTGTAGCCCGCAAGGGTGTAGCTCAACCGACGATTCGCTTGATATGAAGGAAATGTTGTAAATGGAGGTCAATAGTTCAAATCACCCCAGCTTACCTGTGCCCCATGCTTGTGGGATGTGTGGGTTCACCTAGGGGTATAGTGGTAGAGGACGGGATTGGATCCCTGGACCCCGTGTCATGTGAGTACCAGCCTGAGATGCACCTGCAACAATTAACTAACAAGAATACGCGAAATAGCATAAATGACAGAACTCAGAATCACTTTTATATTGATCACAGGCCACTTCGAGGGGGCAACCTCCTTTGAGCAAGCTCAATACAAATAA
Organism: Larix kaempferi; assembly: GCA_027924585.1. Classification (NCBI taxonomy): domain Eukaryota; kingdom Viridiplantae; phylum Streptophyta; class Pinopsida; order Pinales; family Pinaceae; genus Larix; species Larix kaempferi. Next base: position 7,557,513 of record BSBM01000770.1, read on the forward strand.
CTTCACCGTGCCTTCATAGGTCTCGACACACACTTATATACTAATTCTAGGCGCCAATACTATGGGTCAAAACCATGGGTCGTTACAAACTATGGATCAACAATACTACGGGCGACTTACAAAGCATATGCGCCAACAACAATAACACAAACTATTGATCAACAAATACTACGGGACGACTTACAAAGCATATGCATCCAACAACAACATACTAACAAAGTAAAGACATGGGTTCCTAACATCCCCTCCCCCTTAAAAAAAATCTTTGTCCTCAAAGCTTTAGATGTGGAAATTGTTGTTGAATCTGAAGGAGTGGTTCCCATGTAGCATCCTCTGGTTGCATGCCGTGCCACTGAATTAAGACCTCTGTGATAGAGCGAGAGTGAAGCTGACGCGTGCGCCGATTGAGGATGGCCTCTGGCTCCAAAAGGATGGATCCTTCATTATCCAGTTCGGGTAAAATCGTTTGTCCACTGATGTTGGTGCCAAGAACTTTCTTCAGACAAGAGACATGAAAGACTGGATGAATGCGGGAAGAAGGAGGAAGTTCCAATTTATAAGCAACGGACCCAATCTTCTGAAGAATCCGATATGGCCCATAGAACTTTGGAGCAAGCTTATGACGCCCTTTGAGTTTCAAGGATGATTGTTTGTACGGCTGGAGACGAAGAAAAACCATATCGCCGACTTGAAAAGTGCGCTCCGAACAGTGCTGATCAACTTGTTGCTTCATGTGATTTCTTGCCATGTGAAGATTGTCCCGCAAAATGCGAAAAATCTGATCACAGTTTCGAAGGACCGTGTTAACTTCCTGAACTGGTGAACTGGTGGGGGTGTATGGAAGAAGAGCTGGAGGTGCCTGACCATAGACTGCTTCATATGGGGTCATTTTAGAGGCAGTGTGGTAAGAGGTATTGTACCACCATTGAGCGAGAGGGAGACATTTTTCCCACTGATGTTGTTGTTCCGAGGTGAAGCAACGAAGATAAGTTTCCAAGCATTTATTGACAATTTCAGTCTGACCATCTGTTTGTGGGTGATACTCTGAATTCATCTTCAGTTTAGTGCCAGTGTGGAGAAATAGTTATGTCCAAAAATGACTGGTGAAAGTTGCATCACGATCCGAGACAATGGAAGAAGGGATGCCATGAAGACGAAAGATCTGGTCTAGAAAAATTTGAGCGATAGAGGAGGCTGTATAGGGATGGCTGAGAGCACAAAAATGACTATATTTGGAGAGGCGATCAACCACAACGAGAATCACTGTCTTCCCGCCAGATTTAGGGAGCCCTTCAATGAAATCCATAGAAATATCTGTCCAAATCCGTGTAGGTATCGGAAAGGGTTCAAGCAATCCTGGAAGGAGTGTTGTTTCACCCTTATTGCGCTGGCAGGTATCAAATTTGGACACCATCTGTTGAATTGTCCTTTTCATTCCTTGCCAAAATAAGTTACGTTGTGCTCGTTCATACGTTTTGAGGAACCCAGAGTGCCCTGCCGATGGAGAAGCATGGAGTTCATAGAAGATATCCTATTGAAGATCTGTGCTCTGGGGAAGCACCAGACGACCCTTGTATCACAGAGAAGCACCATCCCAAGAGTAATGTGGTACAGCAGAAGGGTTGTTGGTAAAGCATTGGATGATTTGAGATAAGGAGGAGTCATTGACATAACCCTGTTGAACAGATTGCAACCAATTTGGAACAGGCATAGAAATAGCTGAAAGAGAACCTTGGGCATCAAATGTGCGAGAAAGAGCATCTGCCACAATATTGTCTTTACCCTTCTTGTAAGTGATCTCATAGTCATAACCCATGAGTTTGCTAACCCATTTCTGTTGTGCCGGGGAGGAGACACGCTGGTCCAAGAAATATTTCAGACTCTGGTGATCAGTCTTGATGCAGAAATGATTACCTAATAGGTATGGGTGCCACTTCTGAACTGCATGCAAAATAGCCATCATTTCCTTCTCATAGGTAGAGGCAGCTAAATTCTTACCTGAAAGGGCTTTGCTGGTGAACGCAATGGGATGTTCATCTTGAAGCAGAACAGCACCAAGTCCATTGCCGCAAGCATCACTCTCAATAGTGAAGGGCTTGGAAAAATCGGGCATAGCGAGCACAGGTGTAGTACACATAGCTTGTTTTAGTTTGTCAAATGCACACTGAGCAGCAGGTGTCCATGTGAAGGCATCTTTTTTCAATAGAGCAGTTAATGGAGCTGCAATATTCCCATAATCCTTGACAAACTTGCGGTAGTAGCCAGTCAACCCCAAAAAACCACGAAGGCTCTTGAGTGTCTGAGGATGCGGCCAATTGGTCATGGCATCGATTTTGGCAGGATCCACGCGAACCCCTTGTGCTGAGATAATGTGCCCAAGATACTCAACTTCCTTCTGTCCAAAAACACATTTAGACTGCTTGGCATGGAGATGATGATCAGAGAAAAGTTGCATGACAAGATCCAAATGCTGGAGATGTTCATCCCATGTTTTACTGTAGATGAGGATATCATCAAAGAATACCAGAATGAATTTCCGCAAGTAGGGTCGAAATATTTTATTCATTAAGGCCTGGAATGTGGACGGAGCATTAGTGAGGCCAAAGGGCATGACCAAAAACTCATAATGGCCATCATGTGTGCGGAAAGCTGTTTTAGGGATATCATCCTCATGAACCTGAATTTGATGATACCGAGAACGAAGATCCAACTTGGAGAAAAAGTGAGCCCCATGAAGCTCATCAAGAAGCTCATCAACAACAGGAATTGGAAACTTATCCTTGATGGTGAGGTGATTAAGCGCTCGGAAGTCAATGCAGAGGCGCCATGACCCATCTTTTTTGCGGACAAGAATAACTGGAGAAGAAAAGGAACTAGTGCTTGGGCGAATAATACCTTGCTTCAATAAGTCCCGAACAAGCATTTCAATCTCTGTTTTTTGGTGAAATGGGTAGCGATAGGGCCTGATGTTGGGAGGAACGCTGCCAGGAAGGAGCTGAATATGATGGTCTTCTAGCCTGGAAGGTGGCAATCCCACTGGTTCAGCAAAGACACCTGTATATCGATCCAAAATTTGTTGTAGATCCAAAGGAGTAGTGGAGACTACTGATGGTTGCATCTGGATGGAATGGATCTGAGCAATGACACCATGTGAATTCTTCTTGAGGAGTTTTTCCATGCAATGTGAACTGATGATGCTGAGAGAACCTGGTTGTAATCCTGTCAATGTGTGTTTTTTTCCATTGAGGGAAAACTACATCCAAAGTTTAGCAAAATCCCATAAGATAGGGCCAAGTGTGCGTAGCCATTGAGCGCCCAAAACCACATCACATCCACCTAAGGGCAAGGCAAACATGTCAGAGCGCAAGGTATAATATCCCATAGAGATACACACATTTCGACACTTCCCTTTGCAAGGTAAGGTGCCCCCATTGGCAATCATGACTTCAAAGTTGGAGCAAGGATGGATAAAACAATCAGCTTGTAGGGCAATCCGAGGGTCAATGAAATTATGAGTGCTCCCAGAATCAATGAGTATTGTAAAAGGAAGATTCTTGAAGTAACCCCTAACCCGCATTGTTTGGGGGGTGGTGATTCCAGCTAAATCATGGAGAGATATCTCTGGCTGGTCATCCTGAGACAGAGGGTCAATAGGCGGTTCCTGAATGTCAACCGGAGCATCCAGTGTTTCTGGATCTTCGTCACCAATTTCAGAGGTAGGCGGAGACTCCACATCCAAGAGATAGAGCTTTTGCTGAACACATCTATGTCCCCGAGTGAATTTCTCATCACAATTATAGCAAAGCCCCTTTTCTCTGTGTGCTTGCATCTCTGTTTCAGACAAACGCTTGATAGGAGTCGGTCGAGGAGCCTGCGGTATAGGTGGTCGCTGAGAACCCATATTTCGAAAGGGAACAAAAGTGGGCTTGGAGCATTGTTGGGCTACAATCTTGTCTTCTGCCAACTTAGCCAACCCTAGTGCTTCCATCATTGTGTTGGGACAGAACATTTTGACCTCAGAGCGGATGGCATCCTTTAGACCACTGATAAAACAACTCCGGTAAAAGTCATCAGACAATCCTTCGGTGTGGTTGGCTAGATTCTCAAATTCAGTTTGGCGAAGTTTAGTGAGGGCTCCTATGAAATCATCAAAATCACTAGGACCAAATCGGTTCAAAAGGAGTTGGCAAAAGTATGGCCATTTGGGTTATGGATGAGCCTTGATGTACCAACGGTACCATTGAAGAGCTTCCTGTTCCAAGTGAAAGGATGCCAACGGAACTTTGTTGACAACAAAAGTATTATGCAAACTGAAATACTGTTCTGCACGATAGATCCATCCAGTTGGATCGATACCATTGAAGCGAGGAAAATCAAGCTTCGGACCACGAAAATTGCTGGAAGAAGAGAACCCATTGTCTGTTGAAGACTTGGACTGTCGTTTGTTGTTCATAGCTGAATGTTCAAGATGGAGACCGAGAAATTTTTCATCCAGATCTTGGAGTTTGGCTTGGATGGCTACAAGTGCGTCCTCCATGGTTTTTTCTCCTGCACGGGTGACAACCAGACCCTTCTGATTTTTTTTTCGGTTGACTGGGTAGGAAAACAAAAACAGAAGCTACTTTAGTAAAGGAAAATCTGGACTTGGGAAAAAATCAGAAGGGTAATTGGGGTTTGACTAGGTTTTGGACACTGTTGGATAGACAGGGAAGCAAAAATGAGGATTTCTGAAGTGGGGTGCAAGAATGGGAAAATTTGGCAGAGGGGAACAAAGATGCAGAATTCAGAAAGGAACTCTGTGGTAAAATTTGAAGGTGATTGGGTGAAATCTGAGGAAGTTATGGCAAACCCTAAAAATAGACAAATGTGGGATTTCGGGCTTTGGGAAGGAGAATTGGGGATAGGGTCCTCAGGACTAAAATGTGCAGAATGGGATGACAGGGATTCCCCGAAAATTTTGAAGGGAAACAGAGTGAAAATAAGGGAGATATGGAGAAAAAACTCTTCCTTTTTTTTTTCTTTTTTTTTTTTTTAAGACTGGAGTGGCTACGGCTCGAAAGGGATCTGGAACAACGCTGAATGGATTGAAAACGGTTGAATCTAGAATGGCTTGCAAAATGGATCTGAAACGGCACAGCAGTGATCGACAATAGTTCAGCTGAAAGTAGATATGGACCCCAGGTATGTGCGGCTTCCTAACAGTTCAGGGGTTTCACTTGGCCACCAATGTTGTCTGACGGCTTGCGTATTGGGGCAGTACCCCTCACTCCACGGCTTAGGTAAAACGGATAACCGCTTTTCCACAAACGACAGCTCTTGGTTTACCTCACGGGTGGGAACTAGTCAATCAGGTAGGGGTCGTTGCCCTTTTCGCTGGCAGGTCCTCTCAATGGGCCAGCTACTTCGGGGTTCCTGTGGTACTCCTCACAATGAGTTTTAGGGCTTATGCCCAAGTACTTACCACAGTTAAGCAGATAGGGATTATTCCCGAATCCGACCTGCAACAGATGCGAAAAACAAATTGGCAGAAATTTCACCCAGCGAGCCCAAGAAAGTGCTCTGATACCAGATGAGATGCACCTGCAACAATTAATTAACAAGAATACACGAAATAGCAGAAATGACAGAACTCAGAATCACTTATATATTGATCACATGCCACTTCGAGGGGACAACCTCCTTTGAGCAAGCTCAATACAAATAAATTCACCGTGCATTCATAGGTCTCGACACACACTTATATACTAATTCTAGGCGCCAATACTATGGGTGAAAACCATGGGTCGTTACAAACTATGGATCAACAATACTACGGGCGACTTACAAATCATATGCACCAAAAACAATAACACAAACTAATTATCAACAAATACTACGGGACGACTTACAAAGCATATGCGTCCAACAACAACATACTAACAAAGTAAAGACATGGGTTCCTAACACAGCCCCATCCCAGTTGTCGATTCCCCTATTTTAAAAAAAGGTTTACTTTTGTATGAGGAATTTAAGAACTCCTCTTTAATTCATAGGGGCTCCATAGTTCTTTTTTGATATTACAAGTAGTTTTGGACTTTAAGCCGTTTGAAAGAATGTCGTGACTTTGTAATTTTTATATGTTATGCAAAAAGTCAAATTTATCTATTTTTGGACTATGGAAAAAAATGTTGATAGTGAGATCTATCGTGCTTTTTTGGACTATAGAAAACAAAAGTTGATGGTGATATCTTTGAAGATATGGTAGTAAAGAACTAAAGCTTATCTTTATTTAATAAATAAAAATAAAAATAAAGATAAAGATTCAACTATTTTATTAAATAAAGATTCATATCTAATGAATGAAAAGGTGCATCCAAACGGGACATCCAAACGTCATGTCATGGATGCTTCATGAATGCAACTAGAGTTGGAATTTGACGGGCATTTACCCATTTTGGAGCATTTTTCCCGTCAAATACGGGAATTTTTTTGATCAAAACGTTTTGTTAAACGTTTAAATTTTCTTACAAACCGTCATTTTGACGGTTAAACTTTTCTTCAAAACTTCATTATACCTATATTAAGACTACCAAGAATTAGGAGGTAAACTGTGGTCCATAGGATGCTCAAGGTTGTGCTGCTATAGTGAGTTAGTGACTAGTTTGCGAGTGGGGCTTGTTGGATGGGCAGTGGGATGAATCCACTGATAGTCTACCTTGGGCGATTGGATAAGTCGATGTGTATTGTGTTAGGTAAATTCTTAATGTTAATTGAATGCAAAAATTAATGATGGACCATGGTGAATAGTGAATCTATGAAGGCTCAGAACCGGCCAGGCAGTATTGGTAATTGGAAAGCACAATTGCAAGAATACCATGGTCCGCAGCCTACTGGAGTCTGGAATATGGAGTCTACACTATTTACTCATTCGACCACAGCTCGCTGGATTCTAGACTCATTCGTGGTTGATTCTACCAGTTGCAGGCTTGAATTTTCGGTAAGGTTACCTCATTTTAGTGATTCTATTTTTGTTTTTCAAGAGCTAGAGGTTTTGTTATTTGTTAAGCACATTTTGGCTAACCATTTGTGTTGTGTGAATGTGCACAGGGCTCAACCTCATCCCTCTAGTGATCGCTTATTACCAGCTAGAACTCTAGTCTACCAGTGTCGATAGCTTTCCTCTAAGAACAGCGTTATCTCTAAGCTTGTTGTAAGCTTGGTGTGTGAATTTATGTAGATGCTTAGGGTGCAGAGGAAATTGAGGGCTAGAATTGTAATTTCATTTGGTCTTACGGCCTCTTTCCTGGTAATATTTTAAAACTGGTTGTTTTATTTTCCTTAGTACATGACTTTTTCATCGCTGAGGGTTTTCTCGCACTCCCACTTGGGATTATTTTCATATACCAGGTATGCCTGAATGTTGGTATGATAGCTATTTCACATTTATTGGAGATGGGAAGGGGGTTTCATCAATTGTGACTCACCTCGATGTTCATTTATTTTTTTGGG
>BSBM01000770.1:7570000-7785000 GCA_027924585.1 Larix kaempferi
TGCTCGTCCTCACAATGATGACGATGATGATGATGATGAATATGATGATGATGATCATGTTGTGGATCATGTTGTGTATGATGATGAAGATGATGATGATGTGTTGCATATTCATCATCACCTTCATCATCAACATCATCATCATCATCATCTCCATTAGTCATCATCATCATCATCATCATCACCATCTTCATCGTCATCATCATCATCATCATCATCATCATCATCTTCATGATGATGATGATGATGATGATGATGAAGATCATGATGAATATCATCATCATATTCGTCATGATGATGATGATGATGATGATGATGATGATGATGATGATGATGATGATGATGATGATGATGATGATGAAGATCATGATGATGATGATGATGATGATGATGATTAATATGGTGATGATGATGATGATGATGACTAATGGAGATGATGATGATGATGATGTTGATGATGAAGATGATGAAAAATATGCAGCACATCATCCTCATCATCATGATCATCTTCATCATCATCTTCATCATCATCATCACCATGATGATGATGATGAAGATAGCTATGACGAGTATGATGAAGATGATGAAGATGCCAATTATGATGACAAAGACAATGATCATAGTGACCATGATCATATGATGATGATGATGATGTTGAGGATGATGAAGATGGCGATGATGATGACTAATGAAGATGATGATGATGAATATGATGATTTTGATGATGATCATCATATTCGTCATCGTCATAATCATCTTCATCATCATACTCATATTCATCATCATCCACCACCACCACCACCATCATCATCATCATCATCATCCTCGTCCTCACAATGATGATGATGATGATGATGATGACGATGATGAAGATGATGATGATGATCATGTTGTTGATAATGATGAAGATGATGATGATGATGAGGATGATGTGTTGCATATTCGTCATCATCTTCATCATCAACATCATCATCATCATCATCTCCATTAGTCAGCATCATCATCACCATCTTCGTCATCATCCTCGTCATCATCATCATCATCATCGTTGTCGTCTTCGTCGTGATGATATGATGATGATGATGATGATAAGGATGATGGTGATGACGAGTATGATGAGGATGATGAAGATGACTATTATGATGACTATCATCATCATCATCAACAACATATGATCATCATCTTCATCATCCTCATCATCATCCGTGTCCTCACAATAATGATGATGATGATGATGAGGAAGTTGATGATGATGATTATGTTGATGATGATGATGTGCTACATATTCCTCATCATCATTATTGTGAGGACGCGGATGATGAAGATGATGATCCTATGTTGCTGATGATGATGATGATAGTCATCATAATAGTCATCTTCATCATCCTCATCATATCATCACGACGAAGACGATGATGATGATGATGATGATGTGCTGCATATTCGTCATCATCTTCAACAACATCTTTGTCATCGTCATCATCATCATCATCATCATGAATATGATGATGATCATGATGATGATGATACGAAGATGATGACGAAGATGTCAATGATGATGATGATTATGAGGAAGATGGCGATGATGAGTATGATGACGAAGACGAAGATGACTATTATGATTACGAAGACAGTGATGATCGTGACCATGATCATATGATGACGATGATGATGATGAAGATGGTGATGATGGTGACTAATGAAGATGATGATGACAAATATGATGATTATGATGATGATCATATTCGTCATCATCATCATCTTCATCATCGTACTCATATTCATCATCATCCACCATCGACATCATCATCATCATCATGATCATCATCATCCTCATCCTCACAATGATGATGATGATGATTATCATCATCATCATCATGGTGTTGATGATGATGAAGATGATCATGATGATGAGGATGATGTGCTGCATATTCATCATCATCTTCATCATCAACATCATCATCATGATCTCCATTAGTCATCATCATTATCATCACTTTATACAACATTAATATATCTACTATGTATTTAATTATTCTTGATGTAATACATATGTTTCTAATTGAAAATTAAATTAATGTTTTGAAATCAAAATACACAAATTTGTAAATATACCCTTAAACCCCTAAACACCTAGAAGCACTGAAATGCACTTATGGATTATGGGTTGGGTTAGAAGAGGTCCTAAAGGCCTTTATGGGGGAGGGGTTCTTTATGGGGAGGGGCTCTAGGCATAACCTGACGCATTTATATCTGTTGGGCAATAAATACAGTGAACATTACCCACCAAACATTACAAGGTTCAGTAGGGACGCGCACGCACATCTAGCGCGCACATGCATCTGGCGCGTGCGCATCCCTGTTGAACATAAAATTTAGAAAATCACCATCGTTATTTCTCCCACATTTTTTTCCTCATTCATCGCGTTCTCTTCGCTGGTTTCACGCACAGTCCGAAAAGCATTTACATGGTATATTGAATTCATACACCATTTGGTGCTTCCTTCACCATTTGGATAAAATACACAACATTTGGGGCTCTATTTGTCTCTTTGTATTGAATACACACCTATTGAGATATATTTGGATCAATTGAGTGAATGCACAATAGTTGGACTCTATTTGGAACCTTGGATTGAATTCTTATGCTACTTGGACACACATGAAGTCTTCTTACATATAGTGGACACATCAAAAGAGCATTTGACATTTGAAGCAAAGAGCAATCATAATCCTTGAGGTATGGTGATAATTTTATCTTGTTAAATGTAATTTAGTCTTCATTCACTTGTTTGAATGGCATCTATTTTGGGTTTTCCTCATGAATTTTATGATAGATCTATTTTAGTCTTCTTAATATTCAACATAGACAGTAAAAACATCTTACCAAAAAAAAATACAACATGCACCAAGCAATGCTTTCAACCTTTCATGAAGATAATAAAAAAAAATTACTTGCATCACCACCAATAACATTTCATAATCACATTCCTCAATCTAGTAGACAAACATTTGTTGAATTCCTCATGGTTTCACCACAACAACTTACACAAACACCTAAACAATTGAAAACTATTCGTTTTTGGGGCTATTTTCCCTCATCCATACCATGAAAATGAAGTGAGTATGAGCTTTTAAGATTATATGAAAACATTCTCACTAGATGTTGTTGTACATAATCAATTGCTACATCGAGCTTTAATAATCTTGCACATCGAGTTTTAATATCTTGTTTGTTGTTCATTCTTGCAGGGGTGATATTTTTGTTTTTCCAAAAAACGCATTGAATATGCGCAACAAATGTAATAATAAAATAAAGTCTAGAAGGACACGGCTGGCCCCTGAAAAGGCCCATGATATAAGAGAAAATGCCAGGTTGTACATGCAAAACCATAGAAATCAAAATGTTAGTGCCTTAGATCCATCAACAACCAATGACGAAGTGGTTGAAGTCAATCAAATCTTGCCTGATGTCGAGTATGAAGGGATGGATTTTGAACAAGTTCTTAACTGGAAACCTCCCCAAGAAGAGCACACTCATGGCTAGCACACTCCCTTGCAGGACCAATTTGTGAACAAAGGGCCACAACAAACCGTTGACGAGACTCATACTTCCTTTCCGACTCCCTTGCCTTGACTATCAACCAGACGACGAAGAACTCCCAGACGTATTCATGTGGATGAAAGTTCATTTTCAGGACTTGAAGGTAAGATGCCCAAACGCACTATTGATTTCCATTGTAGCAAGATAATCGAAGATTGTTTTCAATCCAAAACCAATGCAGCAAAATGTCAATTGTTTCTTACTTTGTTAAAATCACATTGTCTAGCTCATGTTAGGAGAATTTTGGGCATAAAGGTAGTTAGAAGTTCAGAGGCCAACAATCATGTTATTAGAAATCTACAATCTGCATTTAATATGATTGGAAAAACTTCTTGTACAAAATATTTTAATGCGGCCCGTCGTGTACTGTCGGAATCGATTGTAGACAAATCCACACGGCAACGTCGCCTACTATTACACACATGTAAAATATTTAAAGTAGATGGAAAGACTCTTCAATAGTATTCTTCCATTAGAGAAAAACTTGAGACCCTAGGCCAAAAGGATTGTTGGGCCTTTGTTGGTAGGTTACCTCATTCAGACATGAAGCTCATTGATGCTGTTAAAGAACTAGTGCAAAAGTTTTGGCATGATAACACTAGACCGTCATCGAATCAAAGATATGTTTTAAAGTTGAGAAAAGGTGTTAGGGGGGGTGAACCCCATGTCAAGCACTTCCTTGACATGACACAAACAGAACTCTATGAGAGGTTCAAGAATGAGCACACACAATTGAACTTGGGCCAAAGGTCCTTTGAAAAATGCAAACCCTGGTATGTTAGAATTTGCCTTGATAGCAATACATGTTGTTGTAGATACCATGTAGAATTTGAGTACTATTATGATACATATAGACATATATTTTGTGGTTTGCATACTGACATTGTGCAGGATTTCCCATCGTTACAACCATCAAATGCAGCCAGAGAATTTATACATAGCATAATGTGTCCAAGACCTGAAGGACAAAAATATTATAAAAGATCATGTTTATATGGGACATGTTTCAGTTGCAGTGGATTTGCATTATTGAGCTGCTGCATCCACACAACTGCGGAGCACGAATTTGGGAGGATGTCAGTAGAAATGCAAAACTCCCAGTACATAACATATCAAGTAGATAGTTCGAAGGAAACAAAAAAAATTACATTGGTGAAGTCACAGGTAATCTAAGTTTGCATACTTTCATATTGTACATGTTGAATTTGTACATTTGTATTCAGATTGAAAATGTCACTTTGTATTAATGCCCTTGGTTTTGTGGCACTAGGTACAAATTTGCAAATTCATGAAGGAATTCTACCAAAAGACTGAGAATTATGTACAGCATGTCCATGTAGCACAATGGCAGGATGAACAGTACAGACAGTGCAGGGACACCTTTTCCAAGGGCACAATATTGTCGGTTGTGGACATTGCGGAAAAATACACCCTGCAGCCACGGAATGATATTCAAAGTCAATACTACCATTCAGACCAAGTTAGCATAATGGTCCATATCATGTACAGGCACGCGCCAGAGAGCAACAACAACATGAGGATAATACTGAAAGAGACCAACTTCTACATCAGTGACGACAGGTGCCACGACCTACATTATGTGCAGCATTGCTTCAAAATTTTCTATAATCAACTAAAGGAGAGAGGTATACAGATGGATCATCATTGGATATGGTTAGATGGTTGTGTATGCCAGTTCAAAAATGCACATGTTTTCCAGTGGTTGAGTATTTTGGACAAGAATTATGATGTGATGCATGTATGGAACTATTTTGAGACTGGGCATGGAAAGGGAGAGCATGACGGGGCTGGAGCATGTCTCAAAACTGCCCTACGAAGGGAGGAGATGAGGTGCATGGGAGGCCCTCATATTCGGAATGTTGAATCCACAGTTCGATGGTGCAAAGAAAAAATGTCAGATCGAACTACGGAGCAACACATACCAATAGGTAGAGGACATGTTGTCAGAAATTTCTGGAATGTAGTTGATATAGATCGATCCCGTTCTTATAGTTGTAGTACTGTGCAAGGCACTCGTGGATTTCATTCGGTTCAAAGCTCAAACAACCCCTTATTTGAAATATGGACGTGAAAACTTGCTTGCCTTTGTGGGTCTTGCAGCAGTTGTGAGTGGGATGAGTGTGAATCAATGGATTGGGTTGATGAATGGGATCATCTACCACTTGCAATGGACCCACGTGCAGTTGTTGAAACAATCCATTTAGAGGAAGGCCAGTCCTCTATTTCGAATGAATATGATCATATATCTGATCTTGTACAGCCAGGTAAACATTTCTGCATGCATATCCCGGTTCCCTCCTTTTTTTTGTAATTATCCAAGTTATCAAACCACTACTTGTTGGAGTATGACCTTAAAATGCATTTTTGCAAGACACATCTATGCAGTTGTCGCTCCGACAAATAGTGCAATTGGGATGAATTATTGGTTGGCACGATGCATCCAGGGGAAGCAAACCCTCCTCGCATCATTAACAGATAGTGAAGGCATTACCTTTCTGACTGGTTCGATGGTTGTTCAGGGGGAATATCTTATAGTGGATGGAAAGGGACCAAAGAGCAATGGCTACACATACACGGATTATATACCAGGGTCACGGGTGTATCACTTTACGCACTTGATCATTGGTACAAACATCCAACTACATACAATTTCAATGAAGTCATCAAACAAGGTACGCTACTTACTACCTCATGCGCAACATGAGAGGTTGTTCGAGACAATAAAAAATCGAGAGGATCTAGAAGGCCTAATTGACTGAGGTACATAGTATAGCCATGTGATTGTTTATTCATACATGATTAATGTTATTCATGTTAGATATTTTATTTGATATCGTTATCTTATATCGTTTATTTGATGTTTGATTTATGATTAAGTTATGATTTACAGCCATGTGATTGTTTATTCATGCATTATTAACCCTAGAAGCACCAATATAACCCTGCAAACACAATCTAGCCCTAGAAATCGTAGAAAGCTAAACTAACCCCAGAAACACTAATCTAACCCTCAGAAACTAATCTAGAATCCTAGAAACCTAATCTATCCCTATAATCCGTGAACACATACATGTACCCTCAATGCTTGAGTTTTTGGAAGTCGACCTCCCACCCCACATGTCCTCTTCAAAAAATTTTGTTCTCTTGGTTTTATGCCCACCCAAACTTCTTCATCATCATCATCATCAACATCATCATCATCAACATCATCATCATCATCATCATCATCAACATCATCATCATCATCTTCTTCTTCTTCATCATCATCATCTTCTTCATCATCATCATCTTCATCACCCTCACCATCATCATCAACACCATATTCATCATCATTGTCATCTCTAGGTTCCTCATCAACATCTCCATCATCATCATCTTCTTCATCATCATCATCATCATCATCATCATCTTCATCACCATCACCATCATCATCAATGTCTTCATCATCATGGTCATCTCTAGGTCCCTCATCAACATCACAATCATCTTCATCACCATCATCATCAATGTCACCATCTTCCTCACCATCACCATCTTCATCATCATCACCACAAGTGCCCGGTGGACGATTTTGCAAATTTGACCCCCGTGTGCAAAACTTTCACGCTCCCTCACAGAGAAAAACCCTAGTTTCCAAGATGGACCTACAAGGTGACACCCAGGCCACAAGACCGGAGGGGAGGGGCACCCCTAGCACTATCCTGACGTCCTGAATCCAATGGAGTCGACAGTTCGTCGATCGGAGCCACGGTCGTCATTCTATGGTTCATTCCATCTCGCATCCAAAAGGCCTTCAGGGACACCCGTTGGATACCTGACCGGGGCATAGAACGCCAACCATGCAGCAAAACCAGTTTCCGAGGTGTCCTGCAAGTGTTTCTAGGGAGGTTCCGGATGGGAACGCTAGCCAAAAGTTCCCGGCGGACGATTTTGCAAAGTTGACCCACGTGTGCAAAACTTGCACACTCCCTCACTAAGCAAAACCCTAGTTTCCAAGATGGACCTACAAGGTGACATCGGGGCCATTGGACCAGAGGGGAGGGGCACCCCTAGCACTATCTGGACGTCTTGAATCCAATGGAGTTGACGGTTCGTCGATCCAAGCCACGGTCGTCATTCTATGACTCGTTTTATACCCCTACGTCCTGAGAAGGTTGAAGCTCTAAATCAACAGCTCTCTAGTATTCATCCTGAAGCTCTTTTCCTTATGTCTAAGATAAAGAAGCTCTCAGTTTGTGAGTTGGAACATATCGATCTTAACAGGATTTATACAATCTCTTTTTTACGAGAAACTAACCTTAGAACTTCTCGTAGCAATGACAATGAATCCTTCATTTTGCATTTGTTAGCATAAGAAGATCAATTTTCTACAAAACAATGTAGTTATTACATGTGGAGGCAACGGTTTACCGTGGAAAACAAGTGTAGGTTTGAGCAGAGGAAAGATGTTGGGAAATGGGCTATTACATTAGCTTTTCCGATGGGCGAACGGCTTATAGAAGGAAATATGGCGGCTATAGGTATCTATGCTTTTCTTCTGACGAAAATTGTAACAGGATTTCCATTTATAATACAGGCATATTTTTTACTGGTTTCATCAAGAGAAAGTATCATTTTCAATAACAAGTGGAACCAGGGAATCCTTCGTTGTGTCCCATTAGCCTTTTGTTCAACATTTCATGCTTTGATAAGTGGTAATTCACCTCTATCATCGAAAACTTGGGTCTATAGGTACCTTCCCTTTCATATTTCTCGTTATCCACAGCTAACACAAGTTAAAGATGCCATTCAAAGCCAATTGAAAGCCAAGGAAGTGGTTTTATGTGATGTCAGCTTTGGGAATAAACTTTTATGTAAACCAACAGAAGCTCGGACAATACTCTCTACTTTTAAACGCATTCTAGAGAAAGCAAGAGGACAAGTTCATCAACGCGACTTCATTCATCTATATTGTCATAATGTACACATAGTCCATCCTTATCTTGATAAACAAGAGTTTTACAATAGCTTGAATTTTTTGGGCATGGTTATCTCCCTGTATTTGGTTGTCTGATTGATTGACAAGCTTGCCTGAAAAATCTGTACGTTTAACTTCTTTGTTTTATTGCTGAAAATTGGAAGGGATTTTCAAGTCATCTACAAAATGCTACTTTGCTGAAATATGTAAGTTCTTCCAACAACATAGATTTGGCTAGTGTATCAAATGTTGTCGTCCACACCAGAATTTATCTTTCGTCAAAGGAGTCGCACATATTGTGGCTGACCAAATGGTCTGGGGAGCTTGGAAGTGCCGCCAAATATTATTCCATGCCTGAATCTACCCAGAAGGTAATTAAAAAATTAGATCCTAGAGAATACCTAAATCTACCCATAAGGCAATTATAAATTTAGATCCTTGAGAAGGTGAGAAACTGTATGAGTGGTTGAAGAGCTTACCATTCTTTGCAAGATTATTCCCCTAGTAGATGAAGGTGGAAAAATCATTAGGGTACGAGGCTCTCTGAAGTTTCTCCAGCCTACATCCATGAGTAGTTGGGCCAAGCTCTCCCTAAATGGCCTCGGGGTGCCCGACTAGAATGCCCAGAGCACCCGAACCGTGGCTCGGTTCGTGAATCCATCAATTCCGGTGGGTCCAGGACACTGGGTTTTAGCTAGGGGACCCCCCACAGCGTCCCTCGAAGTCTCGGAAGCGGTGCCAATGGGCCATCTCCGGAGATAGGGTTTTGCTCAGTGAGGGCCATTCCAAATTCCCTCCAAGGGCACATTTCTCGTCCAGATGCCCCCAGGCGTGCATGGCCACCGTGGACAGGTCAAAAATGGCCACATGCACCTATGTGAGGCAACGGAATCCAAGTCCGCTCGTCGGTTTGGGTTTCATGGCCCCGGAATAAATCCTCCAAGTGTCACTAAATGGCCTCGAGGTGCCCGACTAGAATGCCCGCAGCACCCGAACCGTGGCTCGGTTCGCGAATCCATCAATTCTGGTGGGTCCAGGATGTCAGATTTCAGTTAGGGGACCCCCCACAGCGTCCCTCGAAAACCTGAAAGCGGTGCCAATAGGCCATCTCTGGAGTTAGGGTTTTGCTCAGTGAGGGCCATTCCAAATTCGCTCAATGGGGCCATTTCTTGTCCAAAGGCCCCTGGGCATGCGTGGCCATCGTGGACAGGTCCATAATGGCCACGTGGACCTATGGGATGTGATGAAATCCAATTTCGCTCACCGGTTTGGGTTTTGCTCAGTGAGGGCCATTCCAAATTTGCTCAATGGGGCCATTTCTCGTCCGGAGGCCCCCAGGCGTGCGTGGCCACTATGGACAGGTCCACAATGGCCACATTGACCTGTGGGAGATGACGAAATCCAAGTCCGCTCGCTGGGTTGGGTTCTATGGCCCCGGAGCAAATCCTCCAAGTGTCCCTAAATGGCCCTAGGGTGCCCAACTAGAATGCCCACAGCACCCGAACTATGGCTTGGTTCATGAATCCGTCAATTTCGGTGGGTCTGGGACGCTGGTGTTCAGCTAGGGGACCCCCCACAATGTCCCTCGAAGTCCCAGAAGCGGTGCCAATGGGCCATCTCCGAAGCTAGGGTTTTGCTCAATGAGGCCCATTCCAAATTCACTTAAGGGAGCCATTTCTTGTCCATAGGCCCCTGAGTGTGCGTAGCCACCATGGACAGGTCTATAAAGGCCACGTGGACCTGTGGGAGGCGAAGAAATCCAAGTCTGCTCGCCAGTTTGGGTTTTGTGGCCCCGGGGCAAATCCTTAAGGTGTCCCTGAATGACCCCAAGGTGCCCGACTAGAATTCCCGTAGCACCCAAACCGTGGCTCAGTTCATGAATCTATCAATTCTAGTGCGTTCAGGATGTTGGATTTCAGCCAGGGGCCCTCCCACAACGTCCCTCGAAGACTCGGAAGCAGTGCCAATGAGCCATCTCTGGAGCTAGGGTTTAGCTCAGTGAGGGCCATTCCAAATTCGCTCAAGGGGGACATTTCTCGTCAAGAGGTCCCTAGGCATGCGTGGCCACCATGGACAGGTCCATAATGGACGCATGAACCTGAGGGAGGCGGCAGAATCCATGTTCGCTCACCGGTTTGGGTTTCATGGCCCTGGGGCAAATCCTCCAAGTGTCCCTGAATGGCCCCGGGGTGCCCGACTAGAATGCCCGTAGCACCCGAACCGTGTCTCGATTCGCAAATACGTTAATTCCGGTGGGTCCGGGATGTTGGGTTTCAGCTAGGGGACCCCCCACAACTTCCCTCAAAGACCCGGAAGTGGTGCCAATGGGCCATCTCTGGAGCTAGGCTTTTTGTACCCATTAAGGGACACTTGGAGGATTTGCTTCGAGGCCACAGAATCCAAACCGATGAGCGGACATGGATTCTGCTGCCTCCCAAAGGTCCACATGGCCATTATGGACCTGTCCACGGTGGAAAGGCACGCTAGTGGGCCTCCAGATGAGAAATGGACCCCTTGATCGAATTTGGAATGGACCTCACTAAGCAAAAACCTAGCTCTGGAGATGGCCCATTGGCACCACTTCTTGGTCTTTGAGGGATGCTATGGGGAGTCCCCTAGCTGAAACCCGACATCTCAGACCCACTGGAATAGACGTATTTGCGAACTGAGACACGTTCGGGTGCTTCTGGCATTCTAGTCGGGCATCCCGGGGCCATTCAGGGACACTTGGAGGATTTTCCCCAGGGCCACGGAACCTAAAACGGCAAGCGGACTTGGATTTTGTTGCCTCCCACAGGTCCAAGTGGCCATTGTGGACATGTCCATGGTGGCCATGCACGTCTGGGGGCATTCGGACAAGAAATGGCCCCCTTGAGCATCCGGACGAGAAGTGGCCCCTTTGAGCGAATTTGGAATGGCCCTCACTAAGCAAAACCCTAGCTCTAGAGATGGACCATTGGCACCGCTTTTGGGACTTCAAAGGATGTTGTGGGTGGTCCCCTAGCTGAAACCTGATGTCCCAGACCCACTAGAATCGACGGATTCACGAACCGAACAACGGTTCGGGTGCTACGGGTACTCTAGTCGGGCACCCTGGGGCCATTCAGGGACACTTGGAGGATTTGCTCTGGGGCCACGGAACCTAAACCGGCGAGTGGACTTGGATTCTGTCGCCTCCCATAGGTCCACATGGCCATTGTGGACTTGTCCACGGTGGCCACGCACGCCCAGGTGCCTCCGAACAAGAAATGGACCCATTGAGCGAATTTTGAATGGCCCTAACTTCATCATCATCATCATCAACATCATCATCATCATTATCTTCTTCATCATCATCATATTCTTCATCATCATTATCATCATCTTCATCATCCTCACCATCATCATCAACGTCTTCATCATCAACACCATCTTCATCATCATTGTCATCTCTAGGTTCCTCATCAGCATCTCCATCATCATCATCTTCATCATCATCATCATCATCATCATCATCATCTTCATCACCATCACCATCATCATCAACGTCTTCATCATCATCACCTTCTTCATCATCATGGTCATCTCTAGGTCCCTCATCGACTCCATCATCTTCATCACCATCACCATCACCATCATCATCAACGTCACCATCTTCCTCACCATCACCATCTTCATCATCATCACCATAAGTGCCCAGTGGATGATTTTGCAAATTTGACCCCCGTGTGCAAAAATTTCACACTCCCTCACTGAGCAAAACCCTATTTTCCAAGATGGACCTATAAGGTGAAAACCAGGCCACAGGACCGGAGGGGAGGGGCACCCCTACCACTATACCGACGTCTTGAATCCAATGGATTCGATGGTTCGTCGATCGGAGCCACGGTCGTCATTCTATCACTCATTTTGTCTCACATCCAAAAGGACTTCATGGACACCCGCTGGATACCTGCCCAGGGCATAGAACTCCAACCGTGCAACAAAATCGGTTTCTAGGGTGTCCTGCAAGTGTTTCTAGGGAGGTTCTAGCTGGGAAGGCTATCCAGAAGTTCCTAGCGGACGATTTTGCAAAGTTGACCCCTGTGTGCAAAAACTGCACACTCCCTCACTGAGCAAAACCCTAGTTTCCAAGATGGACCTACAAGGTGACACTGGGTCCACTGGATCGGAGGGGAGGGGCACCCCTAGCACTATCTGGACGTCCTGAATCCAACGGATTTGATGGTTCGTCAATCCGAGACACGGTCATCATTCTATGGCTCATTTTATACCCCTATGTCCTGAGAAGGTTGAAGCTGTAAATTAATAGCTCTCTAGTATTCATCCTGGAGCTCTTTTTTTTATGTCTAAGATAAAGAATCTCTCAGTTTGTGAGCTGGAACATATTGATCTTAATAGGATTTATACAATCTGTGTTTTACGAGAAACTGAACTTAGAACTTCTTGTAGCAATGACAATGAATCCTTCATTTTTTATTTGTTAGCAGAAGAAGATCAATTTTCTACAAAACAATGTAGTTATTACATATAGAGGCAGCGGTTTCCCATGGAAAATGAGTGTAGGGTTGAGCAGAGGAAAGATGTTGGGAAATGGGCTATTACATTAGCTTTTCAGAAGGGCGAGCGGCTTACAGAAGGAAATATGGTGGCTGTAGGTATCTATGCTTCTCATCCGATGAAAATTGTAACAGGATTTCCATTTATAATACAGGCATATTCTTTACTGGTTTTGTCAAGAGAAAGTATCATTTTCAATAACAAGTGGAACCAGGGAATCCTTCATTGTGTTCCATTAGCCTTTTGTTCAGCATTTCATGCTCTGATAAGTGGTAATTCACCTCTATCATTGAAAACTTGGGTCTATAGGTACCTTCCCTTTCATATTCCTTGTTATCCACAGCTAACACAAGTTAGAGATGCCATTCAGACCCAGTTGAAAGCTGAGGAAGTGGTTTTATGTGTCGTCGGCTTTGGGAATAAACGTTTATGTAAACCAATAGAAGCTCAAACAATACTCTTTGCTTTTAAACGCATTCTGGAGAAAGCAAGAGGACAAGTTCATCAACACGACTTCATTCATCTATATTCTCATAATGTACACATAGTCCATCCTTATCTTGATAAACAAGAGTTTTATAATAGCTTGAATTTTTTGGGCGTGGTTATCTCCCTGTATTCGGTTGTCTGATTGGTTGACAAGCTTGCCTAAAAATCTGTACATTGAACTTCTTTGTTTTATTGCTGAAAATTGGAAGGGATTTTCAAGTCACCTGCAAAACACTCCTTTGCTGAAATATGTAAGTTCTTCCAACATCATAGATGTGGCTAGTGTATCAAATGCTGCTGTCCACACAAGAATTTATCTTTCCTCAAAGGAGTCGCACATATTGTGGCTGACCAAATGGTCTGGGGAGATTGGAAGTGCCACCAAATATTATTCCATGCCTGAATCTACCCAAAAGGAAATTATATATTTAGATCCTCGAGAATGCCTGAATCTACCCAGAAGGAAATTATAAATTTAGATCCTCGAGGAGGTGAGAAACTGTATGAGTGGTTGAAGAGATTACCAGTCTTTGCAAGAATATTCCCCTAGTAGATGAAGGTGGAAAAATCATTAGGGTACGAGGCTCTCTAAAGTTTCTCCATCCTGCATCCACGAGTAATTGGGCCAAGTTAATGGGCCAAGTTAATTGGGCCAAGGTGTCCCTGAATGGCCTCGAGGTGCCCGACTAGAATACCCGGAGCACCCGAACCATGGATCGATTCACGAATCAATCGATTCTGGTGGGTCCAGGACGCCGAGTTTCAGCTAGGGGACCCCCCCACAGTGTCCCTCGAAGACCTGAAAGCAATGCCAATGGACCATCTCCAGAGCTAGGGTTTTTCTTAGTGAGGGCCATTCCAAATTCGCTCAATGGGGCCACTTCTTGTCTGGAGGCCCCTAGGCATGCGTGGACACCGTGGACAGGTCCAAAATGGCCACGTGGACCTATTGGAGGCAACGGAATCCAATTCCACTCACCAGTTTGGCTTTTGTGGCCCCAAAGAAAATCCTCCAAGTGTCCCTGAATGGCCATGGGGTTCCCGACTATAATGCCCGTAGCACCCAAACCCTAGCTCAGTTCATGAATCTGACGATTTCGATGGGTTTGGGATGTCGGGTTTCACCTAGGGGACCCCCCACAACGTCCCTCGATGACCTGTAAGTTGTGCCAATGGGCCATCTCCGGAGCTAGGGTTTTGCTCAGTGATGGCCATTCCAAATTCGTTCAATGGGACCATTTCTCGTCTGGAGGCCCCTGGTCATGCGTTTCCACCGTCGAAAAGTCCACAATGGCAACGTTGACCTGCAGGAGGCGACAAAATCCAAGTTCGCACGCTGGTTTGGGTTTCGTGGCCCTAGAGCAAATCCTCCAAGTGTCCCTGAATGGCCCTGGGGTGCCTGACTAGAATGCCCGTAAAACTCAAACCGTGGCTTGGTTTGAGAATTTTTCATTCTCGGTGGTTCTAGGACACCGGGTTTCATCTAGGAGACCCCCCATAGCATCCCTCGATGTCCCAGAAGCAGTGCCAATGGGCCATCTCCAGAGCTAGGGTTTTGCTCAGTGAGGGCCATTCCAAATTCGCTCAAGGGGAGAATTTCTTGTCCAGAGGCCCCTAGGTGTGCATAGCCACCTTGGACAGGTCCAAAATGGCCACATGGACCTATGGGAGGTGACGGAATCCAAGTCCACTCGCTGGTTTGGGTTCCGTAGCCACGGGGCAAATCCTCAAGGTGTCCCTGAATGACCCCAGTGTGCCCGACTAGAATGGCCGTAGCACCCAAACCGTGGATCGGTTCGCAAATCCGTCGATTCTGGTGGGTCTGGGATGTTGGGTTTCAGCTAGGGGACCACCCACAACTTCCCTTGAATACCCGGAAGAGGTTCCAATGGGACATCTCCGGAGCTAGGGTTTTTCTTAGTGAGGGCCATTCCAAATTCGCTCAAGGGGGCCATTTCTCGTCCAGAGGCCCCGACGCATGCGTGGCCATCGTGGACAGGTCCACAATGGCCACATGGACCTATGGGAGGCAGCAGAATCCAAGTCCTCTCGCTGGATTGGGTTCTGTGGCCCCGGGGCAAATCCTCCAAGTGTCCCTGAATGGCCCCGGGGTGCCCGACTAGAATTCCCGTAGCACCCGAACCGTGGCTCGGTTCATGATTCCGTCGATTCCAGTGGGTCCAAGACATCGGGTTTCAGCTAGGGGACCTTCACAATGTCCCTCAAAGACCCGAAAGTGGTGCCAATATGCCATCTCTGGAGCTACAGTTTTTGCACCCATTCAGGGACACTTGGAGGATTTGCTCCAGGGCCACGGAACCCAAACCGACGAGCGGACATGGATTCCGCCACCTCCCACATGTCCAGATGGCCATTGTGGACCTATCCACGGTGGCCAGGCATGCCTATGGGCCTCCAGACGAGAAATGGCCCCCTTGACCAAATTTGGAATGGCCCTCACTAAGTAAAAACCTAGCTCCGGAGATGGCCCATTGGCACCACTTCTGGGTCTTCGAGGGACGTTGTGAGGGGTCCTTTAGCTGAAACCCAGCGTCCCAGAACCACTGGAATTGACGGATTTCCGAACCCAGCCATGGTTCGGGTGCTACGGGCATTCTAGTCGAGCATCCCAGGGCCATTCAGGGACACTTGGAGGATTTGCCCCGGGGCCACGAAACCCAAACCGGCGAGCGGAATTGGATTCTGTCACCTCCCATAGGTCCACGTGGCCATTGTGGACCTCTCCATAGTGGCCATGCACACCCTTAAGCGAATTTGGAATGGTCCTCACTGAGCAAAACCCTAGCTCCGGAGATGGCCCATTGGCACCGCTTTCGGGACTTGGAGGGACGTTGTGGGGGGTCCCCTAGCTAAAGCCAGGCATCCCAGACCCACCGAAATTGATGGATTCGCGAACCAAGCCATAGTTTGGGGTGTTGCGGGCATTCTAGTTGGGCACGCCGAGGCCATTTAGGGACACTTAGAGAATTTTCTCTAGGACACAGAAAATAACCCAGCGAGTGGACTTGGATTTCGTCGCCTCCCACAGGTCAACATGGCCATTATGGACCTGTGCACGGTGGCCATGCACGCCCGAGGGCCTCTAGATGAGAAATGGCCCCATTGAGCGAATTTGGAATGGCCCTCAGTAAGTGAAACCCTAGCTCCGGAGATGGCCCATTGGCACCACTTCCGGGTCTATGAGGGATGTTGTGGGGGGGTCCCTAGCTGAAACCCGGCATCTCGGACCCTCTCAAATTGATGGATTCATGAACCAAGCCACGGTTTGGGTGTTGAGAGTATTCTAGTCGGGCACCCCAGGGCCATTCAAGGACACTCAGAGGATTTTCTACGAGGCCACGGAACCCAAACCGGCAAGTGGACTTGGATTTAATCGCCTCCCATAGGTCCATGTGGCCATTGTAGACCTGTCCACAGTGGCCACGAATGCCTGGGGGCCTCCAGATGAGAAATGGCCCCATTGATCGAATTTGGAATGGCCCTCACTGAGCAAAACCCTAGGTTCGAAGATGGCCCATTGGCACCGCTTCCGGTTCTTGGAGGGACGCTGTGGGGGGGCCCTTACCTTAAACCCGGCATCCCGGACCCAGCGAAATCGATGGATTCGCGAACCGAGCCACAGTTCAGGTGCTGCGGGAATTCTAGTCGGGCACCCCAGGGCCATTCAGGGACACTTGAAGGATTTGCTCCGGGGCCACGGAACCCAAACTGGAGAGCGGAATTGGATTCCATCGCCTCCCACAGGTCCACATGGCCATTGTTGTTAGTTTTTCATAAATTTCAATCTGATCGAGGATCTTAACTAAGAGAATAACATGTACAACATATCAATCATGGACACAATAATGCAAGCACACAAGAGACACATAGTTTCACCGGGGAAAACCAAGAAGGTGAAAAACCCCGCAACTTCCTTAGAGATAGATAGAGCAATGATACAACCAAAGCACAAGAGATAGTATTCTCCTAGCAGATGATCCTCATCCTCACAAGTGCGCCACTTTCTGAGAGAGATAGAAGTGATTAATGGGTGATCAAATAGAGATCTCCCGATCTCTATTTATACTTGTCTTGTCTTGCCCAATAAACTAATGGGGCTGACTTGTCTAGCTTAGCCTAATAACCCATGGTTAACTTAATCTGGGATGAACCACACTTGGTGGTCTAATAACCCATTTACCCACATGACTCATACAGGGCCGACCCCATCAAGGTGGTCTAATAACCCATCAAGTATAAGTTACGACACTTACAATATAAATGACGACACTTCCGTATAGAGGAGTAATAACATCTCTATAGGAATACAAACACTTCCGTATATAGGATTAATAACATATCTATAGGAATACAATACACATGGGTAAAATTGTTACACAGAAATCTTCCACCCTATGAGCATCAGCATTCTTTGGCCTGTAGGATCCATTTCAGTGACTCAGATCCATTTTTATCCTTCAGTGATACCAGTTTGCCCTATTTTTGTTCCTACCCGCATGTTGCATCACTATAGCATGCGTACCCACGAGTTGCAGCACTATGGCCCGTGGGTATCAAGTAAAATGGTAAAAACCACTATTTTATTACTTTTTATTCCCAAAAAGCGATCATTGGATGACCTTTGGCTTTCCATCTGCCCAAGTAACATCTCAATGATTCCTTTCACCTACCTTTGAGAGGAATATATATTGAGCACATATGGCTTATGGATGGGGGGGAGAAGAGAATAGTAAAGGCACTCTAGTGGATTTTTGCCCTATCTTGAGTCTGCACTCATTGATCCTTGTAGTTGTGAACCAGTTATGTTCACCTTCCAAACTCCTTGCTAGTTTGAGTTTGCCTTTCATGGAGGATTGAAGTGGTGGAGGCACAAGTGGATTGATCTAGATCTTGGTTCAGATTGGTTGCCGGAAAGAGGTCGTATCACTTTGTACTTCTTCTTGTTCATTAATAGAAATACTCATATTCTCGTCCATTCATGGTGTGAATGACATTTATTATACATTGGGTTACATTTGCTTATGATATTATGGACCATTGTTATTGATAATGTTAATGTCATTTATATATTACATGTACTTGGATGTGCGCGGAGTGAAAGCTCCAACGGGGATCTACATCAAACGTTGGATCTAGGTTGGTTACATTTCTCCATTATGTTAACATTGTCATTATCACTTTGTACTTCTTCTTGTTCATTAATAGAAATACTCATATTCTCGTCCATTCA
Source organism: Larix kaempferi (assembly GCA_027924585.1). NCBI lineage: Eukaryota > Viridiplantae > Streptophyta > Pinopsida > Pinales > Pinaceae > Larix > Larix kaempferi. The sequence goes on from BSBM01000770.1 coordinate 7,588,862, forward strand.
TGGTGTGAATGACATTTATTATACATTGGGTTACATTTGCTTATGATATTATGGACCATTGTTATTGATAATGTTAATGTCATTTATATATTACATGTACTTGTTAGATATTGGTTGTAAAGGCTAATTTGCAGATTACAAGTGCTTGGATGTGCGCGGAGTGAAAGCTCCAACGGGGATCTACATCAAACGTTGGATCTAGGTTGGTTACATTTCTCCATTATGTTAACATTGTCATTTATAATAGCATTGTTTTGAGAATTAAGTAGATTTCTGGTAGTCATCTGTCTGTTGTGGTATTCCCAAGCCATGGTGAGTTTTCTCCAATACAGAAATGGTGACTCCACTAGGGAAAACATCCATGTTTGGAAAAAAATTTGAGCATTAGTCCATAATTAGAGCTGTTGTTTATCGAAGCTCTGTGTCACTGATTGGCCGTTAAGATACACTGTAGAAAACTTGCTTTTTCTGAGCCTCTGGACTCTTTATTTGACCATTTGCTTTTCCTCACCCGCGGGATGGCTTAGCTCTACCCGACTCTATTTACACTATTGCTCATGGGTACCCAGAGGTATTCCTTTGACAGTAGCGTGTAACTCCAGCTTTTGTTGGTTTATGGCTATTGGTTTTTGCTGGGTGAGTATGGTTGGTTCCTGAGTCTTTGTTGGCGTCTTTCTTGACTGTTTCATGCCTTGGTTGTGACCAGATCTCTTCGTTTCTCTTGGTTGATCCGTCTTGGTTTTTTACCAATCTTTGGTTTTAGCCTCTTGGTTTCTTCCTTTTGAGCTCTTTCTTTTGGCTGAGTCTTGCTGTTTAGGATCTGCTGGGTTGTCTTAGTGATCTTCTCGGCACTTCAGTGACTAAATAGTAGGATTTTGCTTGCATTTTTTCATTCCATATATATTGAAAAAATAAAAAAATATTCATTTAGATTTTTGCATTTTCCTTTCTGTTTATAAGAGAAAATACAAAAATATTTTATTTGCATGTACTGTATTTTGCGTTGAGTGCTTGTTGCCTTCATTTTAGGTTCTGCTTGTGCATTGAAAAGATAAAAGTTTGCATATTTATTTCATAATTGTTGGTTGATTTTGCATATTAGTGACATTGTTTTATTGGATAGATGAGTCTAGGATTGGACGATGTTTCATACTATTGAGTCTACACATCACTAGTTTTAGGACCATATCCCTTGAGTAATCACAGCCACTAAAATTAACACTTAATCATAAAATTGATTAGAATTATTTTATTTATAGGGTACACCAACTAGCATAGGTTTAGAGTCTTGGAATAGATCATTATGAGTTAACAATCCAAGACTACTGAATGAAACATTAGGTGTCTGACCAGGGAGTGGAGGAATCCATGGTATAGATCAGTGTTCTCAGGAAAGCTCTACTCAATCCAGAGTTAAGCACGAGGTCATGGGAGGTTGGTTGAGGAGATATCCCTCTGATACCGGCTGAATGTGGGAGATATATCCAAGATTTGTTCGTATCTGGGGGTACCGGAGGTTCGTCCTCTTGTGCTTCTAGCTTAGCTACCCTGCCCATACGACGGGTCCCACCTGCGACTTTCCCCCTGAGCATTGGTTATATTGCAGTATACATAGTTTCCTTACCTAGGTACCGCAGAGGGTACTTGCAGTGGTTATGTTGTTTGTGTCCTGAGTCAGATAGGGATTGGACAGCACAGTTGTGTTCCTCCAGTGGACTAGACCCTGTCAACACAGTGAAGCCTGGGTATCTCTATAACTAATTCTGTTACCTCCGACTATAGTTTGGGAGTCTCAAGCCTCTCCTCGGTGAGACATACTGGCTCTAGTGTCGGGAGCTCATTTAGCCACTCTATTTGTTTGCTCTTGGCTGTAGTTTCTCTAGGTGTGTGATTTTGATTTACTGTTTTTTATCGATAGTTGGCCTTTAGGAGATGATGTGTCTCTCTCTGGAGAGAATGTGGCACAGAGCCCTACTCTCCGCCGGTCCCGTCGTTTGGTTGGTTTAAAGCCACTCGAGGTTACAAGTAGTATTGCTAGAGGACGTCGGAGGGCTCCTTCTGAGTCTTCGTATTCTTACAAGACTTACGTTGAGGACTACATGGCTGCACATACCGATATCGGGCAAGACTTTTCTACTCCTTCAGGTAGAGTTGAACATACTTCCGATCCCCAAACTCCTCGTGAGGATTGGGGAGGTGATCCACCTGAGACTCAACCTGGTTCTATTTGGCCTAATCCACTTGACCGGGATCCGTTTGATCCTTCGAATCTAGATAATTATCTTTACGGGATGCCCGACTTACCTGAGGAGGAAGAATAGGACGAGCCTTTCGTTCCTTCGTTTCCACGCGATTTTAGATATAGGAGGCCTGAGACTCATGATGATTCCGGCCCTATGGTCAACCCCACCGCACTCTCTTTTGGTATGCCTAGTCACAATACTGTCGAACCTTCCACTATGGTTGGTACTCATGCTGGCACTAGTCAAAGTGTCAGCCATACTATACCCACTAGGGGCACTACCCTGGCTGGGGGCACTACGTTGTCCACCCACTCACATAGTATGGGGACTAGTCATATTCCTAACCATGCTAATGTTGGAACGCAACCACCTCCTAGGAATACCCAACCTAGTCGGAATGTTGTTCGAAACATGACTCGCCATCCACCACCTAATACACATGTCGCTACTCGTCAACCCAGGACTACTTTTTCACATGATACCGTTCCTCCCAACCACGAGGGTGGACACATACCGCATACTTTTGCGTCCACTGCCGCTGCTAGTAATAGTAATGTAGGGGGTGGGAATATTTCCTATCCACATGGACATCACACCACCAAGCCTGCTACTGGTCACACCCATATTGGACCTGTGAATACTTCTCATGCTTATGGTCATCACACGACTGCTCAAGCTAATCCTAATATTGGGGGTGGGAACATACCATACCATTACGGTCAATACAACATAGTTCCCACTATGAATAGTACATACGTGCCCCATACCCATGGTGGCAACCCTTACTACAACACAGTCGGTGATGGCCACCAGTATCACCCACCACCCCAATATGGTGCTCAAAACGCACATATATCTGCTTACTCTCAAATGGGTCAGGAAGGGGGAGGTTATCCATCTTATGGCCATGGGCAAGCTTGCGGGTCGTCAGGTCCTCAGTATCAGCAATTTAACCCTCATGGTCAAGCTTTTGGTCCATCTTACAACACAGTTCCGTTTAACCAACCGTTTATTGGGGCTTATAATTAAGCTTTCCAGCCGCAGATCCCATTCCTTGCACGCTTGAATCTCTTAGATCTTTCGAAGCTAACGAATGATCCGGTGTGTCACGACCCTACTTGGCCCCCGGTCCCTACCAAGCTCCCTTCGGACATTCCAAAGTTTGAAGGGAAAGGTGGTGAGGACTCGGGAGATCATGTCACGACATTTCACCTTTGGTGCTCCTCCAACTCTTTGAATCATGATTCCATTTGATTACACCTATTTCAACGCACCCTCACGGGGGCATCCGCGAAATGGTATGTGGAGTTGCCCAGAAACACCTATAGGGTATTCAACGAGATTGCTTTGGTTTTCTTAGACCATTTCCAGTTACCGGTTCGTTATGATACTGGCACTGAGTTGTTGTCCACCTTCCGTCAGAATAAGGCCACACATATTTTTTACCACGTTCAAGAGTGGCGTCGGCGGAAGAGATTAGTGAAATCCAATATTCCTCCAGAGTTCCTGTTGGAATGGTTCCTTAAGTCTTTACTCCCATACATTGCTAAGGATGTTTCGATGTCCGGCATTGTGATTGAGGAACAAGCTATCTTTAAAGTCCAGCAGTTAGATCTACTTTATTCTCAGTCTGCATTTTGTATGACATTATTCTTGACTCACCGAGAACAAGACATGAGCCCACGTCAGTTCCTGGACCACATGTCGATGGCATCGTGGGGTCCGCATACACTCGCCCTATAGACTTGGTAGCTAATCAAATGCAAAATTTGTCGCTAAACCAGTCTGCTCCTAGACAGGTTCACACCTTGTCCACTTCCACTCTGTCGTCTGATGTACACAATGTGCAATCAACGAAACCATCGGGTAACCAGCAGCCTGGTGGTAAGAAAAAGGGGAGAAATAATAATAGGGGTGGAAACAATGGAAGTAACAACAATAGAAATCATAATACTCCTCGTAAATAGAATGCCAACCCTCCTCGGGAAGGCGGTAATGCTGGTGAGGATCGTAAACCTAGGCGTAAGGTGAAATTCCCTTGCAGGCTTTGTGGGGAGGATCATCTTACTCACTTATGTCCTCATATTGAAGAAGCATCGAAGCATTTGGCACAGAGCCCAGCTGTGCTGAAGGATCCCCTACCTCATCACCAGAACATGGCTTCGCATGCTCCCACCACTGGTTATGGTACTAATGAAACGACAACGTCTTCTTCCAATACTAGTGGTTATGGATGTGTGAATATGGTTCAGTCGGAGGTTTGTGTTGCTACTCGTCAACGTGATTATGGTGCACCACAACCGAATTTGGGGAATGAGCCTCCCCCTCCTGCTGATAATTCCTTGCGTATCGAGAAGCCTTCTATTATGCTGCGGATACCGAAAGGTGTTCTCAAGCGCTGCACACATAATCCTAATGCTCGAGCTTCCCAAAACTACTCCATCATAGAATATTTGGGCCAAACTCCATGTGCCATGTCAGCTCTTGAATTTTTGCAAGCTTGTCCTTCTCAGAAGCATGCCATTTTGAGTGTGTTAGGAGTTCAGGATGGGGGAAGTCCTAGTGTTATCAAGTTCGATACTACTGATGTCAACCTCGCTTGCCTTACCATGTGGCTTTTCAAATCCAGGTGGTTTGCCTTAAGAGCTTCGTCAAACGTACTATGGTTGATGAAGGTGCTTCCGCATCAGTAATGTCATTAACTTGTTGGAAATCTCTTGGCTCTCCTCCTCTACTCGCGTCTAGAACTACACTCACTGCATTCGACGGTAGATCTTTTACGTCGCATGGAATTATCCCTTCCCTTGTTGTCTCATTGGGAGGTAAGTCTGTGCCTATTGAAGTCAAAGTGGTTGATGCACCCATCAACTACAACCTTTTACTGGGTCGGAACTGGATGTACGCTATGAAGTCTGTCGCGTCTACTGTATTTCGAGTTATCTTCTTTCCCCATGAAGGCAAGATTGTGACGATCGATCAGCTGGATTATGTTGGCACTCCTTCCACAGCATCCACGGGATCAGTAGTCCCGCAAGTTTATGATTCTCAGTCGACAACTGGGAACATAGGTGTTGGAATGTACCCCTCGTTGATGGGAACTTTTAACCATTCTGCACCTGTGAATTTTATTGGAACCATTTCCGACAGTGCGCCTCCTCCTTCGAATAGTATACCATTCCGAACTTCCTATTGTGGTGATCCATGGATTTTTCCATCTACGGATTCTATGTTTGGAGACATTGCGCACGTTGGGATGTCTATGCCTTTATCTGTAGCGGAGCTCACTTATGATCACATCCAACAAACCACTGCATATCCGGATCTCTCTTCTTCCTAGACAGTTGAAGAAGATCCCATTACGCTGCCAGTTTGGGCAGCCAACTCATCTTTCTCTCACAATTGCCTCAATGATACTTTGCCATCGGATGAAGCTATCCTTGAAGCCATGTGTGGTAGTGAGAGGCCTTGGGAAGATATGCACCATCGATCTTATTTCCTTCCCAACCTTGAGCTCATTGAGCAGGAGGAGTTTAGGATGACTCTAGCTGAGATGGTTGGTCACCCTGTGGCTCTTTTGCAGTTGCATGATGTTTTCTTGGAGGGGAATATGGCTAATATTTTGCCAACCACTTCGATCAAAATCTCTCACACTCCCGGAAAGATTGAGAATGTTTACGTCGGTGTCGATTGCACTCCTGAGGAGATTGCTATTTACACTGATGTGTTTACTGAACTTCGGGAAGCTTTCGCCTGGTCATATGAGGAGATGCCAGGAATAGACCCCCGCATTGTTGAACATGAGATTAAGACATATCTTGATGCTAAACCGGTTCAACAATGCTTATGTGTTGTGAACCCTAGGAAGGCAGCTGCTATTAAGGAAAAGGTGGAGAAACTACTCAAAGCTGGTTTCATCTACCCCGTTCCCCTTACCGAATGGGTGTCAAACCCCGTTCCTGTGGATAAGAAGCAAGGAATGATCCATGTATGCACTGATTTCATAGATTTGAACCGTGCATGTCCGAAAGACAACTTCCCCACGCCATTCATTGATCAAATATTGGATGCTTGTGCAGGAAGTGAGATTTTTTCATTGATAGACGGATTCTCGGGTTATAATCAGATTCAAATCAAACCCATAGACCAACATAAAATGACATTTATTTGTCCATGGGGAACTTTTGCATACCAGAAAATGCCCTTCGGCCTGAAGAACGACGGAGCCACTTTTCAGCTAGCCATGACCTATGCCTTTCACGATCTTAAGAAGATTATGGAAGTTTTCTTGGATGATCTTGCTGGCCATTCTCGCAAGAGAGTGGACCACCCCAAGCACCTCCGTATGATTCTTGAACGATGTATCCACTACAAAATTCGATTGAATCCGAACAAATGCATCTTCGCTGTTAGGATTGGTCACCTTCTATGATTCATAGTTTCGAAGGCGGGTATTAGAGTTGATCCTCTCAAATTTGAGGCAATACTTTAGTTTTCTCCTCCGCGTAATCTGTTTCAACTTCAGAGCCTCCAAGGGAGAGCTACTTTTCTGCGTCGGTTTATAGCTAACTATGCTAGTATTACTAAAGGTTTCGCATGCCTATTGAAGAAAGACACACCTTTTATCTGGGATGAGCGAGCCCAGCAGTCTTTCGACACCCTTAAGAAAGATTTGGTATCGGCCCCCGTGCTTAGTCCGCCGGACTTTACACGAAATTTCATTCTTTATGTGGTCGCGTCTCAAGAGACTATTGGCATGGTCTTGGTTAAGATAGATGATGCGCTTTCCGAGCATGTTATCTATTATCTTAACTAAACTAAGGTACACCCACGTAGAAAATTTGGCACTTGCGACTGTTCATGCAGTACAGCGGTTATGGCATTACATTTTGCTTCGAACAACCACTGTTGTAGCTCATATCAATTCGTTTCAGTTCGTGCTATTACGACGCCTTATCGGGGGTAAGTATAATAAATGGATTGTGATCCTTCAGGAATTTGATCTCGAGTTTGCTTCTGCAAAATCGGTGAAATCATTGGTGTTCGCTAAGCTTATGTCAGACCTTCCACAGCTTGATGAGGATGTCATTCATGAAGATTCCTTTGTGGATGAACATTTATTTCTTATCTCGACCGAGGACCCTTGGTATGGGGATGTCATTAGATATCTCCAAACTTTGAATTTTCCTCCACATTATTCACCAGACGAGCGACGGCATGTGAGACATCACGCTAAATATTATACTATCGTCGGTGACACTTTGTATCATCGAGGAAAGGATTCCATTCTCCGTCGTTGCTTGACTCATGAAGAAGCGGAACGGGTACTTAATGATTGCCATGCGGGGGCGTGTGGCGGTCACTTATCCGGGCTTGCTACAGCCCAGCGTATTATGCGAGCGGGTTATTTTTGGCCTACTATCTTTAAAGATTGTATTAACGTTGTGAAGAGATGTCACCCTTGCCAGGTTTTTTCTCGGAACATACACTTACATCCAGCGCCCCTCCATCCGGTTGTCACTGTCGGTCCCTTCACTAAATGGGGGGTAGATTTCATGGATTGAAAACCAGCTTCGGCTGGGGGGAATCATCATATTATTGTGGCCGTGGATTATTTTTCCAAATGGGCTGAGGCCATGCCTACCGTTAAAGCCAATGGTGCTACTGCATCCCATTTCGTGTTCAACCAGATTATCACTCGATTCAATATCCCGAAAGAGATTGTCACTAACCATGGCAGTCACTTTCAAAATAAGATGATGGAGGATTTGTCTCTCAAGCTTGGGTTTCATTAGGAACACTCATATTCCTACTATCCTCAAGCGAATGGTCAGGTTGAAGCAGTAAATAAGTCTTTGAAGACCATTCTCCAACGTACCATCCAACAAAGCAAGACCAATTGGCATATCATGTTATATCCTTCTTTGTGGGCATATCGAATCGTAGTTAAGACTGCCACCAGGTTCTCACCATTCCAGTTAGTTCATGGTGTGGAGTCACTTTTACCGATTGAATGCGAGATCCCTTTGCTCAAGCTAGCCATAGAGCTCCTCCCTGATACGACGAAGATTGAGAAACATTTAGTACACCTTGAGCAACTTGACGAACACCATTGAGTTGTCGCTGTGGCCATTGATGTTAACAAGCATCGTGTCAAGGTTCAATATGATAGGTATATCCATCCCCGGCAATATGCTGAAGGTGACTTGGTACTCTTGTATGACCAAGCTAAAGAACCCCTGGGGGCAGGAAAGTTCAATCCCATGTGGCACGGTCCTTACACTGTGAGGCACATCCTTGAAAAAGGAGCTTGTGAGTTAGAAGATTACGAGGGAGTTGTCTTGAAGGAGCCTAGAAATGAGCTCTACCTCAAGTGGTATTATGCTTGAACCTTTGGTTTGTGCTAATACTTTTGTACACTATTGTATAGTTTTTCTGTACATAGTCTAGGTTGTTCTTTTTTGGTTGTCGGTTCTGTTTATTAGCCTCTGTTTGATTAATAGATGTCAGCGGGATGTCCTACATTCTTAGGTTTCACGGATGGTGCTAGCCGACATACGCAACAGCTTGCTTCTGTTGCCTGGGTTATCTTTTCACTTGACCATCTAGTTGTGTCCTCAGGAGGTGCTTGTCTCAGTCCTACATCTATCAATGTGGCTGAGTATAGTGCTGTTGTTGAGCTACTTCGGGATGCCATTTCACATGGTATCCAATATTTAGAAGTTCTACTGGATTCACAACTAGTTGTGTCTCAGCTGAATGGGCAGTACCGTGTACGAGACCCTACATTACTACGGATATTGCTTAAGGTACGACTCTTGGAGAGACATTTTGTTTCCATTACATATATTCACATTCCGAGAAGTCATAATTATATATCTGATGCATACGCTAACTATGTATTAGATTGGCATTTGTCACATTCATCATGAAGCACATAAATACAAAGACATTCATACATTTGTACCATACACACATATAGTAGAACCGAGAATCAAAGTTGTGTATATATATAATAATGTCCAAAAAATGGTAGTGTCATACAAGACTGGAGCCCGTAGCCCTCAAAAATATACATATCGATACAAAAAATGATGAGACCCTGGGATATCTACTCCCTCCAAGGAGGTCTAGCTTCTGCCTCGACGAGATGTGTCTCATAGTATTACTGTATTGCGTTGGCCATCCGCTACAATAGCTGCACCCACTCACTAGGAACACCCACTACATGGCGATGCATAGCCTCAGGTAGTCGGGCTACCTCTATCAGTGGTACTCAGGAAACCATCCATGATATGTTGCGCCGCAACGTCTAGAGTGTGCGCCCTACTGTAGCATCTGCCAACTATAATAAAAAATCCATAAAAATTTAATAAACACAAAACCAAAAGAGTACTCACCGATGTCTCCGAAGGCTGCGCCTGGTGGGAGCGGCAAGTCACGGTCCTGTCTGAAGTCTATCCCTGCATAGGGATAGTCCTCTATAGCAATCACCTGCCAGTTCCACCGGCGGAAGAACTCCTTAGTATATGGTGACGCCAGACGGCCACCACCCTGTTGTGTCAATATCTCATCCCACCGGGTCAGGGCTGGATCTCAGAGACTGTGAGGAGAGACATCCACCCTCGGGCTAAGTCCTGGAACTCTCTCAAAGAAGAAACTGCAGAGGATGCTACCATACCCAAAGTTTTTGGCCTTCCCCTCTTTTCTTTTCGTCAGTTGTGTCTTCATAGACACCAGCAGAGTAGTACACCAGTCAAATATAGTAGGCTGCAAGCATTGTGATGCATAGAACATCACTGGTCTGGATGCCTAATGTGCTTTGGATCCCGTGATCCATACCAGAGTTGCTACAATGATCTTTGTACTCAAATCCGTTATGAGGTTGACTGGCACTTTACTTCCCACTGGTCGTGTGTTGGCGGAACAATACCATACTATGTAGTCTTGCATAGTGATCCCACCACCCACGGTCCGTGACCGAAGACTAGCCACTTCCCCTTTACGGGAAAAACTGATAATGAAGTAGATATCCTCCACTTCCAATGTCAGTGTTTGCCCGTTGAGGGTGAATTGTTGAGCATCCACATCCCAATAGTTGATCAAATGACGAAGTAGTAGGTTTTGGGCCCTTAAGCCCCCGAGACTCCAGTATTTATATAAGCCACATGCTTGCAATGCTTTTGTGCTTGCAATTTGTTGCGCACGACCTCATCTACCTGGTCATGCTCTCTCTCCCTCCACTCTAGAACCATCCTGGAGTGCAAAGAAAGAAATTTTTAGTCAATATCATGTTTAAAAACTTCTTCGCGACTGTACCCGCGAGCTAGATTGTAGACAGTTGCGGGTAGACGCGGGCAGTCAGTTTTTTTATTGTGCATTTGATGCCCTACCCGCGACCCGCACACTTACAGCCCACGGGTAGCACCGAAGCCATTTAGGGCTTGGCCAAACAAAAAATCCCACCGACCAAAATTGAAATAAAAGCACTTAAATGAAAGGTATGGCAGTGACCACTAACCTGCTCCGGACGGTTCGTTGAACGGTTGCTCGTAGCTCCCACGATAGGTGCTTGAAGTTTCAGGTGCAAACTTACCACTTAACTCCAAAATGGTGAATAGTGAAAATGAATTGAAAATTATTAAATTTTATTACTATTTATAATTTTTTGGACCCACTTTTCTATAGTTTTTTCCATTTTGGGCCGTTATGAATTAATATCGTGTCATGGAGTAGTGTTTTTTCAACAGATTTCCTCGGCGAGAGTTGTTCTGATCCATTTCACACCTACGGCAGGTACGTTTCACACCTGGCATATAGGTTAGATTCCATTTTCACATGCATTATGCATTTGACCTTTGACCATTTTTCATAAACCCTAGGTGCAACCCCGCTTCGTGACTGACACGGAACCTTCACACTGTTATAGAAGTGTCGTCATGTGGTGGTAGGGCTTTCCCGAACATGGGTACCCTAGTTAGAACCCCAGTAAGCTTTTGGTGCCCATGATGTTGTTTGTCCTCAGGATTGGGAGTCCTTTGTAGTCACGCCATGACGTTGCGATAAAGACTCATACTCTACTTTGTCTTATGCTGGCCATCTCCCTTAAGGACTCCCCTCAGTTATATCATGTTGTGATTGCATTGCATCATCCTGCTTGCCACTTGAGCCTTGTGTCGGCTCCTGCATACTCAATTGTTAGCCTGGTGCCTGAGCACTTTCCCTGTCGAGCCCTGCAGAGCTTATATATTTTCCCTTCACAATTTGATGACCCTTTGACCCTAAGGGAACACACCCCCGAGTGTCCACATCCTGCACGCACTTCCTTGCATTGAGCATAGGTATGTTCCACTACTTGGAACTAGTCTGCTAGCTATTTGACACTCGTTCCCTCACTTGTTGTACTATAAGCAATTTTATTCTTTTTCAAGCTTTTCCCAAATATGAAAAAGACAAAAAAATCAAATATTCCAAAAAGTCGGACGGGATTATGGTCACTATTTCTTGTTGGCAGCTGTTGTGTCACCTTTGAACAAAGCATTCATTCCACTCCGTACATTATGATTCGAGAATATAGTTGGGCCTTAGGAGCTGTACTTGTTTCTCAGTTTTCTCCACCGATTGGTTAAGCTTCCAGTCATTATGGAGCCCTTTTTGTAATGCCTCCTGCATTCCACAGTTTATGTCAAGTCTATGCTGCCTGAGTCTATCCATCTTCTCATGCTCTTGTTCAAAGGAAGTCCTAAAACCATTTTCGGCCACTCCTCAGATATCTTGACTATTGCATGTCGGCCATCCTTATTGAGTCAATCCGTTTCACTTGAGATATTCCAAATCTTTCAGCATTGCTGGTACCTCGTGCTGGTTGATGGGGGATGCCTTAATGCCCTCCTTCTAGCAAGTCTCGTTCTGTCGAATTCAACTCATTTATTTTGGGACTTGAGGCTTAGAGTTCGGTTGAGTACCTTGAGGCTTGCATTCATTAGTGGCGGGTTCTCTCGCCATCAACAGTTTTGGGAATACAGCAATGTCCCCTGATTAATGGATTCATCCTAGTGTTTGACTTCAACCCATTTATTCACACTCTGATGATTGTGCTCTATCCCTTGATGCCCATTTTCATTATTGGTGGGTCATCTCGCATCTATTAATGGTATACATCAATTACCAGTAATCAGATGATGTCTCATCAGGTTCGACCCCAACTCCTTTATTCACTTGATGGGACTTGCACCGTCGAAGACTTGTGTAGAAGACCCTAGGTGATTGTGGCATTCAGTATGCTACATATGACTTTGACTTTACATCTGAGATATCACCTCTCAGATTTCAGCAGTTTGTACCTCCAGTTTTGCACCAGTTGTCTTCTTTTCAGCAGAAGACCTTATCTTACTATAGAGGGATCATGGCTATGATCACTTGTGACATATATTTACTTATGTACTGCCTATTCATGGCCATTGTATTAGATTATTGTACTATACCGACATGTATTCAGAGATACTATTGTACTATGACGACTAAGTCGTTCTTTCCACTTGTGTCTCCATCACTCCACTTCTGAGTTTTATAATGTATTTCGGCCATCATAGTACATTTTGTAATGTCCCCCATTTTGACCCTTGTAATATTTTGGGCTATAATGTAAATAACGTATGCATGTTATGTATGATTCCTAGCGTGAAGCTCAAGGCCAAGGCCCCACTAGTGAACGCTCGATCTAGAAGAGGCAAGTATTTGAAATTATGCTACCCATGTGCTAGTAAACCATGGGAATTGTAAATATGCATTTAAATATAAAATTCCACAACTAGCTATGCAATGCAACAAGAGATGGGGGCATGATGTTACAAGGAAATTGGGAGGGAAATATTCAAACCCTTGAGCCAATCAACTCAAGCCAAGTGTCAATCTGAGAACCCATGAACCCTCAACTACCCAGGTTGACTTTTGTACCCAATCATTGATTTCTCCCAAGAGTTGGTTGAGGTAGTTAATGCCTTGGGGAATGGGAGGTATGGATGTCCAAATTCGGGTATGGGCAAGCCACCCTGCATGAAAATTCGTGTTTGGCTTCTTGAGCAAGAAAAGAGCCATGAATTGCTCCCCAAGCCATTACCCATCAAACCACTTTCCCTTCTCACGAGTTTGGAGCTAGCTGGGCATTTTCCTCACTGGTTTTATTGTGTTTACCTTCATTTTCCTAGATGGGAAGGGCGTTTTTGTTGTGGCTAACAGTGGGGAAGAAGGGAAAATATTTTGGGGTTTTATTGAGGCCATTTGGCCCACTGAATGCTCATACATCTGTGGGAGAATTCCATTTTCTTCCCTGGGATTGATTCCCTCTTCCCACAAATCCGTTTTTGGTGTGCCTACATTTTTGGGAAAACCCATGTCCATCTAGCTTCTATGTCCCATTGCTGAAAGTGTGTTTCCAAACCCATATCTAAGTTTGGTGTGCAAGAGAATGATGGGGTTGAGTTGGTTATCCATTGCTTTGGGCTGAGTTGAGATTGAGGGTTCCCTTTTCCTTGTAGATATCATGCCCAGCTCGGGGGTGGTCTTTGAGTGCTGAAAGAATATAGGCTCAGCAGAGACCTATGGCTGGGAGGAACGTTGCGGCGACATAGCTATTTGTTCGGGACAACATTGCATCAAGATGAGTATTTTATTGGGTATTTACTTCTGCAAATGTGTTAACTTGTTGACTATGTTAAATTGAATAACATTCATGTAATATGTGTGTGGATGAGGTTTTCATTCTGCTGTGCATGTTAAATTGATTTACATCTACACATATGTATTTTCTTTGCTTTAAAATCTAATGAATTGGCTGAGTTTTTATGAAAACTCCCATAGAATAGCATCAGGTTCCCTTCCTTGCATTGGGTCCAAGGGTGGGGACATTACATTTTGGTATCAGAGCTGCTGGTTGCAGCATTGGGCCTTCATGGGCTACCTATTACAGTTGCAGAGGTAAGTACGTTTCCTACTCAACTGTAGTCATTAGGAAAATTTGAAATTTTCTAAGTATTCTGAGCTTTTTGTTAAGTCTGTATCAGGGGCGAGACTCGGCGAGTTCATCCGCAATGACAGAAAGAACTTGTGAGTTCTTGCCGAAGTTACCAGAAGAAGTTGGCGAGTGGCTCCACGACAATTCGGCAAAAAATCATTAAGTTCGCCGAAGAAGGAAGGAAAATTCCAACGGAAGAACTTAGCGAGTTGTTCCACAACGACGGAAAGAACTCGTAAGTTTTTGCCGCAACGGCGGAAAGATAAAGGTTTTGGGCTGAAACGGCAGAAAATTTTCTAAGTGTTTTTTGGCGTCAAAGAGGAATTTGCAGAAGAGCTCAGCGAGTAGGTCCGTAATGGCAGAAGAACTCGGCAAGTTGGCCCGAAACGGCGGAAAATTTTCTAAGTGTTTTTTGGCATCAAAGAGGAAATTTCGGGAGAACTTGGCGAGTTGCTTTGCAATGGCGGAAGAACTCGGCTAGTTGCTCTGTAATGACAGAAGGACTCAGCGAGTTGGTCCAAAAAATTTCAAAATTTTCTAAGTGTTTACAACGGAGAAAATTTTGGAAGAGATTGGCGAGTTTCCACTGCAACATCGGAAGGAATTGATGAGCTCATCCACAACGTCGGAACAGATGGGCGATTTGGTCTGCAACGGATCAGAAGGAAAAACTGAGTTTTCAATCGAAAGAACTCGGCGAGTTGGCCCGAAATAGGTCAGAAGAACTCGTTGAGTTGCTCTGAAACAGAGAATTTCAGTTGTTTTTCAGAGATTTTTCAAGCTCCGAAAGTTGAAAAATGCCATGGAAATTGTGCGCCAAATTGCGCAAAATGGAATGATTTACAAAAAAAAAAAAAAAATGATGGCACTGCCCTCGACCTACCCTGCAGTGGCACAGGAAAGCCACAAGGGGGAAAGCCCCCGTGACCCCCGTCGTCCCCCGGAGACAATAGTTGAAAGAGTGAAATGCATTCTTGGGATGAGAAGCAGGAATTGCATTGGAGGTTGTGGAAGCCTTATTAAAAGTAATTTCCTGTGATATGCATTGCGGAAGAGCAATGGAACCAGCAAGGCAATGTTGATAAAGGGAAATCCATCACCTTAAAACTAATTCTGTTTGTAGCATAAAAATTGCATATTTGGAAAATAGCAAGAATCAATTATTACACATATATGATTCTGGTTGTATATGTTGAATTGCTAATTCGTGACAATATCATAGCTAAGTATTTCTTGTATGCTTGGTAGGGAAGCCAAGGAAAGGATTAGCTATGATGTGGATGAGGAACTCCATGTCAGAATGAGGAATTGGACCAAAGACAACTGAAGCATGACTAAGGATGTGGATTATGTTGTTGCATATGACCAACAACCTTATGAGGAAAGGATGGTGCAACAAATCTATGATCGTGAGGTTGGAAAAAGAACTGTGAAGCCTTGGTAAGAGGCCAACTGATCAGGAAACATCAAACGATGTTAATGATAGCCATGAAGGTAATGGATATTTGTGCTTGAGTGCATGGATGTTGAAAGAGAATTTGGTAAGATCCATTCAACTATGTTTAAACTATGTTGATTTGATTTGCATGCGGTATCAAGTGCTTGAATGTGAATGTTAATCTACCAAGTATGATGAGGTGTGGGTAAGTAAGGGAAAGGATCCTTACACCCTATAATTGCGTAGAAACCTCAATGCATTCATATGAAATTATAGCATGCCATCGTGTATGCTGGATTATAAGTTTAAATAACCAAACAAAGTAAAGACCTAGTCATGTTGTGGTAGTATATGCCTTATGAAATAGGCATGGTTAGGCCATAATATGCTGGAATGCATAGTATCCGTGGGTTGATACAAAATTGTATTGAGAGATTATGCATTAAGTGAATGCACATTAAAAATATTATGTAAATGTTGTGAATGTGCATGCATATGTGTAAGTGCACATGTTGAGATGCATTGCGATAATGCACGGTTGTGATATGTATAGGCTTCAATGCATTTAGATAATAGATGGAATGGTGAACCATTGTTAATACTGAGAGCATTTCATGAGCTTCTATGAATGCAGGAGAAAGATTGCATGAAGAAGGTAGACATGATGATGGGCTACCCGAGTGCTCTGTGGAAGGACATAGATTGCATGGAATGTGAAGTAATGAGTTTTTACAGTTTATTTAAATTGCACGGATGGTGTACCCATGTCTTGCAATTTTATTTATGATAACGATGCATATATATATATATATATATATATATTTCATTGCATCTCAAATGTTAACAACTGAAGGTGTTTGAATTATTGAGTGTTATAATTCTGAGATCACTTCAATGATTGTTGTAGCAATGAAAGGATTAAATGCATAGATACGCACAACATGTTTGGCTGATTGAAGTTTCAGATTTCGAGTAGATTGTTTTGGGCATGGAAAATATGGGTAATTCCATGATGAAGATTGGAATCTACCGTGAGCAAGAGCCAAACGATATGAGAAAAGACTCATGGCTAAGCAAATCAATTTCTGTAGAGGACAGAATTGCAAATTCATACCTGAATTTAATTATTAATGCCATTGACTGATTAGAGAAATCAGATTTGAATTCTATTGTTAAATGCTGCTAACCATTTGGCTATTTGATAAATGTGCGAGGAAGACACATTCCAGGAAGACCAGGAGTGATGGCCTACAAAAGCCAAACTAGATGGGGAAGGACCCCATGCTTTGGAAATGGGTTTCGGGTGAAACACCATTGATAGTGTCTCAGCCAAACCGCATGTCGGTTAACCATGAGAGTGAGATGGTAAAGCTATGCCAAGAAGGCATGTGAGATACATCTGCAAAATGAATGATTATTATGTGACCCTAGACTAGAACATGCATGTCTAAATTATTAGGGTTAATATGCAGAGCATGCTCTACTTTATTTATATATATCATTTTAGAATGCTTGAGTATGATTAGGGCCTACATGGCTCACATTGGAAAGAGGGTGCACACCTTTTCTAGTGCCGGATCATGATAGGGTTTTCAATATTGACTACACCCTAAGGGAATGGATGCATTCCTGGTATTTCAATACTTGATAGTGAATGTTATGGAATGTGGTTGCAATTTTGAGAAGCAATACTGATAAGCCTGCTTATCCTTCTTGTGTTGTCGGCCTACACAAATGCCAATTGGTACTACACATTAAGAGGCAAAGTGAAGAAGGGTACGCAGAAGGACTATATGGGAATTGGAAACCTTTCTATGCTCACACTAAATAATACTGGAAGGGATGGACAAACCCAGGAATTTGTGTAGTAAAAATAGATATCATCCTTATGTGAGTGGGGCCATGTTAACCTGCAGTCAAGAAAGTCACCTATAAAGTTCCAAAAAATAACCACCGATTTGCACAATAGAAGAAGTGGCGTCCTTGTATGAATGAAAAGTTAATATGTGTGTGAAGGGTTATGGTGCAAGAAGGTGTGGTGACATTGGTGAAGGCATAAAATATCTATTGGGTCAGCAGTAGGAGGGCAAGCACCAAAGATTGATTGAAAACCCTAAGATGCCTATGGCTCCATAGTAGAGCCTTGACCTATAATGGTCAGGTGGCGCAGTTTCCTTCCATTGGTCGATGACCCAGACGAATGTGTTGGCTCGGCACTGGAGAGGGCCAATCAAGTAGGGGACTGGTTGGGCACCACCAAATGCTTGGTAAATTCAGTCGATGGGGAGGTGTACTGGTTAAGCATTAACTACATCAAAGTCCATAGGCGATCCCAAGGCTTGCAAAGTGAAGCAGGATCCTATGGACCAGAAAAGGGAAAATGCATAGTATAGATAAGTATTCATTTTCATTTAATTCTTGTTTGGAATAATGAATATTTCAGGTATAAGTCCTATGACAACCAAGCTAATACATTGTTGTTTCTTTGTTGGAAACCTTGGCCATTGCAGGAAGTAAGGACCCTGAAAGAGCCACAAACGCTTGGTAAGCTAGAGAGTAACCGGTTGTGCACTATGAAATCCTTGATAAAACCGGAGAGTAACTAGCTGTGCACTATAAATTGCTGGTAAATCCAGAGAGTAAATGAGTGGGCGATATAAATTATTGAGAAATCTAGGAAGTAGCTGGTTGAACGCTATAAATTTCTTGATAAGTCCAAAGAGTGACCAGTTGGGCATTAACTACTTGATATGGTAAAGAAGTGTGTACACTAGCCTAACACCCCTTAAACAATTGATAAACCTAGTCGGCGTACTGGCCTAGCGTTTCCTATTCGAATGATTGTGGAGTAGCCTACGTGCTAGCCCAACATTCATAATTGTGTCCACGGGAAATCCAAGGCTTGCAAAGCAAAGAAGGATCTCGTGGAATAAAGTGAATACATCCAATACAAATAAGTATTCGGTTACCTTGCTGTTTCTTGTTTATGAATATACGTGTGTATATGATTTGGTTATGATTTTCTAAACTCTTGTTTAGAGATAAACCCTATGGAAATAAAGTAAACATGTGAATTGATTCAATGTTTGAGTGTAGGTATTGTTGGAAGCAAGGACTATGAAGGCATCATAGGGATGCAGATGGACATGTGACCATCCTAAAGAGCTCAGTATGAGCAGTAATGAAAGGTGGTGCTAGTGAACATGAGTGGGTCATAGCAGTCAAAGGTTCTGTAGGCAACTATGGAGGAGGGTTCCTAGTTGAAAATCCTTAGACAGACCTTAGACACTAAGTGTCATAGCCAAGAAAGGAAAGTCAAAGCACTCACGTTGAAGTGAAAGAGACTAAGGAGAATGAAACCACAGCGATGGTGTAGCTCCATAATAGAATAAGAGTAAGAGGGAGAAACTCCTACTCTTCTCTTTCCTTTCGATTGATGCATTTATAAAACAAAAGATTGTTGAGTGCATGTCATGGCTGAAAATAGATTGTGTTTAATTTCTTGAGATGAATTGTGAATGCTAAAATAGTAAATTTCCTGTGAAAGAATGAACATGAATGAGTTCATGTGTATGTGGAAAGCATGAAAGTGTGGAAGTCCCATGAATAAAGCATGGACATTCAATGTCAATTGGGAAAATAATTGACTAATCTTAATATTTATGTTATGCTTATCCTAACAAATAATTTCCATGATGAATTTCACAAGTAAGAAATTCAAACAATTGGTTGTAGCTGACACAAGCAAGTGTTGCTAGTAAGAAAAGTGTGGTCAGTTGTTTCCATTGACCATGGCAGCAGACTGAGGGCTATTAGAGTTGGCTTAAAGTCTTCTTCAAACAATTGCCAGAACCCAAGAAAATCTTGGAGAGATGCTCAAGCTACAGAGACAACAGAATGAGATGAACCCCAAGGTTTTGCAGGACTCTATTCGTCTGCAAAAAGAAATAAAAATCATTCTGGGAGCAATCAGTAAAGGAAAGGAAAGTGGATCCATGAAGAAGAATTCATCCAATCGGCCAATTAAGAAACGTTCTAGGAGGGAAGACTCAAGGGAATTTGAGCAGGAAAAGGTAAAGCAACCAATGAAATGTTGGGGATGTGGAGGAAATCATTGCCTCTGTAACGGCTCAACAATGGAACATCAAGAGGGTAGCCGCCATAAAGTTTTCAGACTTGTAGATCAACGGGAAGGTAAAGAAAGGGAAGGGATTGTTTTGGAACAATGCCCTCATGAAAAGCTAGAAGGTCCCAGCCAGCAGGAGCCGTTTGTAAGGACCAAGGGACTTGGTCCTGAAAACCCAATTAAAGGGTGAAATGCAGGACAAACCTGCCATATTTTGTGAATTTTGGACATGTATATAGCGTGTATGTATTCCTAGGTATTGGAACACCAAGGACGGTGTTATTCCAAGGGGAGGGGAATGTAATGTCCCCCATTTTGACCCTTGTAATATTTTGGGCTATAATGTAAATAATGTATGCATATTATGTATGATTCCTAGCGTGGATCTCAAGGCTAAGGCCCCGCTAATGAACACTCGATCTAGAAGAGGCAAGTATTTGAAATTACGCTACCCATGTGCTAGTAAACCATGGGAATTGTAAATATGCATTTTAATATAAAATCCCACAACTAGCTATGCAATGCAACAAGAGATGGGGGCATGATGTTACAAGAAATTGGGAGGGAAATATTCAAACCCTTGAGCCAATCAAGTCAAGCCAAGTGTCAATGTGAGAACCCATGATCCCTCAACTACCTAGGTTGACTTTTGTACCCAATCACTGATTTCTCCCAAGAGTTGGTTGAGGTAGTTAATGCCTTGGGGAATGGGAGGTATGGTTGTCCAAATTCGAGTATGGGAAAGCCACCCTGCATGAAAATTCGTGTTTGTCTTCTTGGGAAAGAAAAGAGCTATGAATTGCTCCCCAAGCCATTACCCATCAACCCACTTTGCCCTCTCACGTGTTTGGAGCTACCTAGGCATTTTCCACACTGGTTTTGCTGTGTTTACCTTCATTTTCCTAGCTGGGAAGGGACTTTTTGTTGTGGCTAACAGTGGGGAAGAAGGGAAAATGATTTGGGGTTTTATTGAGGCCATTTGGCCCACTGAATGCTCATACATCTGTGGGAGAAATCGGTTTTCTTCCCTAGGATTGATTCCCTCTTCCCACAAATCCATTTTTGGTGTGCCTACGTTTTTGGGAAAACCCATGTCCATCTAGCTTCTATGTCCCATTGCTGAAAGTGTGTTTCCAAACCCATATCTAAGTTTGGAGTGCAAGAGAATGCTGGGGTTGAGTTGGTTATCCATTGCTTTGGGCTGAGTTGAGCTTGAGGGTTCCCTTTTCCTTGTAGATATCATGCCCACCTCGGGGGTGGTCTCTGAGTGCTGAAAGATTATAGGCTGAGTAGAGACCTATGGCTGGGAGGAACGTTGCAACGACATAGCTAGTTGTTCGGGACAGCATTGCATCAAGATGAGTATTTTATTGGGTATTTACTTCTGTAAATGTGTTAACTTGTTGACTGTGTTAAATTGAATAACATTCATGTAATATGTGTGTGGATGAGGTTTTCATTCCGCTGTGCATGTTAAATTGATTTACATCTACACATATGTATTTTCTTTGCTTTAAAATCTAATGAATTGGCTGAGTTTATATGAAAACTCCCATAGGATAGCATCAGGTTCCCTTCCTTGCATTGGGTCCAAGGGTGGGGACATTACACATTTCAGTCTCTGACCTCACACATTAGGGGGCATCTGTTACACAGAAATATTCCACCCTGTGAGCATCAGCATTATTTGGCCTGTAGGATCCATTTCAGTGACTCCGATCCATTTTTATCATTCAGTGATACCATTTTGCCCTATTTTTGTTCCTACCCACATGTTGCATCACTATAGCATGCGTACCCATGAGTTGTAGCACTATAGCCCGGGGGTATCAAGTAAAATGGTAAAAACCACTATTTTATTACTTTTTACTCCCAAAAAGTAGTCATTGGGTGACGTTTGGCTCTCCATCTGCCCAAGTAACGTCTCGATGAGTCCTTTCACCTACCTTTGAGAGGACTATATATTGAGCACATATGGCTTATGGATGGGGGGGAGAAGAGAATAGTAAAGGAACTCTAGTGTATTTTTTCCCTATCTTGAGTCTGCACTCATTGATCCTTGTAGTTGTGAACCAGTTATGTTCGCCTTCCAAACTCCTTGTTAGTTTGAGTTTTCCTTTCATGGAGGATTGAAGTGGTGGAGGCACAAGTGGATTGATCTAGATCTTGGTTCAGGTTGGTTGCCGGAAAGAGGTCGTATCACTTTGTACTTCTTCTTGTTCATTAATAGAAATACTCATATTCTCATCCATTCATGGTGTAAATGTCATTTATTATACATTGGGTTACATTTGCTTATGATATTATGGACCATTGTTATTGATAATGTTAATGTCATTTATATATCACATGTACTTGTTAGATATTGGTTGTCAAGGCTAATTTGCAGATTACAAGTGCTTGGATATGCGCGGATTGAAAGCTCCAATGGGGATCTACATCAAACATTGGATTGAGGTTGGTTACATTTCTCCATTATGTTAACATTGTCATTTATAATTGCATTATTTTGAGAATTGAGTAGATTTTTGGTAATCATCTGTCTGTTGTAGTATTCCCAAGCCATAGTGAGTTTTCTCCAATACAAAAATACATTCCGAAGTTACATATACATCAACACTCCCTCTTAACTAGGAAGGTATTTCTCGACACAGATATACTAGCACAAATCTTCTTCTATGGATCATCATCATTGAATCATCATCCTCGAATCATCGTCATCGTCATCGTTTCTGCTATCTCAATCAATCTCTAAATCTACTCATTATAGGAAGTTCTACAGATCCAGTCCTTTTTCATACTGGATGTAGGCTCACCACCTGCAGGTCTTCATCATCACTGGTCATACTGTGGATCCTCAAGACTTATTACGTGCATCAACAAAACCTAGCAAGAGCATCTCAGGACTGATTATGTGCCCAGTACGACCTGCAAGATCTCCCAGGGAGCTATTACATGTGTCCAAGCAAAACCTAGCAAGAGCATTTGTCAGATATCCCAGGGAGCTAATATATGCCATAGGAAAAACCTAGCAAGAGCATCTGCAAAATCTCCCAGGGAGAAATTATATGCAACTGGCAAAACCTAGCAAGAGCATCTCAGGTTTGATTACATGCCCAGCACAACCTGCAAGATCTCCCAAGGAGTTATTATATGCCATGGACAAAACCTAGTAAGAGCATTTACCAGATATCCCAGGGAGCTATTATATGTCATCGGAAAAACCTAGCAAGAGCATCCCAAGATTGATTACATGCCCAGCACAACCTGCAAGATCTCCCAGGGAGTTATTATATGCCATGGACAAAACCTAGCAAGAGTATTTGTAAATCTCCCAGGGCGCTATTATATGTCCCTCTAAGCGAAACCTAGCAAGAGCATTTGTCAGACCTCCCAGGGAGATATTATATGCCATCGGCAAAACCTAGCAAGAGTGTCTACAAGTCTCCCAAGGCGCTATTATATGCTCATTTGCGCAACCTGTCCACGACCACAGAGTATCAACCTGATAATCTCCATACATCATCCTGATGTACATCACATGATCCTCCTAATCATCATCATAGCATCATCCTGATGCGTATCATCTGGAGCAACATCCTAAAGCTCATCATCTATGATCGTCCTGATCATACAATGCATCCACCTGATGCATATCTGATACATATCATCTGGAGAAACATCCTGAAGCTCATCAACCATGATCATCCTGATCATACAATGCATCCACCTGATGCATATCTGATACATATCCTCATCCATGATCTACCTAATCACATAATGTATCCACCTGATACATATACAAATACATGATCCAACTGATCATCACAAGCATCCAACATGATACATATACATATAAATGATCCAACTAATCATCACAAGCATCCAACATGATGCATATACATATACATGATCCAACTTACCATCACAAGCATCCAACATAATGCATATACAGAGCAGTAACTGGAGTGTCGTCCTGATGTCCATCATCCAGTGCTTACATCCACAGCCATGGGAAGGATCCTCCTCTCACCATGCTTGGAATGGCTCCACCAAATGTGTACATCACTTCTTCCTCTAAGTGTCATCAATCTGAAGAACACCAAGCCTCTCTCTGAATTATTCAAACTTCACTCTGGCTAGTGGTTTCGTTCGCACATCCACAATATGCTCATCTGTCGCAACATACAGGAGCTTCACTTTTCCTCTCTGTACCATATCCCTGATATAGTGATATTTGATCTCAATGTGCTTTGAACTGTCGTGGAACACTGGATTCTTAGACAGCTTCACACAACTCTAGTTATCACAAAAGATACTAGTAGCATCCAACGGGAGATCAAATAACTCAGACAATAGCTTCCGAAACCATACTTCCTCACAACTAGCCGAACAAGCTGCAACATACTCTGCTTCGGCTATACTCAGTGCTACGCAAGACTGCTTCCTATTAAACCAAGAGATCACACCTTATCCTATACTGAATCAGCACCCAGAAGTGCTCTTCCTATCTGCAGCACTGCCTGCCCAGTCCTAATCAACATAACCCTGCAGGTTAAACTTTTGATTCACATCATACTTGAGCCCATAATCAATTGTACTCTTCAGTTACCTCAAAATATGCTTTACAGCAACTAGGTGAACATGTCTCGGATCTATCAAGTACTGGCTCAAGGTGTTCACCACAAAGCAGATATCTTTTCTTGTATTCATCAGGTACATCAGGGACCCAATCATCTGACGATACATCGTAGCATCAACCGACTCAGATGAAGCATCACAAAGAAGCTTTAGGTTTGATGCCATAGATGTGTCCATGGCCTTGCCATCCATCATCTCGAACCTCTTCAGGATCTCTACTGCATAGTTCCCTTGTCCAAGGAATATTCCATCTACACTCTGCCACACCTCCTTACCAATAAAGTAGTGTATCATACCCAAGTCCTTCATCTCGAACTTGGCAGCAAGCTTCCTCTTCGTTTCGACAATCAATATATCCTCACCTATTACAAACAGTTCATCCACATACAATATTAGTATCATTGGATTGCCTTCCTCAACCTTGTAGTAAAGGTTGGAATCCGCTTTACTCTTGGTAAGGCCCAAACTGGATAGGAAGCCATCTATCGTACCATACTAGGTCATGGGTGCCTGTTTCAAACCATACAGGGCTTTCTTCAGTTTGCACACATGTGACTCTCTCTCATATGTCTCAAAATCGAGTGGCTACTCCACATACACTTCCTTTTCGACTACACCATTCAAGAAATTTGTCTTGGAAACCATCTAGTGTATCTTTCATTTCATCATTGCAGCCAGAGCAAGTACTGATCTGATGGAAGTGTTCCTAGCTACAGGTGCAAAATTCTCTTCATAGTTAATCCCTCTTTCTAGGAGAAGCCACGAGCTACAAACCTCGCTTTGTATTTTTCTATGCCACCATCTACAGCATGCTTGATCTTATAGATCCACTTGGAAGTCACAATAGACTTCACTTCAAGTCTTGGGACCACATCCGAAACATGATCGATTGGTACTTTTCGACCATGGCATCCTTTTACTGTATCCCGTATCCTGGGAACTTCAGATTCTTCAATATCTTCAATAGATAACTTTGTTGCTGAACAAATGTTGTAGTCCTTCTTTTGTAGGTGATGGTATATGATATTTCCTACAAAACAAATTAAATTGCATGATTAGAAACATCTCATAGTTTTCAAAAAAAAATCTTACACATAAAGAAATATGTCATACAGTCATGCAATTATTTCAGCCAATGCTTCAATACAACATTCATCCATATCCTGTAACTTTCTAGATGCCTTCCAATATCTACCAGAACATTGTTAAGAGTTTTGCACTACTCTCAACATGTCAGCAAAGAGGTTTCATTCTAGATAAGTAGCAATGGAATGTTGTACAGTGCCATAGGAAACTTACCTATGTATATTAGTAGTATACTATTCATCAATGCAACTATTCTAATATACATAATACACAACCTAATTCTAGGAATATCAATATATACATCATTGAACAGTATTATTTAAACAATCAAATATACAAGAAATGATAATTCAAAATACTTATCTTTGTTTGTTTGTTGGGTTGACTCCCTCTCAGTCTTTGCTTCCTTTCTACAACTCCATTCTGATGTGGATTGTGAGAAGTGGTCAACTCCCTCTGAATATCTTCATCCTTGTAGAAACTACTGGAGTGTGCTCCCTCTTGATATTTGCTTCCTGGATTACCTATCCTTGAACTTATGTCCATCCTCGATTACTATGCATATTTACTAGTATCATCATTGTGTTATCCTCGAAGTCTCATACATACATTCATTAGCACAATACTAATAAAACACAATAATCTTAAACATGTATAGTCACGATCATTTCAAACACAGATAAGGAGCATTAGTATTCAAGGTTTCAGGGAAGACTTCTCTTACTCATACATATTCATATGTGACCATAGAATTCTTCTGGTTAGTCATATCATCAATAAAAGTAAGAAGCATAATATGCCTAAACCCTTGATTACTTACATTTCTAACTTTATGAATAAACATAATCAATCATGCCAGGTATACTTATATAAGAGATCCTAACACAAGGTAGGATTCTATCTTGATATAGGAAAAACATACTTGGATTAGCACGTTAGCTAGCTATGTCTAACATACCCATATGATGTCTTCTTGTTCTCTTCGATGACTTGTGCTAGTAACCTACATATCTCATAAGTTAACCATTATAGAACCAAGTTATACATACCTCGTAAATAGATCTTCTATGTGATCCATGACAATGGATGAATATTTGTCTTCATGTCACCCTGATCACATGATTTGTCTTTCTTGGTGTACCTTTCATGTTAGGGGACAACATAAACCTCATACAGCACCATAATGCATTAGTACAATCATAAGTGTCAAAACCCTAATGAATATCTTCTATCATGCACTCATAATCTTATTAAGGTGATACGACAAGTCTAAATTTAATCAAGATTGTACTAACTATAATAATATGAAGACAAACATACCATAAACTTAATCATGAACAAATCTCGAAACATACCTGTATAAGTCATACCTGTCGAGATTGCTTGTGATCTTCTTATGTAATGCCTTAGCCTCATCTCCCTCTGAAACAAGAACTTCTTCACTTATGCAGTTGACCAAACAATTCTCTTCTAGGATTAACCCAATCCACTTGATTTGTAGAATTGGATATGGAGCTGGATTAGGGTTTGTCAGAGAAACCCTAAAAATTCAAACTTTGAATTTAAAAATTCTGAGAGGATAGAAGGATGTGCCTTAATGAGCTAATCAAGCTTGTATACTCAGAATTTGAAAACTGTAAAGTTTCACCCCTCGAAATTGCCTTTGAAACTTTCGGATCTTCTGGACAGGATCCCGAACTAGGGTTTGATAAAGCCCACCCTTCTGCCCAACCAAAAGGTTCGATCCAAATCTCTAAACTTCTATTTTTATGAGTAGCTTCTATTCGTGGTCACAGACTTCAAAAATTCCAACTTTTGCAGAAGCCCTAATCTTCCACTTTTCCAATCAAAGTCCCGAACTAGGGTTTAATCAGGCCCTGCCTTCTGCCCTACCTAAAAATTTCATCTTGGACTCTAAATTTTGATTTTGAAGAGTAGCATTCATCTGTGGTCTCTGATTACAAAAATTCCAACTTTCTCTGAAACCCTAATTCTCGGAGCCATGAATGAAGGTGCTCAAAATCCAATTCTGTTTTGACATAAATATGCACCTGATTGTTTTTGGTGTAACTAAGAAACTACGAATCCACAAGGTTTGAAACTTCTACCTGTGGTAGCCTGACCTGTCATATTTCCAACACTATAGGTCTGACCTCAATTGGATTCTCTAAGAGAGAGTTATGCCAAGTGTTGCAACGTGACCGGTTTATGGGATAAAACTAAAGAGCGAACTTGTATGGAGTGCCACGTGTCACTGGTTCACTTTCGGCCTCTGAACCTTCGGCTTGTGAAAGTACAGTCCGTTCCCTACCTGTCATTTTTTATGAAATTTCATTTGGATCTTCCTATCCCAAGTTATGACCTTTTTGCGTAGGTCACCTATTTATGACTCAAATCTGGAAGAGGCAGAAACCCTAGATTGTACAGATCATAAAACACAAAATACAACGAATTAGGAATTGTCCTTATGACACAAGGTACATGGGGATCATATCTTCGACCTGTAAAAGTTTTAGATCCGAAAATTTCACCAAAATGGATTTATAGTGAAAGTGCTACGATGACTAGTTTTTTCTATATCAAGCCCTAGCATCGTAAGTGCAACAAGTGTCATACATGCCATACCATGCCTTCTTTCAGGCTAGCCCTGATACCATGTTAGTTTTTCAGAAATTTCAATCTGATATAGGATCTTAACTGAGAGAATAACATGTACAGCATATCTACAGCATATCAATCATGGACACAATAATGCAAGCACACAAGAGACATAGAGTTTCACCGGGGAAAACCAAGAAGGTGAAAAACCCCACAACTTCCTCAGAGATAGATAGAGCAATTATACAACCAAAGTACAAGAGATAGTCTTCTCCTAGCAGATGATCCTCCTCCTCACAAGTGCACCACTTTATGAGAGAGATAGAAGTGAGTAATGAGTGATCAAATAGAAATCTCCCGATCTCTATTTATACTTGTCCTATCTTGCCCAATAAACTAATGGGGTCGACTTGTCTAGCTTAGCCTAATAACCCATGGTTAACTTAATCCGGGCCGACCCCACACTTGGTGGTCTAATAACCCATTTACCCACATGACTCATACAGGGCCAACCCCATCAAGGTGGTCTAATAACCCATCAAGTATAAGTTATGACACTTACAATATAAATGACAACACTTCCGTATAGAGGAATAAGAACATCTCTATAGGAATACAAACACTTCCGTATAGAGGAATAATAACATCTCTATAGGAATAAAATACACATGGGTAAAACACCTTCCAAATTTCCATATACATCAACAATTGTGGACCTGTCCATGGTGGCCACGCATGCCCGGGGGAATCCGAATGAGAAATGGCCCCCTTGAGCGAATTTGGAATGGCCCTCATTGAGCAAAACCCTAGCTCCAAAGATGGCCCATTGGCACCACTTTCGGGACTTCGAGGGACGCTATGGCGGATTCCCTAGCTGAAACCAAGCATCCTGGACCCACCGGAATCAATGGATTCAAGAACCGAGACATGGTTTGGGTGCTCCGGGCATTCTAGTCTGGCATTCCAGGGCCATTCAGGGACACTTGGAGGTTTTGCCATGAGGCCACAGAACCCAAACCGGTGAGCGGACTTGGATTTCCTCACCTCCCACAGCTCCATGTGTACATTATGGACCTGTCCATAGTGGCCATGCACGCCCGAGGGCATCCGGACAAGAAATGGCCCCCTTGAGCGAATTTGGAATGGCCCTCACTAAGCAAAACCCTAGCTCCGGAGATGGCCCATTAGCACCGCTTCCGAGACTTCGAGGGATGCTGTGGGGGGTCCCCTAGCTGAAACCTGACATCCAGGACCCACCGGAATCGACATATTCATGAACCGAGACACGGTTCCAGTGCTACAGGCATTCTAGTCGAGCACCCTAGGGCGATTCAGGGACACTTGGAGGATTTGCTCCGGGGCCACAGAACCCAAACCGATGAGCGAACTTGGATTTCGTCACCTCCTACAAGTCCACATGGCAATTGTGGACCTCTCCACTATGGCCACGCATGCCCAGGGGCATCCGGATGAGAAATGGCCCCCTTGAGTGAATTTGGAATGGCCCTCACTGAGCAAAACCCTAGCTCCAGAGATAGCCCATTGGAACTGCTTTCGAGACTTCGAGGGATGCTGTGGGGGGTCCCCTAGCTGAAAACCGGTGTGCCAGACCCACCTAAATCAACGGATTTGCGAACCGAGCCATGGTTCAAGTGCTGCGGGCATTCTAGTCGGGCACCCCAGGGCCATTCAGGGACACTTGGAGGATTCTACTGTGAATTGTGTTTGGTGATAAAGGATTTTACTATGGATTGTGTTTGGTGACATTTAGGGAGACCCACAAGGAACATATTGAAAAGATCAAGAAAGACAAGTTCTGTGTTGGGGAAAAAGAAAATCCAAGCTTAGTGAGGGAGTGAAATTTTTGCACATTGGGGTCAAATTTGCAAAATCGCCCACCGGGAACTTGTGGCTAGCGTTCCCAGCCAGAACCTCCCTGGACACACCTGCATGTCTCCCCAAAACCCAGTTTTGTTGCACAGTTGGAGTTTTATGCCCCCGGAAGGTATCCAGCAAGTGTCCCTAAAGGCCTTTTGGATGTGAGATGGAACGCGCCATAGAATGACGACCATGGCTCTGATCGACGAACCATCTACTCTGTTGGATTCAGGATGTCGGGATAGTGCTAGGGGTGCCCCTCCCCTCCGGTCACATGGCCCGGGTGTCACCTTGTAATTCCATCTTGGAAACTAGGGTTTTTCTCAGTAAGGGAGCGTGCAATTTTTGCACACGGGGGTCAAATTTGCAAAATCGTTCGTCGGGCACTTCTGGCTAGTGTTCCCAGCTGGAACCTCCCTAGACACACTTGTAGGACACCCCTGAAACCGATTTCGTTGCACGGTTGGAGTTCTATGCCTCGGGCAGGTATCCAGCTGGTGTCCCTGAAGGAATTTTGGATGCGATACGGAACAAGCTATAGAATGACGATCGTGGCTTCGATCGACGAACCGTGGCTCTGGTCACACACTTGCAACAAAATCCAATTCCGCTTGTCGGTTTGGGTTCCGTGGCCCCGGAGAAAATCCTCCAAGTGTCCCTGAATGGCCCAAGGGTGCCCGACTAGAATGCCCGTAGCACCCGAACCGTGGCTCAGTTCATGAATCTGACGATTCCGATGGGTCCGGGATGTCGGTTTTTATCTAGGAGAACCCCCACAGCATCCCTCAAAGACCCGAAAGTGGTGCCAATGGGCCATCTCCGGAGCTAGGGTTTTGCTCAGTGAGGACCATTCCAAATTCGCTCAATGGGGCCATTTCTCGTCCGGAGGCCCCCAGGCGTGCGTTGCCACCGTCAACAGGTCCACAATGGCCATGTTGACCTATGGGAGGCAACGAAATCCAGGTCCGCTCATCGGTTTGGGTTCCGTGGCCCCAGAGCAAATCCTCCAAGTGTCCCTGAATGGCCCTAAGGTGCCCAACTAGAATGCCCACAGCACCCGAACCGTGGCTTGGTTCACGAATCCATCAATTTTGGTGGGTCCGTCAGTTTTCAGCCAGGGGACCCCCCACAGCGTCCCTCAAAGTCCCGTAAACAGTGCCAATGGGCCATCTCTGGAGTAAGGGTTTTGCTCAATGAGGGCCATTCCAAATTCGCTCAAGGGGGGAATTTATTATCCAGAGGCACCTGGGCATGCTTAGCCACCATGAATAGGTCCAGAATGGCCACATGGACCTTTGGGAGGTGACGAAATCCCAATCCGCTCGCCGGTTTGGATTTCGTGGCCCCGGGGCAAATCCTCAAGGTGTCCCTGAATGGCCCCGTGGTGCCCGACTAGAATGCCCGTAGCTCCCAAACCGTGGATCAGTTCGTGAATCTGTCAATTCCGGTGGGTCTGGGATGTTGGGTTTCAGCTAGGGGATGCCCCACAACATCCCTCGAAGACCCGGAAGCGGTGCCAATGGGACATATCCAGAGCTACAGTTTGGCTAAATGAGGGCCATTCCAAATTTGCTCAAGGGGACCATTTCTCGTCCAAAGGCCCCGGGGCGTGCATGGCCACCGTGGATAGGTCCAAAATGGCCACGTGGACCTGTGGGAGGTGGAGGAATCCAATTCTTTGGGTTCCATGGCCACGGGGCAAATCCTCCAAGTGTCCCTGAATGGCCTCGGGGTGCCCGACTAGAATTCCCGTAGCACTCGAGTCGTGGATCGGTTCACGAATCCATCAATTTCGGTGGGTCCAAGACATCAGGTTTCAGCTATAGGACCCCCCACAACGTCCCTTGAAGACCCGAAAGCGGTGCCAATGGGCCATCTCTGGAGCTAGGGTTTTTGCACCCATTCAAGGACACTTGGAGGATTTGCTCTGGGGCCACGGAACCCAAACCGACGAGTGGACATGGATTCCGCTACCTCCCATAGGTCCACATGGCCATTGTGGACCTGTCCATGGTGTCCACGCATGCCCATGGGCCTCCAGACGAGAAATGGCCCCCTTGAGTGAATTTCGAATGGCCCCCACTCAGCAGAAACCTAGCTCCGTAGATGGCCTATTGGCACTGCTTCTGGGTCTTCGAGCGATGTTGTGGGGGGTCCCCTAGTTGAAACCCAGCATCTCGGACCTACCCGAATTGACGGATTCATGAACCAAGCCATGGTTTGGGTGCTGCAGGCATTCTAGTCGGGCATCTCAGGGCCATTCAGGGACACTTGGAGGATTTTCCTTGGGGCCACGGAACCCAAACCGGCGAGCGGACTTGGATTTCGTTGCCTCCCACAATTCCACATGGCCATTGTGGCCATGCATGCCCGGGGGAATCCGGATGAGAAATGGCCCCCTTGAGTGAATTTGGAATGGCCCTCACTGAGCAAAATCCTAGCTCCGGAGATGGCCCATTTCCACTGCTTCTGGGACTTCGAGGGACGCTATGGGGGGGTCCCCATGCTGAAACCTAGCATCCTGGACCCACTGGAATCGACAGATTCATGAACCAAGCCACGGTTTGGGTACTGCGAGTATTCTAGTCGGGCACCCCGGGGCCATTCAGGGACACTTGGAGGATTTGCTCCAGGGCCACGGAACCTAAAACGGTGAGTGGACTTGGATTCTGTCACCTCCCACAGGTCCATGTGGCCATTGTGGACCTGTCCACGGTGACCACGCATGCCCAAGGGCCTCCGTACTAGAAATGGCCCCATTGAGCGAATTTGGAATGGCCCTCATTGAGCAAAACCCTAGCTCCGGAGATGGCCCATTGGCACCACTTCCGGGTCTTCGAGGGACGTTTTGGGGGGTCCCCTAGCTGAAAACCGGTGCCTCAGACCCACTGGAATGGACGGATTCATGAACAGAACCATGGTTTGGGTGCTACGGGCATTCTAGTTGGGAACCCTGGGGCCATTCAAGGACACCTTGAGGATTTGCCCCAGGGCCACGGAACCCAACCCGGTGAGCGGACTTGGATTCCGTCGCCTCCCACAAGTCCATGTGGCCATTATGGACCTATCCATGGTGGCCATGCACGTCCGGGGGCCTCCAGAAAAGAAATGGCCGCATTGAGTGAATTTGCAATGGCCCTCACTGAGCAAAACCCTAGCTCCAGAGATGTCCCATTGGCACCACTTCTGGGTCTTGCAGGGACATTGTGGGGGGGCCACTAGCTGAAACCCGGTGTCCTGTACCCACTAGAATCGATGAATTCGTGAACCAAGCCATGGTTCAGGTGCTAGGGGAATTCTAGTTGAGCACCCCGGGGCCATTCAGGGACACTTGGAGGATTTTCTCCGGGGCCATGGAACCCAAACCGGCAAGCGGACTTGGATTCTGTCACCTCCCACAAGTCCATGTGGCCATTGTGGACCTATCCATAGTGGCGACGCACACCCGAGGGCATCCGGATGAGAAATGGACCCCTTGAGCGAATTTGGAATGGCCCTCATTAAGCAAAACCCTAGCTCTGGAGATGGCCCATTGGCACCACTTTCGGGACTTCGAGGGATGCTGTGGGGTGTCCCCTAGCTCAAACCCGATGTCCCTGACCCACTGGAATCAATGGATTCACGAATCGAGCCATAGTTCGGGTGCTCCAGGCATTCTAGTCAGGCATCTCAAGGCCATTCAAGGACACTTGGAGGATTTGCCACGGGGCCACGGAACCCAAACCGACAAGTGGACTTGGATTTCGTCGCCTCCCACAGGTCCATGTGGACATGGTGGACCTATCCACAATGGCCACACACGCCCGGGGGCATCCGGACAAGAAATGGCCCCATTGAGCGAATTTGGAATGGCCCTCACTAAGCAAAACCCTAGCTCTGGAGATGGTCCATTAGCACCACTTCTGGGACTTCGAGGAATGCTATGGGGGGTCTGCTAGCTGAAACCCATCATCCAGGACCCACCGGAATCGACGGATTTGTGAACCGAGCCACGGTTCGGGTGCTGCGGGCATTCTAGTCGGGCACCCCAGGGCCATTCAGGGACACTTGGAGGATTTTCTTCGGGGCCACGGAACCCAAACGGGCGAGTGGACTTGAATTCCGTCACCTCCCACATGTCCACATGGCCATTATGTACCTGTCCATGGTGGCGACGCATACCCAGGGGCATCCAAATGAGAAATGGCCCCCTTAAGCGAATTTGGAATGGCCCTCACTGAGCAAAACCCTAGCTCCAAAGATGGCCCATTGGAACCACTTCCGGGACTTTGAGGGACGCTGTGTGGGGTCCCCTAGCTGAAAACCATCGTCCCAGAACCACCGGAATCAACGGACTTGCGAACCGATCCATGGTTCGGGTGCTGCGAGCATTCTAGTCAGGCACCCTAGGGCCATTCAAGGACACTTGGAGGATTCTACTGTGAATTGTGCATGGTGATAAAGGATTTTATTGTGTATTGTGTTTGGTGACATTTGTGGAGACCCCCAAGGAACATATTGAAAAGATCAGGAAAGACAAGTTCTGTGTTGGGAAAAAGAAATTCCAAGCTCAGTGAGGGAGTGAAATTTTTGCACATTGGGGTCAAATTTGCAAAATCGCCCACCGGGAACTTGTGGCTAGCGTTCCCAGTCGGAACCTCCCTGGACACACCTGCATGTCTTCTCGGAACTCGGTTTTATTGCACAGTTGGATTTTTATGTCCCTGGCAGGTATCTAGCAGGTGTCCCTGAAGGCCTTTTGGATGCGAGATGGAACGAGCCATAGAATGACGACTGTGGCTCCGATTGATGAACCGTCTACTCCATTGGATTCACGATGTCAGGATAGTGCTAGGGGTTCCCCTTCCCTCTGGTCTCGTGGCCTGGGTGTCACCTTATAGGTCCATCTTGGAAACTAGGGTTTTTCTCAATGAAGAAGCATGCAATTTTTGCACATGGGGATCAAATTTGCAAAATCGTCCATCGGGCACTTCTGGCTAGTGTTCCCAACCAAAACCTCCCTAGACACATTTGTAGGACACCCCGGAAACCGGTTTTGTTGTACGGTTGGAGTTCTATGCCTCGGGCAGGTATCCAACAGGTGTCCCTGAAGGCCTTTTGGATGCGAGATGGAACAAGCCATAGAATGACGACCATGGCTCCGATCAATGAACCATCGACTCCATTGTATTCAAGACATCGGGATAGTGCTATGGGTGCCCCTCTCCTCCCGTCCCGTGGCCCCGATGTCACCTTGTAGGTCCATCTTGGAAACTAGGGTTTTTCTCAGTGAGGGAGTGTCCAATTTTTGCACATTGGGGTCAAATTTGCAAAATCGCCCACCAGGCACTTGTGGCTAGCGTTCCCAGCTGAAACCTCCCTAGACACACCTGCATGTCTCTCCGCAACCCGGTTTTGTTGCACGGTTTGATTTTTATGCCCCTGTTAGGAACCCATGTCTTTACTTTGTTAGTATATTGTTGTTGGACGCATATGCTTTGTAAGTCGTCCCGTAGTATTTGTTGATCCATAGTTTATATTAGCCCATAGTATTGACCCATAGTATTGGATGCATATGCTTTGTAAGTCGTCCCATAGTATTATATGTCCCATGGTTTTGACTCATATTATTGGCACCTAGACTTAGCCCATGGTTTGTATTGACACATTGTATTGACCCATGCTATTGGAACCTAGACTTAGTATATAAGTGTGTGTTGAGGCCTATGAAGGCACCGTGAAGTTATTTGTATTGAGCTTACTCAAAGGAGGTTGCCCCCTCGAAGTGGCCTATGATCAATATAAAAGTGATTCTGAGTTCTATCATTTCTGCTATTTCGCATATTCTTATTAATTAATTGTTGCAGGTGCTTCACATCTAGTATCAGAGCACTTTCTTGGGCTCGCTGGGTGAAATTTCTACCAAATTTTTTTTCGCATCTGTTGCAGGTTCAGATTTGGGAATAATCCCTATCCGCTTAGTTGTGGGAAGTACTTGGACATAAGCCCTAAAACGCATTGTGAGGAGTACCACAGGAACCCTGAAGTAGCTAGCGCATTGAGAGGACCTGCCAATGAAAAGGGCAACGACCCCTACCTGATTGACTAGTTCCCACCCGTGAGGTAAACCAAGAGCTGTCGTTTTTGGCAAAGCGGCTATCAGTTTTACCTGAGCCGTGGATTGAGGGGTACTGCCCCAATACACAAGCTGTCAGACAACATTGGTGGTCGAGTGAATCCCTTGAACCGATAGGAAGCCGCACATACCTGGGGTCCATATTTATTTTCAGCTGAACTGTTACCGATCACTTCCGCTCCAGATCTAGCCATTTCAAATCTATTCTGAAAGTCATTCTAGATCCAGTCGTCGTTTCATATATAGCCATTTTCGATCCCTTCTGTGCCATTGCATATCCATCTGTTGCAGATCCCTTCCACGTCGCGGTTGCCGATCGATTTCTGAGAAAAAAAAATCTGTTTTTCGGCCATATCTCCCTTGTTTCAACTCTGTTTTCCCTGAAACTTCACTGACAGCCCTGCAATCCCATTCTGCATATTTCATTCCTGAAGACCCTATCCCAAATTCCACTTCCCAATACAAGAAATCCCACATTTGTCTATTTTTAGGGTTTGCCATAACTTCTTCAATTTTCACCCGGTTGCCTTCAAATTTTACCATAGAGTTCTCGCTTCTGAAATCCCCATTTTTTGCTTCCCTATCCCTCGGAAAGTGTCGAAAACCTAGTCAAACCCCAATTACCCCTACGAGTTTTTCCCAAATCCAAATTTCCCCTTACTAAATAAGCTTGTGTTTGTATTTTTCTATCCATTCCCCCCCCCCCCACAAAAAAAAAATAAAATTATTGGTTATGGTTGCAACTCGCACAGGAGCAAACACCATGGAGGAAGCACTTGCAGCCATCCAAACCAAACTCCAAGATCTGGATGAAAAATTTCTCAGCCTCCATCTTCAACATTCATCCATGAACAATAACCGACAGCCAGAATCTTTTGCAGCCACCGGGTTCTCTTCTTCCAGCAATTTTCGTGGGCCAAAGCTTGATTTTCCTCGCTTCAATGGTACTGATCTGACTGGATGGATATACCGAGCATAACAATATTTCAGTCTGCATAATACTTTTGATGTCTAGAAAGTTCCACTTGCATCCTTTCTTTTGGAACAGGAATCCCTTTAATGGTACTGTTGGTACATCAAAGCTCATCCCGAGCCAAACTGGACAGATTTTTTCCAACTCCTTTTGCCACGATTTGGTCCTAGTGCTTTTGACGACTTCACAAGAGCACTCACTAAACTTCACCAAACTGGCACAGTGAGAGAGTATCAGACGGAATTTGAGAAACTAGCCAATCACACAGAAGGATTGTCTGATGAATTCTACAGGATTTGTTTTATCAGTGGTCTCAAGGATGAAATCTGCTCAGAGGTCAAAATGTTTTGTCCCAACACAATGATGGAAGTCCTAGGGTTGGCTAAGTTGGTCGAGGACAAGATCGCAGCTCAACAACGCTCCAAACCCACCTTTGTTCCCTTCAGAAATATGGGTTCCCAACGACCTCCCATCACACCTACTCCTCAACCAACTCCTATCAAGCAATTGTATGAAACAGAGATGCAGGCACGCCGAGAAAAAGGGATTTGTTATAATTGTGATGAGAAATTCACTCGGGGACATAGATGTGTTCAACAAAATCTCTATCTCTTGGATGTGGATTCTCCGCCTGCCTCAGAACTTGATGAAGAAGCTCCAGATACAGTAGATGATCAAGTCGACATTTAACACCCGCATGTTGACACCCCATCTCAGGGTGACCCACCCAAGATCTCTCTCCATGTTGTAACTGGCGTCACCACCCCATAAACAATGCGAGTCAGGGGATACTTCAAGAAGCTCCCTCTTACCATACTCATTGATTCTGGTAACACTCATAACTTCATTGATCCTTGGATTGCCAAACAGGCTTATTGTTTTGTCCATCCTTGCTCCAACTTTGAAGTCATGGTTGCCAATGGGGGTACCTTACCTTGCAAGGGGAATTGTCACAATGTGCGTATCTCTATGGAAGATTATAACCTGCGCTCTCACATGTTTGCCTTGTCCTTAGGTGGATGTGATGTGGATTTGGGCGTTCAATGGTTATGCACACTTGGCCCCATCTTATGGGATTTTGTTGAAATTTGGATGCAGTTTTCAGTCAATGGGGCACAACACGAATTTATGGGCTTACAACCAGGGTCTCTCTGCATCATCAGTTCACATCGCCTGGAAAAAATATTGAAGAAGAATTCACATGGTGTCATCGCTCAGCTCCATTCCATTCAAATTCACCCATCAACAGTCTCCACTACTTCATTGGATAGATATGCAGGTGTCTTTGCTGAACCAATGATCTTGTTTCCTTCAAGAGACCTTTCCGGTAAGAATTTAGCCACATCTACATCTCACCAGGAAATGATGACTATTTTGCATACAGTACAGAAGTGGCAGCCATCCCTATTGGGGAATTATTTCTGCATCAAGACTGATCTCCAGAGTCTGGAAACTTTCCTGGAACAACGGGTCTCCTCCCCAACACACCTGAAATGGGTTATCCAACTCATGGGTTATGACTATGCGGCCACTTACCAGAAGGGTAAGGACAATATGGTGGAAGATGCTCCTCCTCTAACATTTGATGACCCAGTTTCTCTTACAGCTATTTCTCTGCTTTTTCCAAATTTGTTGCAATCTGTTCAACGGGGCTATCTCTTCTATGAACTCCATGCTTCTTCATCAGTAGGGAACTCTGGGTTCCTCAAAATGTATGACCAGGAAAAATGTAACTTCATTTGGCAAGGACTCAAAAGGACAATTCAACGGATGGTGGTTGACTGTGATACTTTACAGGTCAACAAGGGTGAAAGGACCCTCCTTTCGGGACTGCTCGAACCCTTACCCATCCCTCCACAGATTTGGACAACTATTTCTATGGATTTCCTAGAAGCGCTCTAGTGGTATAGTACCACATCTCAAAGGAAACCATATGAAGCAGTATCTGGACAGGCACCACCAATTTTTCTTCCATACACCTTCAGAAGCTCCCCAGTTCAGGCAATTGACTCAATTTTTTGAAACCATGATCAGCTTCTTCTCATTCTGCAGGACAATTTTCACATGGCAAGAATTCGACTGAAACAACAAGCTGATAAACACCATTCTGAGCGCACTTTTCACATCACTAATATGGTTCTTCTTCATCTACAGCCTTCCATGCAATCCTCCCTGAAACTCCAAAGGCGCCAGTGGCTCGGAATGCAACCCGAGGATGCTACAGGGGACCCACTCCTTCAGATTATGCATTAATTTCCATATCTGAAGCTTTAGGGACAAAGCTTTTTCTAAGGGAGAGGGGATGTTAGGAACCCATGTCTTTACTTTGTTAGTATATTGTTGTTGGACGCATATGCTTTGTAAGTTGTCCCATAGTATTTGTTGATCCATAGTTTATAATAGCCCATAGTATTGACCCATAGTATTGGACGCATATGCTTTGTAAGTCATCCCATAGTATTATATGTCCCATGGTTTTGACTCATAGTATTGGCACCTAGACTTAGCCCATGGTTTGTATTGACACATAGTATTGACCCATGGTATTGGCACCTAGAATTAGTATATAAGTGTGTGTTGAGGCCTATGAAGGAACTGTGAAGTTATTTGTATTGAGCTTGCTCAAAGGAGGTTGCCCCCTCGAAGTGGCCTGTGATCAATATAAAAGTGATTATGAGTTCTGTCATTTCTTCTATTTCGCATATTCTTATTAATTAATTGTTGTAGGTGCTTCACAGCCCCCAGCAGGTATCCAACAGGTGTCCCTAAAGGCCTTTTGGATGTAAGACAGAATGAGTCATAGAATGATGATCGTGGCTCCGATTAACGAACCATCGGCTCCATTGGATTCAGGACGTCAGGATAGTGTAAGGGTGCCCCTCCCCTCCGATCCCTTGGCCCTGGTATCACCTTGTAGGTCCATCTTGGAAACTAGGGTTTTGCTCAGTGAGGGAGTGTCCAATTTTTGCACATTGGGGTCAAATTTGCAAAATCATCAGTGGGGCACGTATAGCTAGCGTGATGATGATGAAGGAAATTAGAGTTATAAAAGGATAATGAATTAGGGTTAGAGTTAGAGTTAATGATGATGATGAAGATGGTGATGATGATGAAGACGTTGATGATGATGGTGATGGCGATGAAGAGGAAGATGATGATGGTGATGATGATAAAGAGGTTGATGATGATGGTGATGGTGGTGGTGATGGTGGTGGTGATGATGCAGAAGATGGTTTAGTGCCAGGGTTTGGGTGA
The DNA here is from genome assembly GCA_027924585.1 of Larix kaempferi. Classification (NCBI taxonomy): domain Eukaryota; kingdom Viridiplantae; phylum Streptophyta; class Pinopsida; order Pinales; family Pinaceae; genus Larix; species Larix kaempferi. The sequence goes on from BSBM01000770.1 coordinate 7,629,225, forward strand.
GGGTTAGGGTTAGAGTTATAGAAGGAAATTGAATTAGGGTTAGAGTTAGAGTTAATGATGATGATGATGATGAAGAGGTTGATGATGATGGTGATGGTGGTGGTGATGGTGGTGGTGATGATGATGAAGAGGTTGATGATGGTGATGGTGGTGGTGATGGTGGTGGTGATGATGTATAAGATGGTTTAGTGCTAGGGTTTGGGTGAGGGTTATGGTTAGAGTTATAGAAGGAAATTGAATTAGGGTTAGAGTTAGAGTTAATGATGATGATGATGAAGATGGTGATGATGATGAAGAGGTTGATGATGATGGTGATGGCGATGAAGATGATGATGATGATGGTGATGATTATGAAGAGGTTGATGATGATGATGATGATGAAGAGGTTGATGATGATGGTGATGGTGGTTGTGATGATGTAGAAGATGGTTTAGAACTAGGGTTTGGGTGAGGGTTAGGGTTGGAGTTATAGAAGGAAATTGAATTAGGGTTAGAGTTAGAGTTAATGATGATGATGAAGATGGTGATGATGATGAAGACATTGATGATGATGGTGATGGCGATGAAGATGATGATGATGATGGTGATGATGATGAAGAGGTTGATGATGATGTGATGGTGGTGGTGATGGTGGTGGTGATGATGCAGAAGATGGTTTAGTGTTAGGGTTTGGGTGAGGGTTAGGGTTAGAGTTATAGAAGGAAATTGAATTAGGGTTAGGGTTAGAGTTAATGATGATGATGAAGATGGCAATGATGATGAAGACGTTGATGATGATCGTGATGGCGATGAAATTGATGATGATGATGGTGATGATGATGGTGATGATGATGAACAGGTTGATGACGATGGTGATGCACGTGGTGATGGTGGTCGTGATGATGCAGAAGATGGTTTGGTTCTAGGGTTAAGGTGAGGGTTAGGGTTAGAGTTATAGAAGGAAATTGAATTAGGGTTAGAGTTAGAATTAATGATGATGATGAAGATGGTGATGATGATGAAGATGTTGATGATGATGGTGATGGCGATGAAGAGGAAGATGATGATTGTGATGATGATGAAGACATTGATGAAATACAGATGTCCAGAACCCAAACATGTGGAAATACAATAAAGAAGAATAAGAAACCAATACTTGAGTAAAGAAGACACTAGAAATGGTGGAGGAGGTAGTAAACAAGGAAATTTTAGTGATGAAGACCAAGATAATATAGGGTACAATGAGGACACCAACCCAATAGATGCAATGAAGATGGAAGGGGTGAAAAATGGGAAGAAAGAGGTCAGGAAAACAAGCCAAAAAATGCAACAAGGGAAGCAATACTCAAAGGAAGAAAGTTCAAGCAAGGTCATCAACCCACCAATACTAAAGATACAAAAATAAGTTAAAATTACTCATTTAACATAGAAGTAAGTTCAACCTACAAAAAGAATAGAGTTAGTAAGGATAGAACAAAAATAACAATTACTAACGGGTTATACCAATGTTGGTTGAAAAGGAACCAAAACCAATAGAGGAACGATTGGAATTCCTTGGAAAATGAAGGAAACTATTACAAAAGATACAGACAGAAGTAAATGAAGAACACATTAATCTCAATATTAAAATCATAGTAGAAGGAAAGGACGTGAGAGATAAGACATAACAAACACATAACTATCATACAACCCATAAAAGAGGGTACTTACTATATTATGGTTGTCCCAATTGTATCAAACAAACCACAAGTGTTGATGGAAGCTAGTGATTATCCAATTATTCTCAAAGCATAAATATTGTGAGATGAAAATATTCAAATTGGGAGAGTAGGACACCAGATGATGACCAAAAGCTATAAATATATGAAAATGAGTTGAAGGAAAATAATAAATAAATACAAGATCTATAGAACCAATTGACCATATTGGCATAATATGAAATATAATGTACGTTCCTTGAAATAGACATCCCCAATGGAACAAAAAAAGAAGAAGCAATCCAACTAAAGATGGAAACAACAATTAATCAAATGCAGCAAAATGTCAATTGTTTCTTGCTTTGTTAAAATCACATTGTCTAGTTCATGTTAGGAGAATTTTGGGCATAAAGGTAGTTAGAAGTTCTGAGGCCAACAATCATGTTATTAGAAATCTACAATCTGCATTTAATTTGATTGGAAAAACTTCTCGTACAAAAGATTTTAATGTGGCCCATCGTGTACTGTCGAAATCGATTGTAGACAAATCCACATGGCAACGTCACCTACTATAACACACATGTAAAATCTTTAAAGTATATAGAAAGACTCTTCAAAAGTATTCTACCATTAGAGAAAAACTTGAGACCCCAGGCCAAAAGGATTGTTTGGCCTTTGTTGGTAGGTTACCTCGTTCAGACATGAAGCTCATTGATGTTGTTATAGAACTAGTGCAAAATTTTTGGCATGATAACACTAGACCATCATCGAATCAAAGAGATGTTTTAAAGTTGAGAAAAGGTGTTAGGGTGGGTGAACCCCATGTCAAGCACTTCCTTGACACGACACAAACAGAACTCTATGAGAGGTTCAAGAATGAGCACACACAATTGAACTTGGGCCAAAGGGCCTTTGAAAAATGCAAACCCTGGTATGTTAGAATTTGCATTGATCGCAATACATGTTGTCGTAGATACCATGTAGAATTTGAGTACTATTATGACACATATATACATATATTTTGTGGTTTTCATACTAACATTGTGCAGGATTTCCCATCGTTACAACCACCGAATGCAGCCAGAGAATTTATACATAGCATTATGTGTCCAAGACCTGAAGGACAAAAACATTATAAAGGATCATGTTTATATGGGACATGTTTCAGTTGTTATGGATTTTCATTACATAACATATCAAGTAGATAGTTCAAAGGAAAGAAAAAAATTGCATTGGTGAAGTCACAGGTAATCTAAGTTTGCATACTTTCATACTGTACATGTTGAATTTGTACATATATATTCAGATTGAAAATGTCACTTTGTATTAATGCCCTTGGTTTTGTGGCACCAGGTACAAAATTGCAAATTCATGAAGGAATTCTACCAAAAGACTGAGCATTATGTACAGCACGTCCATGTAGCACGATGGAAGGATGAACAGTACAGATAGTGCAAGGACACCTTTCCCAAGGGCACAATATTGTCGGTTGTAGATATTGCGAAAAAGAGACCAACCACAGAATGATATTCAAAGTCAATAATACCATTCAGACCAAGTTAGCATAATGTTCCATATCATGTACAGGCATGCGCCAAATAGAAACAACGACATGAGGATAATACTGAAAGAGGCCAACTTCTACATCAGTGACGACAGGTGCCACGACCTACATTATGTGCAACATTGCTTCAAAATTTTCTATGATCAATTGAAGGAGAGAGGTATACAGATGGATCAGCATTGGATATGGTCAGATGGTTGTCTATGCCAATTCAAAAATGCACATGTTTTCCAGTCGTTGAGTATTTTGCACAAGACTTATGATGTGATGCATGTATGGAACTATTTTGAGACCGGGCATGGAAAGGGAGAGCACGACGGGGCTAAAGCATGTGTCAAAACTGCCCTACGAAGGGAGGAGATGAGGTGCATGGGAAGCCCTCATATTCGGAATGTTGAATCCACAGTTTGATGGTGCAAAGAAAAAATGTCAGATCGAACCACTGAGAAACACATACCAACAAGTAGAAGACATGTTGTCAGAAATTTCTGGAATGTAGTTGATATAGATCGATCGCGTTCTTATAGTTCTAGTACTGTGCAAGGCACTCGTGGATTTCATTCGGTTCGAAGCTCAAACAACCCCTTATTTGAAATATGGACACGAAAACTTGCTTGCTTTTGTGGGTCTTGCAACAGTTGTGAGTGGGATGAGTGCGAATCAATGGATTGGGTTGATGAATGGGATCATGTACCACTTGCAGTGGACCCACGTGCAGTTGTTTAAACAATCCAGTTAGAGGAAGGCCAGTCCTCTATTTCGAATGAATATGATCATATATCTAATCTTGTACAGCCAGGTAAACATTTCTGCATGCATATCCCGGTTCCCTCCTTTTTTTGTAATTATCCAAGTTATCAAAACACTACTTGTTGGAATATGACCTTAAAATGCATTTTTTCAGGACACATCTACACATTTGTCGCCCCGACAGATAGTGCAATTGGGATGAATTATTGGTTGGCACGATGCATCCAGGGGAAGCAAACCCTCCCCGCATCATTAACGGATAGTGAAGGCATTACCTTTCTGACTGGCTCAATGGTTGTTCAAAGGGATTATCTTACAATGGATGGAAAGGGACCAAAGAGCAATGGCTACACATACACGGATTATAGACCAAGGTCGCGGGTGCATCACTTTATGCACTTGATCGTTGGTACAAACATCCAACTACAGACAATGTCAACAAAGTCATCAAACAAGGTACGCTACTTACTACCTCATGCGCAACATGAGAGGTTGTTCTAGACAATAAGAAACCAAGAGGATCCAGAAGGCCTAATTGACTGAGGTACATAGTATAGCCATGTGATTGTTTATTCATACATGATTAATGTTATTCATGTTAGATATTTTATTTGATATCGTTATCTTATATCGTTTATTTGATGTTTGAGTTATGATTAAGTTATGATTTATAGCCATGTGATTGTTTATTCATGCATGATTAACCCTTGAAGCACCAATATAACCCTACAAACACAATCTAGCCCTAGAAATCCTAGAAAGCTAAACTAACCCTAGAAACACTAATCTAAGCTTCAGAAACTAATCTAGAATCCTACAAACCTAATCTAGCCCTAGAATCCGTGAACACATACATGTACTCTCAATGCTTGAGTTTTTGGAGGTCGGCCTCCCACCCCACATGTCCTCTTCAAAAAAAATTGTTCTCTTGGTTTTATGCCCACCCAAACTTCATCATCATCATCATCAACATCATCATCATCTTCATCATCATCATCATCATCATCATCATCATCAACATCATCATCATCATCATCATCTTCTTCATCATCATCATCTTCTTCTTCTTCATCATCTTCATCACCCTCACCATCATCATCAACACCATCTTCATCATCATTGTCATCTCTAGGTTCCTCATCAGCATCTCCATCATCATCATCTTCTTCATCATCATCATCATCATCATCATCTTCATCACCATCACCGTCATCATCAATGTCTTCATCATCATCACCGTCTTCATCATCATGGTCATCTCTAGGTCCCTCATCAACATCTCCATCACCTTCATCACCATCACCATCACCATCATCATCAACGTCACCACCTTCCTCACCATCACCATCATCATCATCAACATCATCAACATCATCATCATCATCTTCTTCTTCATCATCATCATCTTCTTCGTCATCATCATCTTCATCACTCTCACCATCATCATCAATGACTTCATCATCAACACCATCTTCATCATCACTGTCATCTCTAGGTTCCTCATCAGCATCTCCATCATCATCATCTTCTTCATCATTGTCATCATCAACATCTTCATCACCATCACCGTCGTCATCAATGTCTTCATCATCATCACCATATTCATCATCATGGTCATCTCTATCTCCCTCATCAACATCTCCATCATCTTCATCACCATCACCATCACCATCATCATCAACGTCAACATCTTCCTCACCATCACCATCTTCATCATCATCACCACAAGTGCCCGGTGGACGATTTTTCAAATTTGACCCTCGTGTGCAAAAATTTCACGCTCCCTCACTGATCAAAACCCCAATTTCCAAGATGGACGTACAAGGTGACACCTAGGCCATGGGACCGGAGGGGAGGGGCACTCCTAGAACTATCCCGATGTCCTGAATCCAATGGACTCGACGGTTCGTCGATCGGAGCCACGGTTTTCATTCTATGGCTTGTTCCATCTCGCATCCAAAAGGCCTTCAGGGACACCTGCTGGATACCTGCCTGGGGCATAGAAATCCAACCATACAACAAAACCAGTTTCCGGGGTGTCCTGCAAGTGTTTCTAGGGAGGAGGTTCCGGTTGGGAATGCTAGCCATAAGTTCTTGGCAGACGATTTTGCAAAGTTGGCCCACGTGTGCAAAAATTGCACACTCCCTCACTAAGCAAAACCCTAGTTTCCAAGATGGACCTACAAGGTGACACCAGGGCCATTGGACCAGAGGGGAGGGGCACCCCTAGCACTATCCGAACATCCTAAATCCAATGGAGTAAACAGTTCGTCTATCCGAGCCACGGTCGTCATTCTATGGCTCGTTTTATACTCCTACGTCCTAAGAAGGTTGAAGCTGTAAAGCAACAGCTCTCTAGTATTCATCCTGAAGCTCTTTTGCTTATGTCTAAGATAAAGAAGCTCTCAGTTTGTGAGCTGGAACATATCGATCTTAACAGGATTTATACAATCTTTGTTTTACGAGAAACTGAACTTAGAACTTCTTGTAGCAATGACAATGTATCCTTCATTTTGCATTTGTTAGCAGAAGAAGATGAATTTTCTACAAAACAATGTGGTTATTACATGTGGAGGCAACGGTTTCCCATGGAAAATGAGTGTAGGGTTGAGCAGAGGAAAGATGTTGGGAAATTGGCTATTACATTAGCTTTTTCGATGGGCGAGTGGCTTATAGAAGGAAATATGGCGGCTGTAGGTATCTATGTTTTTCTTCCGACGAAAATTGTAACAGCATTTCCATTTATAATACAGGCATATTTTTTACTGGTTTCATCAAGAGAAAGTATCATTTTCAATAACAAGTGGAACCAGGAAATCCTTCATTGTGTCCCATTAGCCTTGTGTTCAGCATTTCGTGCTTTGATAAGTGGTAATTCACCTCTATCATCGAAAACTTGGGTCTATAGGTACCTTCCCTTCCATATTCCTCGTTATCCATAGCTAACACAAGTTAGAGATGCCATACATACCCAATTGAAAGCTAAGGAAGTGGTTTTATGTGACATCATCTTTGGGAATAAATGTTTATGTAAACCAACAGAAGCTCGGACAATACTCTCTGCTTTTAAATGCATTCTGGAGAAAGCAAGAGGACAAGTTCAACAATGCGACTTCATTCATCTATATTGTCATAATATACACATAGACCATCCTTATCTTGATAAACAAGAGTTTTATAATAGCTTGAATTTTTTGGGCACGGTTATCTCCCTGTATTCAGTTGTCTGATTGGTTGACAAGCTTGCCTGACAAATATGTACGTTGAACTTCTTTGTTTTATTGCTGAGAATTGGAAGGGATTTTCAAGTCACCCGCAAAACGCTCATTTGCTGAAATATGTAAGTTCTTCCAATAGCATATATTTGGCTAGTGTATCAAATGCTATTGTCCACACCATAATTTATCTTTCATCAAAGGAGTCGCACATATTGTGGCTGACCAAATGGTCTGGGGAGCTTGGAAGTGCCGCCAAATATTATCCCATGCCTGAATCTACCCAGAAGGAAATTATAAATTTAGATCCTTGAGAATGCCTGAATCTATCCAGAAGGAAATTATAAATTTAGATCCTCGAGAAGGTGAGAAACTATATGAGTGGTTGAAGAGCTTACTAGTCTTTGCAAGAATATTCCCCTAGTAGATGAAGGTGGAAAAATCATTATGGTACGAGGCTCTCTAAAGTGTCTCTAGCCTGCATCCACGAGTAATTGGGCCAAGTTAATTGGGCCAAGGTGTCCCTGAATGGCACCGGGGGTACCGACTAGAATGCCCGGAGCACCCAAACCGTGGCTCGGTTCATGAATCTGTCAATTCTGGTGGGTTCAGGATGCCGATTTTCAGTTACGGGACCCCCCACAATGTCCCTCGAAGTCCTAGAAGCGGTGCCAATGGGCCATCTTCGGAGCTATGGTTTTGCTTAGTGAGGGCCATTCCAAATTCGCTCAAGTGGGAGATTTCTTGTCCAGATGCCCCCGGGCATGCATGGCCACCGTGGATAGGTCCAAAATGGCCATGTGGACCTGTGGGAGGCGACAAAATCCAATTCTGCTCACTGGTTTGCATTTCGTGGCCCCAGAGTAAATCCTCCAAGTGTCACTGAATGGCCCCGAGGTGCCCAACTAGAATGCCCGCAGCACCCGAACTATGGCTTGGTTCACGAATCTGTCGATTCCAGTGGGTCCGGGGTGCAGGGTTTCAACTAGGGGACCCCCCACAGCATCCCTCGAAGACCCAAAAGCGGTGCCAACAGGCCATCTCCGGAGCTAGGGTTTTGCTCAGTGAGGGCGATTTCTTGTCCGAAGGGCCCCGACCGTGCGTGGCCATCGTGGACAGGTCCAAAATGGCCATGTGGACCTATGGTAGGCAACGGAATCCAATTTTGCTCGTCGATTTGGGTTCCGTGGCCCTGGAGCAAATCCTCCAAGTGTCCCTGAATGGCCCCGGGGTGCCCGACTAGAATGCCCGTAGCACCTGAACCATGGCTCGCTTCTAGAATATGACAATTCCGGTGGGTCCAGGATGCTGGGTTTCAGATAGGGACCCCCCCCACAGCGTCCCTCAAAGACCCGGAAGTGGTGCCAATGGGCCATCTTTGGAGCTAGGGTTTTGCTCAGTGAGGACCATTCCAAATTCGCTCAATGGGCCCATTTCTCGTCCGGAGGCCCCCGGGCATGCGTGGCCACCATGGATAGGTCCATAATGCCCACATTGACCTGCGGGAGGTGATGAAATCCAAGTCTTCTTGCTGGGTTGGGTTCCGTGGCCCCGGAGCAAATCCTCCAAGTGTCCCTAAATGGCCCTGGAAGCCCGACTAGAATGCCCGCAGCACCCGAACCGTGGCTTGGTTCATGAATCCATCAATTTCAGTGGGTCTGAGACACTGGTTTTCAGCTAGGGGACCCCCCACAGTGTCCCTCGAAGTCCCAGAAGCGGTGCCAATGGGCCATCTCTAGAGCTAGGGTTTTTCTCAGTGAGGGCCATTCCAAATTCACTCAAAGGGGCCATTTCTTGTCAGGAGACCCCGAGCGTGCATAGCCACCGTGCACAAGTCCGTAATGGCCACGTGGACATGTGGGAGGTGACAAAATCCAATTCTTCTCTCCGGTTTGGGTTCTATGGCCCTGGGGCAAATCCTTAAGGTGTCCCTGAATGACCCCGAGGTTCCTGACTAGAATTCCCATAGCACCCAAACCGTGGCTCGGTTCGTGAATCCGTCGATTTCGGTGGATCTGGGACACTGGGTTTTAGCTAGGGGGCCCCCACAATGTCCCTCGAAGACTCAGATGTGGTGCCAATGAGCCATCTCTGTAGCTAGGGTTTTGCTCAATGAGGGCCATTCCAAATTCACTCAAGGGGGCCATTTCTCATCCAGAGGCCCCCGGGCATGCGTGTCCACCGTGGACAGGTCCACAATGGCCATTTGGACCTATGGGAGGCGACGGAATCCAAGTTTGCTCACCGATTTGGGTCCCGTGGCCCCTAGGCAAATCCTCCAAGTGTCCCTGAATGGCCTCGGGGTGCCCAACTAGAATGTCTGTAGCACACGAACCGTGGCTCGGTTTGTGAATATGGCAATTCCGGTGGGTTTGGGACGTCCATTTTCAACTAGGGCACCCCCCACATCATCCCTTGAAGACCCAGAAGCGGTGCCAATGGGCCATCTCTGGAGCTAGGGTTTTTGCACCCATTCAGGGACACTTGGAGGATTTGCTTCGGGGCCACGGAACCCAAACCACCAAGTGGACATGGATTCTGCCACCTCCCATGGGTCCACATGGCCATTGTGGACCTATCCACGATGGCTAGGCACGCCCGTGGGCCTCCGGACAAGAAATGGCCCCTTTGACCGAATTTGGAATGGCCCTCAATAAGTAAAAACCTAGCTCCGAAGATGGCCATTGGCACCACTTCTGGGTATTTGAGGGACGTTGTGGGGGATTCCCTAGTTGAAACCCGGCATCCTGGACCCACTGGAATCGATGGATTTGCGAACCGAGCCATGGTTCGGGTTCTTTCGTCATTCTATTCGGGCATCCCGGGGCCATTCAGGGACACTTGGAGGATTTGCCCCGGGGCCACGAAACCCAAACCGACGAGCGAACTTGGATTTTGTCACCTCCCATAGGTCCACATGGCCATTTTGGACCTGTCCATGGTGACCACGCATGCCTGGGGGAATCCGGATGAGAAATGGCCCCCTTGAGCGAATTTGGAATGGCCCTCACCGAGCAAATCCCTACCTCCAGAAATGGCCCATTGGCACCGCTTTCGGGACTTCGAAGGACGTTGTGGGGGGTCCCCTAGCTGAAACCCGATAAACTGGACCCACTGGAATTGACGGATTCGTGAACCAAACCACGGTTCGGGTCCTACTAGTATTCTAATCGGGCACCCCAGGTCCATTAAGGGACACTTGGAGGATTTGCTCCAGGGCCACGGAACCCAAACCGGTGAGTGGACTTGGATTTCGTCGCCTCCCACAGGGCCACGTGGCCATTATGGACCTGTCCACGGTTTCCATGCATGCCTGGGGGCCTCTGGACAAGAAATGGCCCCATTGAGAAAATTTGGAATGGCCCCAAACTTCATCATCATCATCATCAACATCATAAACATCATCATCATCATCATCATCATAAACATCATCATCATCATCATCATCTTCTTCATCATCATCATCATCTTCATCACCGTCACCATCATTATCAACGTCTTCATCATCAACACCATCTTCATCATTATTGTCATCTATAGGTTCCTCATTAGCATCTCCATCATCATCATCTTCTTCTTCATCATCATCATCATCATCATCATCATCATCATCATCTTCATCACCATCACCATCATCATCAACATTTTCATCATCATCACCATCTTCATCACCATGGTCATCTCTAGGTCCCTCATCAACATCTCCATCATCTTCATCACCATGGTCATCTCTAGGTCCCTCATCAACATCTCCATCATCTTCATCACCATCACCATCACCATCATCATCAACGTCACCATCTTCCTCACCAACACCATCTTCATCATCATCACCATAAGTTCCCAGTGGATGATTTTTCAAATTTAACCCCCATGTGCAAAAATTTCACACTCCCTCACTGAGCAAAACCCTAGTTTCCAAGATGGACCTACAAAGTGAAACCTGGGCCATGGGACTGGAGGGGAGGGTCACCCCTAGCACTATACCGACGTCCTAAATCCAATGGAATCGACGGTTCGTCGATCAGAGCCACGGTCGTCATTCTATCGCTCGTTCTGTCTTGCATCCAAAAGGCCTTCAGGGACACCCATTGGATACCTGCCCGGGGTATAGAACTCCAAACGTGCAACAAAACCGGCTTCTGGGGTGTCTTGCAAGTGCTTTTAGGGAGGTTCTAGCTGGGAAGGCTAGCCAGAAGTTCCCGACGGACAATTTTGCAAAGTTGACCCCCGTGTGCAAAAATTGCACACTCCCTCACCAAGCAAAACCCTAGTTTCCAAGATGGACCTATAAGGTGACACCGAGGCCATTGGACCGGAGGGGAAGGGAACCCCTAGCACTATCCGGACATCTTTAATCCAACGGATTCGACGGTTTGTCGATCCGAGCCACGGTCGTCATTCTATGGCTCGTTTTATACCTCTACGTCCTGAGAAGGTTGAAGCTGTAAAGCAACAGCTCTCTAGTATTCATCCTGGAGCTCTTTTGTTTATGTCTAAGATAAAGAAGCTCTCAGTTTGTGAGATGGAACATATCGATCTTAACAGGATTTATACAATCTCTGTTTTACAAGAAACTGACCTTAGAACTTCTCGTAGCAATGACAATGAATCCTTCATTTTTTATTTGTTACCAGAAGAAGATCAATTTCTACAAAACAATGTAGTTATTACATGTGGAGGCAGCGGTTTCCCGTGGAAAATGAGTGTAGGGTTGAACAGAGGAAAGATGTTGGGAAATGGGCTATTACATTAGCTTTTTCGATGGGCGAGCAGCTTACAGAAGGAAATATGACGGATGTAGGTATCTATGCTTTTCTTCCGACGAAAATTATAACAGGATTTCCATTTATAATACAAGCATATTTTTTATTGGTTTCATCAAGAGAAAGTATCATTTTCAATAACAAGTGGAACTAGGGAATCCTTTGTTGTGTTCCATTAGCCTTTTGTTCAGCATTTCATGCTCTAATAAGTGGTAATTCACCTATATCATCGAAAACTTGGGTCTATAGGTACCTTCCCTTTCATATTCCTCATTATCCACAGCTAACACAAGTTAGAGATGCCATTCAGACCCAGTTGAAAGCTGAGGAATGTGAAAATCCTCACATCAGATCTAAGAGATGATGTATACCTTACAAGAGAATAATTATGATTAAGTAGGAAAATAGAAGAAGAGTGATCAATGTAGTATAATGAGCAACAGAATAATGATACAGTAGAACTAGGATAGAAGCAAAAAAAATTCACACACACTAGTTAATTAATCACAATATGGACAAATAAGTAGTACAATGCATGAGGATTCGAATGCCTAAGGTGGCAATTCGAATTAGCCTTCATGGAGTGATCAAAGGATCACTGGAGTGTCATCAGAGCATAGCTAGTAGTCTATCTCATCATCGGTGGAGTCATCAATGCACAAGTAACTGTCAACCGTCAGTCAAACTGAGTCTAACTAAGTGTGGTAGGTGTAACTGAATGTAACTGGCACATGGAGACACTAACTGAATGAAGGAGGCTCAATGAGGGCGCATGAGGAGCTAATTGGAGTCAGAACAGTTGGTCATGTCTCATCAAAGTTCAATCGGAGTGATAACAACAGTGAGGAGTCATTCTGGCCTCAAATCAAGGAAAGACGGGTGGCTAACTGAAGTAAACTGGATTGGTAGGTGAGAAAGGATGAGTGGCTTCCTTAAATCAAGGACAAAGGGCACACTAAGCTCTAGGAGGGATAAAACTGATCTGAGAGAAGCTCTCGGGGGCTGGATAACTGAGGGCTAGGTGCTGGGCTGATGACTTGAATGCATGCAAATGCATGCAAACCCTAAATGATGCATGCAAACCCTAAAAGTGCATGCATGACTGAAAATGTAAATTATCAAAATACTGGTGGGACTAGGATGGAGTATAGGAATATCCTAACAAGAAAGTGGTTTTATGTGTCGTCAGCTTTGGGAATAAACATTTATGTAAACCAACAGAAGGTCGGATAATACTCTTTGCTTTTAAACACATTCTGGAGAAAGCAAGAGGACAAGTTCATCAACGCGACTTCATTCATTTATATTCTCGTAATGTACACATAGTCCATCCTTATCTTGATAAACAAGAGTTTTATAATAGCTTCAATTTTTTGGGCGTGGTTATCTCCCTGTATTTGGTTGTCTGATTGGTTGACAAGCTTGCCTGCAAATCTGTACGTTGAACTTCTTTGTTTTATTGCTGAAAATTGGAAGGGATTTTCAAGTCACCTGCAAAACGCTCCTTTGCTGAAATATGTAAGTTCCTCCAACAACATAGATTTGGCTAGTGTATCAAATGCAACTTTCCACACCAGAATTTCTCTTTCCTCAAAGGAGTCGCACATATTCTCGCTAACCAAATGGTCTGGGGAGCTTGGAACTGCCGCCAAATATTATTCCATGCCTGAATCTACCCAGAAGGCAATTATAAATTTAGATCCTCGAGAATGCCTGAATCTACCCAAAAGGCAATTATAAATTTAGATCCTCAAGGAGGTGAGAAACTGTCAGAGCGGTTGAAGAGATTACCAGTCTTTGCAAGAATATTCCCCTAGTAGATGAAGGTGTCAAAATCATTAGGGTACGAGGCTCTCTAAAGTTTCTCCAGCCTGCATCCATGAGTAATTGGGCCAAGGTGTCCCTGAATGGCCTCAGGGTGCCTGACTAGAATGCCCAGAGCACCCGAAATGTGGCTCGGTTCGCGAATCCATCGATTCCGGTGGGTCCAAGACACCGGGTTTTAGCTAGGGTACCCCCCACAGTGCCCCTCGAAGACTCAAAAGCGGTGCCAATGGTCCATTTTCGGAGCTAGGGTTTTGCTCAGTGAGGGCCATTCCAAATTCACTCAATGGAGCCACTACTTGTTCGGAGGCCACCAGGTGTGCGCGGCCACCGTGGATAGGTCCACAATGGCCACATGGACCTTTGGGAGGTGACGGAATCCAATTTCGCTCGCCGGTTTGGGTTCTGTGGCCCCGTAGCAAATCCTCCAAGTGTCCTTGAATGGCCACGGGGTGCCCTACTAGAATGCCCGTAGCACCCAAACCGTGGCTTGGTTCATGAATCCGACGATTCTGATGGGTCCGAGATATCGGGTTTCAGCTAGGGGACCCCCACAGCATCCCTCAAAGACCTGGAAGTTGTGCAAATGGGCCATTTCCAGAGCTAGGGTTTTGCTCAGTGATGGCCATTCCAAATTTGCTCAATGGGGCCATTTCTCGTCCGGAGGCCCCCGGGCATGCATTGCCACCGTTGACAAGTCCATAATGGCCACGTTGACCTACGGGAGGTGACAGAATCCAAGTCCGCTAGCTAGTTTGGGTTCAGTGGCCCCGGAGCAAATCCTCCAAGTGTCCTTGAATGGCCCCGAGGTGCCCGACTAGAATGCCCGCAAAACCCGAACCGTGGCTTCGTTCATGAATCCCTTAATTTCAATGGGTCTGGGACATCAATTTTCAGCTAGGGGACCCCCCACAGCATCTGTTGAAGTCCCGGAAGCAGTGCCAATGGGCCATCTCCAAAGCTAGGGTTTTGCTCAGTGAGGGCCATTCCAAATTCGCTCAAGGGGGGAATTTCTTGTCCGGAGGCCCCTAGGCATGCGTAGCCACCTTGGACAGTTCCACAATGGCCACATGGATCTGTGGGAGGTGACGAAATCCAATTCCACTCGCCGGTTTGGGTTCCGTAGCCCCGAGGCAAATCCTCAAGGTGTCCATGAATGGCCCCAGGGTGCCCGACTAGAATGGTCGTAGCACCCAAACCATGGATTGATTCGCGAATCCATCGATTTCGATGGGTCTGGGATGCTGGGTTTCAGCTATGGCACCGCCCACAACGTCCCTCGAAAACCCGGAAGTGGTGCCTATGGGCCATCTCTGGAGCTAGGGTCTTTCTCAGTGAGGGCCATTCGAAATTCACTCAAGGGGGCCATTTCTTGTCTGGAGGACTCGGGGCATGCGTGGCCACCATGGACAGGTCCACAATGGCCATGTGGACCTATGGGAGGCGATAGAATCCAAGTCCGCTTGCTATTTTGGGTTCCTTGGCCACGGGGAAAATCCTCCAAGTGTCCCTGAATGGCCCCGGGGTGCCCGATAAGAATGCTCGCGGCATTCGAACCGTGGCTTGGTTCACGAATCCGTCAATTTCGGTGGGTCTGGGCTGTGGGGTTTCATCTAGGGGACCCCCCACAACGTCCCTCAAAGTCTCGGAAGTAGTGCCAATGGGACATCTCCGGAGCAAGTGTTTTGCTTAGTGAGGGCCATTCCAAATTCGCTCAAGGGGGGCATTTCTTATCCGGAGGCCCCCGGGCATGCGTAGCCACCGTGGACAGGTCCAAAATGGCCACATGGACCTATTGGAGGTGACATAATTCCAATACGCTAGTCGGTTTGGGTTCCGTGGCCCCGGGGAAAATCCTCAAGGTGTCCATGAATGGCCCCAGGGTGCCCAACTAGAATGCCCGTAGCTCCCAAACCGTGGGTCGGTTCGCAAATCTGTCAACTCTGATGGGTCCGGGACACCGCGTTTCAGTTAGGGGACCCCCCACAATGTCCCTCAAAGACCTGGAAGTGGTGCTAATGGGACATTTCCGGAGCTAGGGTTTGGCTTAGCGAGGGCCATTCCAAATTCGCTCAAGGGGGTCATTTCTCCTCCAGAGGCCTCGGGGCATGCGTGGCCACCGTGGACAGTTCCACAATGGCCATGTGGACCTGTGGGAGGTGGTGGAATCCAAGTCCACTCGTCGGTTTGGGTTCTGTGTGTTAGGATATTCCTATACTCCATCCTAGTCCCACTAGTAGTTTGATCATTTACATTTTCAGTCATGCATGCACTTTTAGGGTTTGCATGCATTCTAGTCATAAGTCCCAGCACCTAGCCCTCGATTAGCTAGCCCTCAGAGCTTCCTTCCACTCAGTTTCATCCCTCCTAGTCTGTCATGCGCCTTCCTTTCACCTACTGCATGAGAAGGACACCTTTCTCACCTACCAATCCAATTTACTTCAGTTAGCCACCAGTATTTCCTTGATTTGAGGCCAGACTGACTCCTCACTACTGTTATCATTTTGATTGACCTTCGATGGGACATGACTACCTGTTCTAACTCCAGTTAGCTCCTCATGTGCCCTCCACTGAGCCTCCTTCATTAAGTTAGTGTCTCCATGTGCCAATTACATTCAGTTACACCTAGCACACTCAGTTAGACCCAGTTTGACTGACGGTTGACAGTTACTTGTGCATTGCTGACTCCACTGATCATGAGATAGACTACTAGTTGTGCTCCGATGACACTCCAGTGATCTTTTGATCATTCCATGAAGGCTAATTCGAATTACCACCTTGGCATTGGAATCCTCATACATTGTACTACTTATTGTCCATATTGTGATTAATTAATTAATGTGTGTGAAGTATTTTTGCTTCTATCCGAGTTCTACTGTATTATTATCCTATTGCTCATTATACTGCATTGACCACTCTTCTTCTATTTTCTTGCTTAATCAATTACTTTCTTGTGAGGTATACATCATATCTTAGATCTGCTGTGAGGATTTTCACATGGTATCAAAGCATGTTGAGAATATTGTTTATCTCCATTCCTGAGAGTTTTTTGCAGGTTATTATCAAGATTTTGAGTGTAGCAGTTTCTGCATTTTTGCAGCAGTAGCAGTTGCAGATATTCTCTATTGTTTTTGCAGGTATTCTACGGATTCAATGTATTCATCAGGAATTACTCCTCTTTCTCAATTCAACTATGATGAATGGAAACCACAAATGATAGCACATATGAAGAGACATGATCTCTTTGATTATTGTTTTGAAAGAGAGTTTGAATCCTATGATGAAGAGTATGACTAGTTAAGTGAAGGTGAACAAGATTGTGCAGTCATGGGTTATGCTATGTCTCTATGCATGTTATATGACCTCGCTAATATTTCATCTCCAAAAAATATATGGGCTTACCTGGATGAAATATTTGGCAGACAGAATGAAGGAATTGGTCCAAACCCTTTAGAGAACAAGCAAAGTGATGCATTCGCCCTCCTTGATGATCTCATTAATCATGAACCAATATCAAACACAACTCATATTGAAGTTGTCCACAAAGAACTTGTAGATTCTACACTCATGCTCCAACTTTCTTCTCTTTCTGTGTCAGCTCACACTCTAGTTATTGCAGAAGGTCCTAAATCCTCTGTTGCACTAGAGTCTGTTGGTTTGCATCATGATCACATGATTATTTCGGAGGTAAAATCAGCTATTGGAGGTAATGCATTTGCCCTCCTCAAGCAATCACCTCTTATTTACTACTATATGATCATTATTCCATGCTTTCAGAAGGTTATTGAAGAATATGGCCATTGCCACCCACTTGGGATAATTTCTAATGCACATCATGGTTTTGATCTCACCCCTACTGGTTCAAAGGAGATCTCAAGAAACCATGATTCAAGGCTTGGATCTTATTTGGATTCCAAGCAATCACCTCTCATTTACTACTGTAAGATCATTCTTTCATGTTCTCGGAAGTTTATTGAAGATAATGGCCATTGCCATTCGTTTGGGAAAATTTCTCATGCACTTACTGGTTTAGATCTCACCTCAAATGGTTCAAAGGAGATCTTAAGAAACCATGATTCAAGTCTTGGATCTGATTTGGATTCCAAGCAATCTTTATTATTTGATGGTTCTTTTTGGCATAATCTCACCCATGATGGTTCGAAGGAGAAGACAAAAGACTATCTGCATATTCATGCTTTTGATCCTACCTCAACTGATTTGAATCACGGGTTCAAGGATCATCCTCATACTTTTGGATTTGTTCTAATCACATTCGATCTGAAGTGCAAGTACAAGCACATGCTTTTTGAGCATGATCCACTTCTTCCCAAGAAGAAGATACCTCCAGACATATGACCAAGCATCACACCTACTTGAGTTTGGAGCATTTTTTTTTTTTTGTGTGTGCCTTACAGTCTGTTTTGAGGGGGGGGTATTTTTCCCATGAAATTTTCCCCACTTACTTGGTTTATTGACTGTTATTATTCATTGTATTGGGTGACCTTTGGTCTTAGTTACCAGGGCCTAGGATGGATTAAGGGGGGGTGTTAGGATATTCCTATACTCCATCCTAGTCCCACCAGTATTTTGATCATTTACATTTTCAGTCATGCATGCACTTTTAGGGTTTGCATGCATTCCAATCATCAATACCAGCACCTAGCCCTCAGTTAGCTAGCCCCCGGAGCTTCCTTCCACTCAGTTTCAGCCCTCCTAGCCTTTCATGCGCCCTCCTTTCACCTAGTGCATGAGAAGGGCGCCTTTCTCACGTACCAGTCCAATTTACTTCAGTTAGCCACCAGTATTTCCTTGATTTGAGGCCAGACTGACTCCTCACTGCTGTTATCACTCCGATTGACCTCCAATGAGACATGACTACCTGTTCTGACTCTAGTTAGATCCTCATGCACCCTCCACTGAGCCTCCTTCATTCAGTTAGTGTCTCCATGTGCCAGTTACATTCAGTTACACCTACCACACTCAGTTAGACTCAGTTTGACTGACGGTTGACAGTTACTTATGCATTGATGACTCCACTGATCATGAGATAGACTACTAGTTGTGCTCTGATGACACTCTAGTGATATTTTGATCACTCCATGAAGGCTAATTCGAATTTCCACCTTGGCATACGAATCCTCATGCATTGTACTACTTATTGTCCATATTGTGATTAATTAATTAATGTGTGTGAAGTATTTTTGCTTCTATCCAAGTTCTACTGTATTATTATCATGTTGCTCATTATACTGCAGTGACCACTCTTCTTCTATTTTCTTGCTTAATCAATTACTTTCTTGTGAGGTATACATCATCTCTTAGATCTACTGTGAGGATTTTCACACCGTTGCCCCGGGGAAAATCCTCCAAGTGTCCCTGAATGGCCCCGAGGTGCCCAACTAGAATGCCCATAGCACCTGAGCCATGGCTTGGTTCGCGAATTCATCGATTCTGGTGGGTCTGGGACGCCGGGTTTCAGCTAGAGGACCCCCCACAGTGTCCCTCGAAGACTCGAAAGCGGTGCCAATGGGCCATCTCTGGAGCTAGGGGTTTTGCACCCATTCAGGGACACTTGGAGGATTTGCTCCGGGGCCACGGAACCCAAACCGGTGAGCGGACATGGATTCCGCCGCCTCCCACAGTTCCACATTGCCATTGTGGACCTGTCCATGGTGGCCATGCATGCCCGTGTGCATCCGGATGAGAAATGGCCCCCTTGACCGAATTTGGAATGGCCCTCACTAAGCAAAAACCTAGCTCCGAAGATGGCCCGTTGGCACCGCTTCCAGGTCTTCGAGGGATGTTGTGGGGGGTCCCCTAGCCGAAACACAGCATCTCGAACCCACCCGAATCGACGGATTCGTGAACCGAGCCACGATTTGAGTGTTGCGGGCATTCTATTCGGGCATCCCGAGGCTAGACACTTGGAGGATTTGCCCCGAGGCCATGGAACCCAAACTGGCGAGCCGACTTGGATTTCGTCACCTTGCACAGGTCCAAGTGGCCATTGTGGACCTGTCCACGGTGGCCATGCATGCCCGGGGGAATCCGGATGAGAAATGGCCCCCTTGAGTGAATTTGGAATGGCCCTCACTGAGCAAAACCATAGCTCCGGAGATGGCCCATTCGCACCACTTTCGGGACTTCGAGAGACGCTGTGGGGGGGTCCCCATGTTGAAACCCGGTGTCCCGGACCCACTAGAATCGACAGATTCATAAACCGAGCCACAGTTCGGGTGGTGCGAGTATTCTAGTTGGGCACCCCGGGGCCATTTAGGGACACTTGGAGGATTTGCTCCAGGGCCACAGAACCCAAACCGGCGAGTGGAATTGGATTTCATCACCGCCCATAGGTCCATGTGGCCATTGTGGACCTGTCCACGGTGGCCACACATGTCCGGGGGCCTTTGTACGAGAAATGGCCCCATTTAGCAAATTTGGAATGGCCCTCACTAAGCAAAACCCTAGCTCCAGAGATGGCCCGTTGGCACTGCTTTCGGGTCTTCGAGGGATGTTTTGGGGGGTCCCCTAGCTGAAACCAGACACCCTAGACCCACCGAAATCGATGGATTCACGAAAGGAGCCACGGTATGGGTGCTACGGGCATTCTAGTCGGGAACCCCGGGTCCATTCAAAGACACCTTGAGGATTTGCCCCAGGGCCACAGAACCCAAACCGGCGAGCGGACTTCAATTCCATCACCTCCCACATGTCCACATGGCCATTGTGGACCTATCCATGGTCGTCATGCAAGCCCGAGGGCCTCTAGACAAGAAATGGCCCCATTGAGTGAATTTGGAATGGCCCTCACTGAGCAAAACCCTATCTCCGGAGATGGCCCATTGGCATAGCTTCCGAGTCTTGGAGGGATGCTGTGGGGGGGGGCCTAGCTAAAACCCCACGTCCCGGACCCACAGGAATCGATGGATTCATGAACCAAGCCACAGTTCGGGAGCTACAAGCATTATAGTCGAGCACCGCGGGACTATTCAGGGACACTTGGAGGATTTTCTCTGGGGCCACGGAACCCGAACCGGCAAGCGGACTTGGATTTCGTTGCCTCCCACAGGTCCACATGGCCATTGTGGACATGTCCACAGTGGCCACACATGCCCAGGGGCATCCGGATGAGAAATGGCCCCCTTGAGAAAATTTGGAATGGCCCTCTTTAAGCAAAACCTAGCCCGGGAGATGGCCCATTGGCACCACTTTCGAGACTTCGAGGGATGCTGTGGGGGGTCCCCTAGCTGAAACTTGGTGTCCCAGACCCACCAGAATCAATGGATTCGCGAACCGAGCCACGGTTCGGGTGCTCCGGGCATTCTAGTCGAGCATCACGGGGCCATTCCGGGACACTTGGAGGATTTGCCATGGGGCCACGGAACCCAAACCGGCGAGCGGACTTGGATTCAGTCACCTCCCATAGGTCCACATGGACATGGTGGACCTATCCAAAGTGGCCACGCATGCCCAGGGGAATCCGGACAAGAAATGGCCCCGTTGAGCGAATTTGGAACGGCCTTCACTGATCAAAACCCTAGCTCCGGAGATGGCCCATTAGCACCGCTTCTGGGACTTCGAAGGACGCAGTGGGGGGTCCCTTAGCTGAAACCCAGCATCCAGGACCCACCGAAATCGATGGATTTGCAAACCGAGCCATGGTTCGGGTGCTGCGGGCATTCTAGTTGGGCACCCCGGGGCCATTCAGGGACACTTGGAGGATTTGCTTCGGGGCCATGGAACCCAAACCGGCGATCGGACTTGGATTCCATCACCTCCCACAGGTCCACATGGCCATTGTGGACCTGTCCATGGTGGCCACGCACACCCAGGGGCATCCGGACGAGAAATGGCCCCCTTGAGTGAATTTGGATTAGCCCTCACTGAGCAAAACCCTACCTTCGAAGATGGCCCATTGGAACCGCTTCCGGGAATTTGAGGGATGCTATGGGGGATCCCCTAGCTGAAAACTGGCATCCCGGACCCACCGGAATCAACAGATTTGCAAACCGAGCCACGGTTCGGGTGTTGCGGGCATTCTAGTCGAGCACCCCGGGGCCATTCAGGGACACTTGAAGGATTATATTGTGAATTGTGTTTGGTGATAAAGGATTTTATTGTGGATTGTGTTTGGTGACATTTATGGAGACCCCTAAGGAACATATTGAAAAGATCAGGAAAGACAAGTTCTGTGTTGGGGAAAAAGAAAATCAAAGCTCAGTGAGGGATTGAAATTTTTGCACACTGGGGTCAAATTTGCAAAATCGCCCACCGGGAACTTGTGGCTAGCGTTCCCAACTAGAACCTTCCTATACACACCTGCATGTCTCCCCGGAACCCGATTTTGTTGCACAATTGGAGTTTTATGCCCCTGGCAGGTATCCAACAAGTGTCCCTAAAGGCCTTTTGGATGCGAGATGGAACGAGCCATAGAATGACAACTGTGGCTCTGATCGACGAACCGTCTACTCCATTGGATTCAGGACGTCGATATAGTGCTAGGGGCACCCCTCCCCTCCAGTCCTGTGGCCCAGGTGTCACCTTGTAGGTCCATCTTGGAAACTAGGGTTTTGCTCAGTGAGGGAGCATGCAATTTTTGCACACGGGGGTCAAATTTGCAAAATCGTCTGTCGGGCACTTATGGCTAGTGTTCCCAGCCGAAACCTCCCTAGACACACTTGCAGGACACCTCGGAAATTGGTTTTGTTGCACGGTTGGAGTTCTATGCCCCGGGCAGGTATGTAGCGAGTGTCCCTGAAGGCCTTTTGGATGCGAAACGGAACAATCCATAAAATGACGACCGTGGCTCCGATCGACGAATCGTCGACTCCATTGTATTCAAGACATCAGGATAGTGTTATGGGTGCCCCTCTCCTCCCGTCCTGTGGCCCGGGTGTCACCTTGTAGGTCCATCTTGGAAACTAGGGTTTTGCTGAGTGAGGGAGTGTCCAATTTTTGCACATTGGGGTCAAATTTGTAAAATCGCCCACCAAGCACTTGTGGCTAGCATTCCCATCCGGAACCTCCCTGGATACACCTGCATGTCTCCCCGGAACCTGGTTTTGTTGCACGGTTGGATTTTTATGCCCCCGACAGGTATCCAACAGGTGTCCCTGAAGGCCTTTTAGATGCAAGGCCGAACGAGCCATAGAATGACGATCGTGGCTCCGATCGACGAACCGTCTACTCCGTTGGAATTAGGACGTCTAGATAGTGCTAGGGGTGCCCCTCCCCTCCAGTCCCGTGACCCGAGTGTCACCTTGTAGGTCAATCTTGGAAACTAGGGTTTTGCTCAGTGAGGGAGTGTCCAATTTTTGCACATTGGGGTCAAATTTGCAAAATCGTCGGCTGGGTACGTATAGCTAGCATGATTATGATGAAGGAAATTAGAGTTATAGAAGGAAAATGAATTAGGGTTAGAGTTAGAGTTAATGATGATGATGAAGATGGTGATGATGATGAAGATGTTAATGATGATGGTGATGGCGATGGCGATGAAGAGGATGATGATGATGGCGATGATGATGAATAGGTTGATGATGACGGTTATGGTGGTGGTGATGGTGGTGGCGATGATGCAGAAGATGGTTTAGTGCTAGGGTTTGGGTGAGGGTTAGGGTTAGAGTTATAGAAGGAAATTGAATTAGGGTTAGAGTTAGAGTTAATGATGATGATGATGATGGTGATGATGATGAAGAGGTTGATGATGATGGTGATGGTGGTGGTGATGATGCAGAAGATGGTTTAGTGTTAGGGTTTGGGTGAGGGTTAGCGTTAGAGTTATAAAAAGAAATTGAATTAGGGTTAGAGTTAGATTTAATGATGATGATGAAGATGGTGATGATGATGAATACGTTGATGATGATGGTGATGGCGATGAAGATGATGATGATGGTGGTGATGATGATGAAGAGGTTGATGATGATGGTGATGGTGGTTGTGATGATGCAAAAGATGGTTTAGTGCTAAGATTTGGGTGAGGGTTAGGGTTAGATTTATAGTGTAGCGTCCCCTCCCGTCATCCCAATGCAGGGGAGAAAACAATACCAAACATACGGGCTTCGTTCTACAATCTCAGCCTCATACGTTACTCAAAAATCAAGTAATAATTAAAGCTTCTTGTGTGCAAACTCATACTTCAAATAAACACAGCGGAAATAAACATACTAGCAAGCACACAAACAGTAATGCCTAACATATCTATCACAGCAGAGGATGATTCAACATATAGAGACTCAATCTCATTCCAATGCCATGCGTAGATCCCATATTAAGATAGTCATTTCATTTCTTTAAACATGAACAATTAACTTATTGTAGAACACAAAATGCATACAATTTATAACACAGAGAACACTTATCTTGAAGATGAAGCTGTCCAAACAACTGGCTATGTGAGAGCAACGTTCCACCCAACCATAAATCTCTTTCCAGCTTGTATTCTTTCAGCTGAGAGATCACCCCCGAGCTGGGTTATGTATCCACTCAGGAGTAACTAGCTGGGCTCACTCACAGCCATGGTTTCACTTAACAGCTATGCTAAGCCAAAACCAAGTTGGGTTTATCAAGCATACGAGAAGATAGAGGAAGGTAATGCTAAGCAAATGAGCTCAACAGTAGAGCTACAGGCATCTCAAATGAACTCAACAGTCAAGCACCCACATTACCTACCACATCCAACACAACGAAGGTCCCCTTCTCTACTACACAGTCCCTCATGCAACTCTTCCCTCCAGTGCTCTTCAAGATGGGCATAGAAAGGTCCAGCTGCTAGGTTCCTAAGATTTCAACCTTCACTGGGTTTATCAAGCAAACCCAACCTCTGCTCAATCATTCACACTTGGATTTCTCATAATTTCTATCACAAAATAACTCAAATTCGTCACTGGCTTTCTGGGCTGCAAAATCTGGGTTTTCCTATGGATTTTGGGGTAGCTAATACTCCCAATTTCGCCCCAAGGTTTATATCTATGGATCTCCCATTGGTTTTCACTGTCCAATACCAAATCTGTGCATTTTTTGCTCTTCAAAATGTGGGTTCTTGCAAGGTTGCGATTTCTAGTTTTCTCACTGCTAGCAATGCGTTTTTGGGTGAAAAATGATGCTAGTAACTTCCACAATGGGATGGGGATGAGGAAGAAGCAATCCCCATGAGGTAGAGTGACTTGTGGTACAAGAAAACAGAGCCCATACCTGCAAATACGAATTTCTGGGCTGCTCATGCTCCATTGAAGTCATGGACTGAAATATTCAACAACATTCTTACACATAATTAAATGTCAACAAAAGGAATGTCAAATGGGTTATCACAATGACATTTGGCAGCTTATGGCTCAATCCCACAATCCCCTCACCACTCCCTAGTGGATACACATGGCCCCTTCTCATTGGTTGCTTCCATAGCCAGTTTTGGTATTTTATTGCAATATTAATATTTACATCAATTTACAATATTCCATGGCTTAATAGAACATGGGTATCAAAATATCACATACTTGCTTGCTTTAAATAAAATCCGAACATACACTAGCGGGGCCTTGGCCTTGAGCTCCACACTAGGGAAACATACAACGCATGTATACAATATTTACATTAGAAGCCAATATTTCATAAGGATCAAAATTGGGGTATTACATTCCCCTCCCCCTTAGAACAACACCGTCCTCGATGTTCTCAAAACTGAACAAAAATGGGAATGCCTCTCTCATGGCATCCTCCAGCTCCCATGTAGCCTCATCGGGGCTAAGGTGCTCCCATTGGACCTTTACCTGCCCGATGGCTCTGTTCCGGAGCAATGTGACCTTCTTGTTGAGGATGCGCATAGGTTCTACTTGGAACTCTCCCTCAAGTTCCACCTGTATCACATTCCAATCAATCATATGATTATGATCATGTACATACTTCTTAAGCAAAGATACATGGAAAACATTATGAGCTCTTATGTTAGCAGGAAATGCAATTCTATATGCAACTGGCCCTATCCTATCAAGGACTTCAAATGGCCCACAATATCTTGGTGACAACTTGGCACAACTCCCCAACTTGAGGGAACTCTTCCTTGGTTTCACTCTCAAATAAACATGATCCCCAATCTGAAATTCCTTATGCACTCTTTTCAAATCTGCATAACTCTTTTGCCTATCATGAGCTGCCTTTAAATTATGTATGATCTTAACAATTTCCTGTTCCATTTCCTTGATCATCTCTGGTCCAAGTACTACCCTATTCACCGGACTGTCTCAACTCACTGGAGTCTTACATCCTTTGCCATACAATGCCTCAAATGGACTCATACCCGATGATGCATGATTTCCATTATTGTATGCAAATTCTACCAAGTGTAGGTAATCTTCCCACTTGGATGGTTTATCCATCACATACATTCTTAGCATGTCTTCAAGAACCTGATTCACCCTCTTAGTCTGACCATCTGTTTGAGGATGATAAGCTGTACTGAAATTCAATTTAGTTCCCAACTCTTGAAACAATCCCTTCCAAAAATTGGAAGTAAACTTTGTATCATGATCAGAAACTATTGCCTTGGGCAATCCATGCAATCTGAATATCTCTCTCATGAAGATATTTGCAATGTCATTAGCCTTGCGAGTGGACTTGACTAAGATAAAGTGAGCTACCTTTGATAGCTTGTCCACCACAACCATGATTGAATCAGGCTTCTTCACTGTCATGGGCAGACCTGTTATAAAATCCATAGAGATCACTTCCCACTTCCATTCCGAAATGGGTAAGGGCAGCAACAACCCTACTGGATGTTGGTGCTCTGCCTTGACTTGTTGGCACTTTTGACACCTAGCAATGTAATCAGCTATGTCCTTCTTCATACCATGCCAAAAGTATTGTTTTCTTGCTGCTGCTATACTCTTCTGATATCTTGGGTGTCCTAAATATGGCATTTGATGTATCTCATCCATCACTAACTTCTTCAAATCTGCACTGTTTGGAATGTACAGTCTTGTGTTGTGATAATTGAGAACACCATCTTCACCCAACTGTTATCTTGCACATGCTTCATCTACATTACCCTGTTGCAATTTCTCTTTAATTTGAAGACAATTTTCATTACTGTGTTGGGCTTCAAGAACTCTTGTCTTCAAGTCTGATTTACACATACTTACTGCTGCAACATGAAATTTTCTGCTAAAAGCATCTGCAACCTTATTCTCCTTCCCTTTTACATGCTTAATTTCAAAACCAAATTCACAAAGAAACCCCATCCATCTAGCTTGCATGGAATTCAAGTTTGGCTGATCAAACAAATACTTCAAGCTCATGTGGTATGTTCTAAGCTCGAATCTTCTTCCCATCAAATAATGTCTCCACATCTTAAGACTCCAAAACCCTGTTGGATGTTGGTGCTCTGCCTTGACTTGTTGGCACTTCTGACACCTAGCAATGTAATCAGCTATGTCCTTCTTCATACCATGCCAAAAGTATTGTTTTATTGCTGCTGTTATAGTCTTCTGATATCATGGGTGTCCTGAATATGGCATTTGATGTATCTCATCCATCACTAACTTCTTCAAATCTGCATTGTTTGGAATGTACAGTCTGGTGTTATGATAAATGAGAACACCATCCTCACCTAGCTAATATCTTGCACATGCTTCATCTACATTACCCTATTGCAATTTCTCTTTAATTTGAAGACAATTTTCATTACTGTGTTGAGCTTCAAGAACTCTTGTCTTCAAGTCTGATTTACACATACTTACTGCTGCAACATGAAATTTTCTGCTAAGAGCATCTGCAACCTTATTCTCCTTCCCTTTTACACGCTTAATTTCAAAATCAAATTCACAAAGAAACTCCATCCATCTAACTTGCATGGCATTCAAGTTTGGTTGATCAAACAAATACTTCAAGCTCATGTGGTCTGTTCTAAGCTCGAATCTTCTTCCCATCAAATAATGTCTCCACATCTTAAGAGCATGCACTATGGCTGCTAATTCTAAATCATGTGTGGCATAATTCTTTTCATGTTCTTTTAATTTCCTTGAATCGTAGCAAATCATAGCTCCTTCTTGCATGAGGACTCCACCTAGACCCTCAATGCAAGCATCTATGCACATTACAAAGTCCTTCTTTGGATCTGCTATCTTCAAAATAGGAGCGTTGGTAAGTAGCTCCTTTAACCATTGAAAGCTTTTCTCACACTTTTCAGACGATACAAATTTAATATTCTTCCTCTGCAATGAAGTGATCGGATGAGCTATTCTGGAGAGGCCTTCAATAAACCTTCTGTAGTAACCAGCAAGACCCATAAAAGATCTACCATTTGAAACATTTCTTGGGGTTGACCAATCCATGATGGAATTAATCTTCTCCGGATCCACTGCAATTCCTTCTTCAGAAATGACATGACCCAAATATTGAATCCTCTTTTGGTAAAACTCACACTTGCTTAACTTGGCATATAGTTGGTGTTCTCTAAGGACTTGCAACACCATCCTTAGATGTTCTTCATGTTCTTCCTCATTCCTTGAATAGACAAGAATGTCATTCAAAAACACAATCACAAACTTGTCCAGATATTTGATGAACACATTGTTCATGAGACACATGAATGTAGCAGGTGCGTTGGTAAGACCAAATGGAACCACAGTGAACTCATAATGACCATAGCTAGTTCTGAAAGTTGTCTTGTAAATGTCTTCCTCCTTAATTCTCACTTGATGATAGCCAGACCTCAAGTCAATCTTTGAAAATAGTTTAGCTTCCTTCATTTGATCAAACAAATCATCAATTATTGGCAATGGATACTTGTTCTTGACTGTCATTTTATTGAGATTCCTGTAATCAATACACAGCCTTAGGGTCCCATCCTTCTTCTTAACAAATAACATCGGTGCTCCCCAAGGAGACACACTAGGCCTAATGTATCTTTTGTCCATTAAAGCCTGTAGCTGCATCTTTAACTCCACCAATTCTGGTGTACTCATTCTATAAGGAGCTTTGAGTTCGGTGCTACTCTTGGAACAAGATCGATGGTAAAATCAATATCTCTCTTTGGTGGCAGCCTTGGTACTTCATCCGAAAACACATCTTGGAACTCTTGCAATATCTTGAAGTCTTCTATCCTTGGCCCTTTGTCCTCTGATGAATCTGACATGTGAATTGCATATAATTGGCAACCCTTCTTATAAAACTTTTTCAGCTGTAAGGCTGAAATCTGCCTTAGTGAAACTTGCTTGGAAATTCCTCTTACCAATGTTGGCCTTCCTTCTTCATCAATGCTCTCAAGTGCTTTCTCATAACAGTCCAACTTGGCCCTATGCTTTTCCAACCAATCCATGCCAATCAAGGCATCATAAGATCCTAAAGGTAGCACATTTAAATCTGCATGTATGTGGAGTCCATTCAATTCTATGGGGCACTCCACCACTACTTCACTTACTTTCTTCTTGGTCCCTGTGGCTAATTGAACTAACCAAGACTTATTATGCTTCACCTTTTTAAGAGAACAAGCTTCAACCACTTTTGGAGAAACATAACTATGAGTAGATCCTAGATCAATCAAAACAGAAATAGATTGTGTAGCAATCTTACCTTCAACTTCCACCACTGATGAGTGATGGTCTGCTTGATGATTGTCCAACGCTGCATAAATCTGAGGTGTTTCCCTTGCCATGTCCTCCACTGTAGCTCCTCCCTTTAAGTTATGCAACTTTTAGGGATTATCCTTTCGATGTGGGCAATCTTTCAGCATGTGGTTTTCTCCATATCCCCAACACTAAAGTGGTCCCTTTGATGCTTTGTCTGCTGCTACAGCTGGCTTGAACCCACTCCTTGCTTGCTGCCCTTGTGGAAAGGTTCTAGGCTGACTTTTGAATGGTGGCTTGAAGACACTCCTCTTTTGATCAAACCTCCCTCTTTGATTTCCTTTCCATGCCTGGTTAACCTCTGTTTTTCCTTTATTCTGCTCATAGCAATGCATTGCCATCCTAATGGCTTCATCCAAACTTGGTGGATTAACAAACTCAATACGATCTCTAAAACTTTGAGGTAGACTTCCGAGGAAGCATTGGATTTTTACTCTCTCATCCTTAATGTAGTCCACATACCTCAACAGTTCAAAAAATTTATGGACATGCTCTTCCATAGATTTTTGTCTCAACCTGAGTTCATTGAAATCTTTTCTCTTACTGTCATAATACCTAGCAGAAAGGTATTTCTCCTTGAAGTACTTCTTGAATCTCTCCCAACTGATCTTCCTCTCACTGATTCCTTTCACTTGCAAGAGATTGTCCCACCAAATTGAAGCCCTGCCATTTAGATTATAGATGGGAATTCTGGCTTTTTCATTTCTTGAGTAGTCTTGAATTCTAAAATATTTCTTCATTCCAAGAAGCCATGCTTCTGCCTCTTGGCCAGCCTTACCTTCTCCATCAAAGGTGGGAGGCCTTGCCTTCCTGAATTCTCCCTGTGGGATTCCCTTGAATTTCTTCCCTCCATCCAATCTTCTAGAGGCATTCCTTGGAGTTCTCCTAGAACATTTGGAGTCACACGACCTGCTGGAAGAAGATCTTGATGAAGATGTTATGTGCTTTCTGCTCACCGAACTCTTCCTTGGGCTTGGAGTCCTCTTCTTTGAACGACCTCTAGAATGACTCTCTGCATCTCTTCCTTCTTCACCCACATTGCTTGGGTTGGACCCAAGTTTTATTTTCTGTTGCATATCAGTGAGGCTTTTCAAAATAGCAACATTGA
The DNA here is from genome assembly GCA_027924585.1 of Larix kaempferi. Taxonomy (NCBI): domain Eukaryota; kingdom Viridiplantae; phylum Streptophyta; class Pinopsida; order Pinales; family Pinaceae; genus Larix; species Larix kaempferi. The sequence goes on from BSBM01000770.1 coordinate 7,659,748, forward strand.
GTTGGTGTTGTTCTTCTTGAGCCTTCATCAATCTTTCATTGAAGCTCACCATGGTTTCAACCAAATTCTGAGGAGTCACCTGCTCCCTTCTCCCATTAGATTCAGTCTCCACATTCTCTTCATGCACATTTTCTCCTAGAACGTCTTCTTCATGCTCATAAGGATCTTGAGCATCATTTATGGTCACCATCTTTCCTGTATGCTACCTCTGCTACAATTATAAATTTTATGGGCTGCAAGCACTGTGCATTATGAAAATATTTGTCAGACATCATAAGAATGCATATAGACATATACACAATCAATATTTAACATAATAAAACTCATGGAATAATTCACATAGTTGCTATGCATTCCTTTCCCTATCCCATTCAAGCAATTCTGGAAATTGCCCATAATTATCAATAATTTGACAAAACAGTCGCTGGTACATTTATGCTCTAATTATATGTGGGGTGTGATAACTTCATTCAAATTAGGGTTATACACCATTGTTCCCTGCTGGACAAGATTTCCAATGCATGTCCACGTGATCCATTCCGACATTGGGTGTGGAAACTGTGTTATTTCAAAAATGACAACTTTCACCCCAATTCTGCATACTTTTACACAGTTGTATTTTGGTCCCGAATGCCAACTTCAGCCACCTGTGGAAGAAAATCTATGAAGAATCACGAAAAAATTTCTACCGGGTGAAGTTATCCCATATAACAAGGAACTCTCAGCATCTCGCGGATCTTAGTTCCGATGCACCATTCATTTTCTATTAATTTCTGGGTTTTACTACTTCTCACTTTTCACTTTTCCCCCAAAATCTCAAAATTTGGTCAAAAATGGCTACCTCCCAAACTATGCATTTCTGGAAAATCTTCGTCTAACGGAAACTGTCCGTCTTAATGAGAATATGAAATGTCTAATTCAGTAGAATTTTTTATTCCAACATCTAGGGTCACTTTTACTGTCCACAAGCTTTTCAAAATCCCAAAAAAGTGGCCCGGAACAGTGCTTTTTTGGCCTTCTTGCTCACCCCGACTCCACATCCTTTGGATTTTGGCTCCAAGATTCCAAACTTAACACTGTGCCTTCTCCATGGTCGCGCCATATCGATTTAATCCCAAACCGACCTTCCGTCGATCCTCGAAACACCCTCTTGCAAAAGTCACTATTCCCCATTTTCTGTCAAATTGAAGCATACTGGGTTCAGAGCTCTCTCTAGTTCTTTCATGGCCTTTGTTAATGGCCTCAGAGCCCCACAGGAATCATCCCATTCTGAGCCCGACTACTCCTTCTACCCAAAAATCAAGTTTTGGGCTCTATACTCGTTTTTTTTTTCTTTTTTTTTAGCTTCTCCCTCTGCGACTGTCGCTGGATTTAACCTTATCTCCCCCGTCGCAACGTAGGTTTTATCTTGACTTTTGCGTCTGCTTCGCAAGTGCTGGCCTTATCTCCGCCGTCCGCAAGCCTCCGTTGCACAGATTTTAAAGTTAAAATTATCGCCCGTGCGCAAAACTTAGTGCTAGTGCCGCACAAAACGTAGCGCTAACTCTGCCGCTAGTGCCGCGCAAAAACTTAGCGCTAACTCTGCCGCCAGCGCCATGCAAAAACTTAGCGCTAACTCTGCCGCCAGCGCCGCGCAAAACTTAGCGCTAACTCTGTCGCCAGCGTAGCGTGGAAATTAATGCTAACTCTGCCTCCAGCACAGCGCAGAAATTAACGCTAACTTTGCCGCCAGCACAGCGCAGAAATTAACGCTAACTTTGCCGCCAGCGCCACGCAAAACTTAGCGCTAACTCTGCCGTCGGCGTAGTGCAGAAATTAATGCCAACTCTGCCTCTAGCGCAGCGCAGAAATTAACGCTAACTTTGCCGCCAACGCAGCGCAGAAATTAACGCTAACTTTGCCGCCAGCGCAACGCAAAAATTAATGCTAACTTTGGAAAAGAATTGCAAATTTTCACAGACAGTTAGAAATTTTCTGGAATGTGCCCTTCGTTCTTTACAGAGGTGAGTTACTACAGATCAAACTTGCATAAAAACAGTAAAAGAATGCCATGAACTTGCATCTCTAAAAAGGGATTTTCTTTTAATTTCAAATTCAACAATCCAACCAATTGATTCACAATCAATCTGCAAGCGTCCAACAAGCATGGGCAGGGAAAACTCATGAGCATAAGGGCATAATTCTCAAGCTTTCCTCATTTCTGAAAACCATCAATCGTCCACATAAATGTTGGTTCATTGTAATTAACAAACATCATTAAGATATGGGGCTGTAACAACCAACTGTTCAGGCTTTCAATCATGAAATTAACACACAGAAACTCATACTAGCCACACTCAACATTCAATTTCATGCATTCAAAACATCATGAACATCCAAGGGACAAGGATTCATAATTAATCAAGGCCCCAAGCACATGATGCGTTATCTCATATGTACAGCAATTAGCAACAAACAATAACCAACACACAACAACATGCCCTGTGCACAACACACAAAAATCATATTTTCCTAATCGGATGTGTGGATGTCGGCCCAACAGCCTCAGTGTTGTAATCCTTGGGCTCTGATACCACTCTGTAGCGTCCCCTCCCGTCATCCCAATGCAGGGGAGAAAACACTACCAAACATGCGGGATTCGTTCTACAATCTCAGCCTCATACGTTACTCAAAAATAAAGTAATAAAATTAAAGCTTCTTGTGTGCAGACTCATACTTCAAATAAACACAGCGGAAATAAACATACTAGCAAGCACACAAATAGTAATGCCTAACATATCTATCATAGTAATGGTTTCACTTAACAGCTATGCAAAGCCAACACCCAGTTGGGTTTATCAAGCATACAAGAAGATAGAGGAGAGTAATGCTAAGCCAGTGAGCTCAACAACAGAGCTACAGACATCTCAAATGAACTCAACAGTCAGGCACCCACATTACCTACCACATCCAACACAAGGAAGGTCCCCTTCTCTGCTACACAGTCCCTCAAGCAACTCTTCCCTCCAGTGCTCTTCAAGATGGGCATAGAAAGATCCGACTGCTAGCTTCCTGAGATTTCAGCCTTCACTGGGTTTATCAAGCAAGCCCAACCTCTGCTCAATCATTCACACTTGGATTTCTCAGAATTTCTGTCACAAAATAACTCAAATCCGTCATTGGTTTTCTGGGCTGCAAAATTTGGGTTTTCCTATGGATTTCTGGGTAGCTAATACTCCCAAATTCGCCCCAAGGTTCATATCTATGGATCCCCCATTGGTTTTCACTGTCCAATACCAAATCTGGGCATTTTTTGCTCTTCAAAACGTGGATTCTTGCAAGGTTGCGATTTCTGGTTTTCTCACTGCTGGCAATTTGTTTTTGGGTGAAAAATGATGCTGGTAACTTCCACAATGGGATGTGGATGAGGAATAAGCAATCCCCATGAGGTAGAGTGACTTGTGGTACAAGAAAATAGAGCCCATACCTGCAAATACGAATTTCTAGACTGCCCATGCTCCATTGAAGTCATGGACTGAAATCTTCAACAACTTTCTTACACAGAATTAAATGTCAACAAAAGGAAAGTCAAATGGATTATCACAATGACATTTGGCAGCTTATGGCTCAATCCCACAATCCCCTCACCACTCCCTAGTGGATACACATGGCCCCTTCTCATTGGTTGCTTCCATAGCCAGTTTTGGTATTTTATTGCAATATTAATATTTACATCAATTTACAATATTTCATGGCTTAATAGCACATGGGTATCAAAATATCACATACTTGCTTGTTTTAAATAAAATACGAACATACACTAGTGGGGCCTTGGCCTTCAGCTCCATGGTAGGGAAACATACAATGCATGTATACAATATTTACATTAGAAGCCAATATTTCATAAGGATCAAAATTGGGGTATTACATATAGAAGGAAATTGAATTAGGATTAGAGTTAGAGTTAATGATGATGATGAAGATGGTGGTGATGATGAAGACGTTGATAATGATGGTGATGGCGATGAAGATGATGATGATGATGGTGATGATGATGAAGAGGTTGATGATGATGGTGATGGTGGTGGTGATGATGCAGAAGATGGTTTAATGTTAGGGTTTGGGTGAGGTTTAAGGTTAGAGTTATAGAAGAAAAATGAATTAGGGTTAGGGTTAGAGTTAATGATGATGATGAAGATGGCGATGATGATGAAGACGTTGATGATGATCATGATGGAGATGAAGATTATGATGATGGTGGTGATGATGATGAAGAGGTTGATGACGATGGTGATGGTCGTGGTGATGATGGTGGTGATGATGCAGAAGATGGTTTAGTTCTAGGGTTTGGGTGAGGGTTAGGGTTAGAGTTATAGAAGGAAATTGAATTAGGGTTAGAGTTAGAGTTAATGATAATGATGAAGATGGTGATGATGATGAAGACGTTGATGATGATGGTGATGGTGATAAAGAGGAAGATGATGATTGTGATGATGATGAAGACGTTGATGAAATACAGATGTCTAGAACCCAAACAAGTGGAAATACAATAAAGAAGAATAAGAAACCTATACTTGAGTAAAGAAGACACTAGAGATGGTGGAGGAGGTAGTAAACAAGGAAATTTTGGTGATGAAGACCAAGATAATATAGGGTACAATGAGGACACTAACCCAATAGATGCAATGAATATGGAAGGGGTGAAAAATGGGAAGAAAGAGGTCAGGAAAACAAGCCAAAAAATGCAACAAGGGAAGCAATACTCAAAGGAAGAAAGTTCAAGCAAGGTCATCAACCCACCAATACTAAAGTAAGATACAAAAATAAGTTAAAATTACTCATTTAACATAGAAGTAAGTTCAACCTACAAAAGGAGTAGAGTTTGTAAGGATAGAACAACAATAACAATTACTAACAGGTTATACCAATGTTGGTTGAAAAGGAACCAAAACCAATAGAGCAACAATTAGAATTCCTTGGAAAATGAAGGAAACTATTACAAAAGATATAGACAGAAGTAAATGAAGAACACACTAATCTCAATATTAAAATCATAGTAGAAGGAAAGGACGTGAGACATAAGACATAACAAACACATAACTATCATACAACCCATAAAAGAGGGTACTTACTACCATTATGGTTGTCCCCAATTGTATCAGACAAACCACAAGTGTTGATGGAAGCTAGTGATTATCCAATTATTCTCAAAGTATAAATATTGTGAGATGAAAATATTCAAATTGGGAGAGTAGGACACCAGACGATGACCAAAAGCTATAAATATATGAAAAATGAGTTGAAGGAAAATAATAAATATATACAAGATCTATAGAACCAATTGATCATATTGGCATAATATGAAACATAATGTATGTTCCTTGAAATAGACATCCCCAATGGAACAAAAAAAGAAGAAGCAATCCAAGTAAAGATGGAAACAGCAATTAATCAAATGCAGTGGAGAGAATTTGGGAAATATGCAAGAGAAAGATAGATGCAGGAAGAACAAATGAAAATAGAAACTATTGTAAGAAGACTTACTAGAAGGTTCTACCTCCTAGAAAGTCCCTTCACTAGAAACTATATAAAGGAGTAGAAGCAATGTAATAGGATGTATGTGAAGAATATTGTGATTGGAGCTTTTCAAATTTGGATGTTTCCCTCCTTGGGGTGGGAGGTCAGCCTCCAAAAACTCAAGCATTGAAATGAGTCATGAGTGAGGTAGGTCTAAAGAAACTTCTCTCATACCAAATGAGAGAAGTGGTAGGTAGGTCTCAAAGTGGGATTGACAGGCTTGATGGTGATTGTAGTAGTGGGCATGGTATTGGTGAGAATGATGTCATGATATTGGAATTAAACATTAAGATGGTGACCCTAGAGCTTGGATCCTAGCCTAGAAACACAAGAGCCTAGCCTAAAAACCCTAGTTGGTAGCGTAAACCCTAGTTTGTATTCTAATCACAATGAAACCCTATTATTTAGCCTAAGATCTAGCCCTAAATTATAAAACATGTAAAGATTAAATCATTTTCATTGTACATATATATTCATGTGCATACATTTGAATCCAAATCACTATACACATATATGCATAGTTTCTCATATATATAGCAAGGGTGCATACAACTAGAAAACCGTTGTACCTAGCACTGGATACCAAATTTAGAAACGTAATGGTTTGAAATTGGTTGTACCATGAATATTTTTATATGGTGGATATGCACACCTATGGAAACCTTCTCAATGGATGGAAAACCTAATATTATCATAACATTAGTAAAGCTTACTCCAACATGTAGTAATGCTTACATGTTCTAGTGTTGATGATGCACTAATGGATGCATGCAACTTGATTAGGGTGTATTTATGACTCCATTGATGCAATGAACTTGTCCTAAATATCTTTAACAAGTGTCTGAGTGTCCAATAGATGAATTATGATGTCCTAATACCCCTCTATCCCTTCTAGACAAAATTCGACAGCATTTGGGGTATTGGGGTAACAAGTTGGTGTGTTGATGTGGATATAGACTCAAAAATACACCTCATAGTAGTCATTTATTGTAATGTCAACTATACATGTGTTTAAGTCAACGTGTCTACATAAAATTATATCGCTATCACATAATGATAAATTAAGGAAGTCGTAATTGTAAATGGTAGTGGATATGATGGTCATCAAATCAAAGGTGGCTATATCCGTGAGTAAGAATTAATGAGCTAGCTATACATCGTGCTCAAGGTTGTCCTATTTGTATGGTGACAATTGATTAAGAAATGATTCCATAACTTGTTTATTAATTTGTTGCATGATCTTAAGTGGACAAAATGGTCAAAATAAATACTAGTGACGACATTTCATTATGTAGAGTATGAACATTTTGGATCTCATTATGTAGAGCTATTAAAAATCATGTTGGATCTCATTTTAACCTTTTGACAACAATGGACATTTTCTATTTTTAAGTATTCTTTTCCTGGTACTCAAGTTCTGAATATATATCTTATGTGCAATGAGGTGTGATTTGTCCATCCATTTATTCCGTTTGTTTTTAGATTAATTCTCACACATGATTTTGTTTGAGTTAGCCTATGTTTACAATTTTTTCTTAACATAGATACCATTAGAAGCTTTTACATGTGGAAAGATAAACCAAGCTGAACTATGATATCCAACTTCTCTTCTAAGATCTAAGTAAAACCCAAATTTACACAACATCACATCATGATACACACAACATGAGACAACCACATTAGACAACGAGATATATAAATCACATAACTGAAAATCCATGTACATCGAGGCTACAAAACTCATCCAAACATATACAATTTCTGGCAAATAGTGGAACATGGTTCCCAATGTGCGTACAATGGCAACTCGTGCCCTACACAAAATGTGACAATTCATGTTGTAGATACAAAATACATGGCAACTCGTGCCGTAGATACAAAGTACATCAAAACTGGTGCACAAAAGTGCCACATCGTGGCTAATGTACAAGCATTGTGACCACCGCCATCACTCCCAGGCACAGATCCAAAGTCGATCTTCCTACACTTCAAGCTACTGGTGCCTCGGGTCTTGCTCCGTTTAGGAGTAGACCGTCTCTCCAGGATCTGGAACAAATGATATAAGATACCGTCATTTTCAAGCACTTGCAACATTTACCACATTTATAAAACAAATGTAGAATTCGAATCTTAAATAAATCACCTCTGATGTGAGCGGGAAACATTGGACATATGTCCTGGATCTGCAGAGCCTCTCAACAATTCCAGACTACAACATTTACAACAATCATTTCATTAAAAAGTAATAATTGCTTAAATTAATTTTTGTTAATGCATCAAAATATTTTCATAAATTAGCTTGATTCTCACCGTGAACACCTCTGACGATGGACATGGCTGGGCTTATGGGCTACCAGGTGGAGCAGATGGCTAGACAACCAGCTCCAATGCAGTGATGGGGGGGGCGCAGATGTAGTGGAAACCACTACAAGTGAAACCACTAGAGATACTGATGAGGATACTGGAAGAGTAGATGCCACAATAGTGGTGGGAAGTGGGGATGATATGGTGGTAGAAGACATGGTGGTATGAGGTCGAGGAGGATGTCATGGATGATGAACCCCTGCCAGTTGTACGATAGAGGGTATCGAACGAAAAGGGCTAGGGGGGATGTTGAGAGATGGTGCATGGGAGGGCAGTCTTGCATGGAGGGAGGAGGATGGACGAATGGGAGGTTGTGGACGAAGAGGGGAAGGTGGAAGGAAGGGAGGGCGTGGACGAATGGGGGAGGATGGATAGACATGGGGGCGTGGATCAATTGGGGAGGATGTATGGACCAGGGGGGGCAAGTGGGGAGGATGGATGGAGGGGGGAGTATGGACAAAGAGGGGGGCCTTGATGGAAGGGAGGGGGTGGATGTAGGGATGGGTCTAGATGGAAGCGAGGGGGGGGACTCATGGGAGAGGGTGGATACATAGGACTAAAATTGGGAGATGCGGTTGCTGGTGGCACCTACATATACATTTTTAATATCACAATTTAGTAAACAAACAATAAATTAAACCATAGTAAGTTGTAACAAATCAAATTAAAAGCATGCTTATAGCTACACATTGTACCTGTGTATATGGTGATCTGCCAATCCCTAGCGGGGGTGGTTGATCACCGTAGTCACGGAACACCTGTGGACAACAAAATGCATGCATGTTATGAACATGTTAAACAAGTCATTATCTAGGCAATCAAGATATTCAAAAAAATTGTACAAACTATCAACGTGTATGCCATAAATATAAATACTTGAGTAATATAAATGACATAAGTAATAACAATATTGTGTCAGGTACTGAAAATACCTCCGTGTGGGGTGTCACAATTTCAGTTGCAGCTTCCATTGCTGCATCCAGGTTGGGAGATCCTATGTTCTCCCATCTTGGTGTATCAGCTCTGAATAACTATACATTGAAATAATAGTTTAAGTCAAACAAAAATACTTTACAAGTTATCAAGTGATGATTGAAAACACATTAAAAAATTGCTGACCTGATCCATATAACAGCCCTCGATCGAGCCAGGGCAAGTGTGCCCGCAATGGGGACAAAGATGTGTAATTTCCCCCTTCGAACTAGAATGCCCAGCATAGCTACCAACGGTCACGGGTATATCCTGGCCCTGTCATGAAGGCCCTGCACCTAGATCTCTATCAAGGTCAACCGACCTCTCCACTATAGTCACTGCTACAAAGGAGGTGTGTTTGAGGAGTCCACGTGCAACATTCCTCATTGCCACCTCGATTTGATCAAGCTTGTGGGGAAACTGAGGTGGCTGGGGAGATGGGTTGGGGTAGCGCCTCGGAGCTAGTGGCCCTCTCAGTGGGTTCCTCCTGGCAGCAGGTCGATCTTGGGCATAGCCATGCCCAACACCCTGGAACTCAGTTATGTCAAAATAGTTGACATGTAAATCGAGGCAAAACTCAGCCCACAGTTGGCGAAGGAAGTACTATGGAACCTCCCTATTATTACAAGGATGTTTATCGTACACCATGAACCACCTTCGCATCCAACTGTCCCTCCACGGTTGGTAATGACACCAATCCATGCAGACACATGGCTTTGTAATGTTTGGTGGTTGGTTTGTTTTCAGATAGGTGAACATGCTATATAATTGGGATTTTTTAATGTTCAAATCTTTTATTGCTTCCTTGGAGATGCCCATGGAGTAGTACTCCCGCATCCTAGCTCTAAATTGAGTCATGTCGGTCAATTGCTGGTGTGCATGGATGAGGGAGTCAATTGAGTTCTCAATTGACATGGCAAAAGACAATCGAGATGGTTCCCCCGAGTTTCTAAGTTCGTGAGTGTGCACTCGCATTTCATTTACATATGGTTAAGGTCATCTTGTTCAAAATTGGGTTGGGGGTTTTGGTTTTGTTCGACATTTGGATTGTGTTCACAGTTTTCTTCGGCATTGGGTCCAAGGTTTGGGGTTTCTTGTGTTCCACCGGACTCGAGGTTAACATCTTGTTCACTCATTGTCTCAGTTTACAATCTGCAATAGAAAATTGGTTCATTGTTTTCAAAATTTGGGAATTATTTACAATTAAATAAACAAAAAAAATCAAAAAATTGACACAAATAATGAATAAAATGAAAAAAAAATGTGATATTTACCTATTAATCGAAGTGTTGATGAGTTCGTGGGTGTTGTTGGGTGATTTTGGATTCGATTTGGCCTCCTTTGGTGGTTGAATTTGCGTGCACGCGGAGGAGGACATACTCGGTCAAATGCAACAATGGAAAAATTGTGCTATGTTTTTTTTAACAGAGGCGCGTGCGCGCCACCGTTGTGTGCACGCGCCAGCCACACACGCGCCTCGGTTCGATACCGAACCTAGCGGTGCGTGCGCACTGCTTTAGGTGCGTACGCGTCATTTTTTTTTTCCACTAGCGCGCCCCTATTGCAACAAAAATGGGGACCATCTTCGGCCCGCCCTTATTGGTTTTCCCAACCTTGTTTGATAGCCATAAAGGACAGAACCTTTCAATTTAGAAGGGTTATACATAAATCCCAAGATATTTTGAATATATATATATATATAAACCAAATAATAATAACCTTGGATCATTTTACATGTGTGTCCTTACAAATGTTTTTTCACTTCTGGAAGTTTACAGAGCTATTACAGTAATTATGTGTTTTAATTTATAATGGAACATCTTGAATACAATTAAAACCATTCAGCATATTAATGCCATTAAAAATTTTCTCTATTAAATTTACTGAATAAGGTTTTTATACCTATTCAAAATTACATATTTAAATTCCTTTCTTTGACATCTCTTAGGATCTGGAATCGAAAATCGGTAAGTTTGAGCTAAATCCTTATTTTTCATTACCTAATTATTTCTTCGATATTATACTGATTCTATTGATTGGCACACATCCTATGAGCTGAGCTTTCAGCAATCTCGGTTAAAGCTAAAACCGAGTCATATTGTTTGGAATCTTCATGACCTAATGGAAGGCCGAGGTAATTAGCTTTATAAGTAATGTGGTTAAATTCTCAAATGGAAATGGGTGGGTGAGTGAATCCACATGAGCCTCTTAGCAATGGGTACCATACTTGCTGTACTAACCATGCATCCAGGGAATGGCATGATATGTTGCAGGTGACGGAAGGCGAAGATGTAAACTCATATAGCTTATGCATTTGTATGGTTGTGTCCTCAAAGGACAGTACTCGAGCTTTAACACTCTACACCAAAACGTTTGGATCAACAGGGAGGTCAGTCAATTATTTAGTTTAAATAGTATTAAATTAAAGTATTTGAGTATCTTTTGCAATGGCTTACAAATACAATCAAGTTGAGAATAATCTTGTAACTGCAACTATATGAAATCGAATAAAGAATTTTTTATGTTTTTACCTGATTTCTTTTAGTTTTCAGTAAAAAATATCTCTTTTATAACATTTAGAAAGTGTCAAAATAGTTATATTCGGAGGCTACAAAGAAAAATATCCTCACAAAGCAATAATTGTTTATTGTTTTAAGTCATCTTGGTCTATCGGTGTATCTCTCTGTGTCCCGGCTTGCATCACAAAGTTGTGTGGGGCCACTATTGAAGCCAAGTAGAAAACTGTAGGCATGAAATAGGCTCTAAACGTTGGAGAGGAGATCGCATGCGTGGAGAATGGCTTTTGGCTGATTTTGAGAAAAAAAATTTAACCGAAGGTAGTTTTGTTGAAGGGTAATTTTTTCAACAAAACGTTAAGTGACCGGGAAGATTAAAGTTCAAAACATAAAAAAAAAAAAAATTAGCCTGAAGGGAAAAGATGAAATGAAATTCCAACCTTGAATGCAACGAAGTGAATGAAAGCAATATTATATCTCATTTTAATTTAAAAGAAAGCAATATTATATCTCATTTTAATTTAAAAGAATTAAATTTAGTATTAAGTTTGATTTATTGAAATTAATGAAGGTTAATAAATTTCATATATATTTTCCAGCGAAAAAAAATCTACTATTGATATTCATGTGAATCAAATAGTACAATGATGTTCTTGATTCTTTGTCTGAATCATTAACAGATGCTATCAAATATAGTCTGATTTACAAAGATGTCTTCAAAATCCATCCCAAACCCAAAATTATCTCAAAATTTCAGACCACCAAAGACTACCAAATAACCAAAATGTGTATACAAAACTGATATCAACATCCAACTAAAGCATATTCCCTTCAAGACATTAATCAAAAAAGTATGTGATTCCACTATCCTGAGTGTAATTATCACACCATTATTCCCATACCAAGTGACCCTCCATGCCTGACAAAGCCTGTTTGGATAACTTATCAGCAAGGGAATTATGCTCTCTATAAATATGTTCAAATATAATATTCTGCTGCTTTTCTATTTCATTATGTGCACGAGAAGCCGAATGTCTCAGATTCATGACATTCAACTTGAATTCTCCAGCAGCCCACTTGATTGTAACCCAAGAGTCACCATAAACTTTGATGTTAACCAAGCTAAATATGTTTGCCACTTTTAATACACACCAAAGGGCCATAAGCTCAGCTTTCATATTACTCCCTGAACCACAGTTGAGCCTAACAGTAAAATAATGAGATTCATTCAGATATATGACACCCCCCACTGCACACATCCCATTTTGTGCAGCTCCATCGAAGAAAAGAATAGGTTGATCAACTTTGAGAGCGAAATGACTAACTTTCAGAATCTTCTGTTTCTGTTCATCAACTGCATATGAAGAAAACATTTTAAGTGTTGTCAGGCTGCAATGCATAACATCTGGAGGAACATTCTGAAATATTGCACTGTTTCTTGTGAACCAAATTGCCCAAGTAATGCATATGGCAATATTAAAATGATGTTTGCAATTTATGAACCAATTTAAGAGATATACATTAAATTTACCAACATCCCACAACTGAGAAAAATTCAGACTCTTGGCTACAAATTCCCAGATTTTTTGCGTGAAATTGCAATTGACAAATATATGTTGTTTTGTTTCTGCAGCATTGAAGCAGAGAATACAGACACTAGGACCAATCCATCCACGCTTGCACAGATTTTCCCATGTTTTCAGTTTATCTTGCAAAGCTAACCATGTAAAACATTTCAATTTTAATGGGATTGGCCAATTCCATAATCTCTTGTACCACCAATCTTGTGGGAAGATATATTTGTCTTGAATAATGCTCCTATATGTAGATTTGGCCATCACAAGACTAGTAGAAGGATTTCCTCCCCAAACAAGTTGATCTGCTTCTTGATTCAATTTTACACTTGCTGCATTCCGCTTCATTATATACATATCCCAAGTACGAGCTAAAAATCCAGAGAGACCAAGATCTCTAGCAGACATCCATATTGAATTACCTTTGTCCCCAACCCTACTCAGTTGTATCTTATTCAATGTAGATAGGCCTAAAACCTATAAGTACTGGGTAATGTTAGAAGGCAAAAGGAATGAATCTTCCATCCCTAAAATGGGATCCACTCCAACACGAATCATCACACCAGAGCCCACCTGCCAAAAGAGATCATTTTTTATCCAATAGAAAACTTTCATAAATCCCCTCCAAATGGGAGAAAAGTTCTAATTGCTCATTTTTGGATTTCTAATCCAATGATATACATCCATATTTAGATATTTGCTTTGAATAAGTCTAGACCAGAGAGTTTTACCAAAGATCCCCCGCCACATGCTTTTTAATCTAAGGGCAGTACTAAAGACCTCAAGGTCTTTGATTCCCCAGCCACCAAACCTAAAAGGTCTTGATAGTGCCTCGGCTGCAACCATCGGAATTTTAGCACTAGAAGCATTCCCTGACCAAAGAAAATTAAGGAACATCTCTTGATGGCTTTAATGATGAAAGATGGAACTTCAAGCAATGAAAACCAGTAAACTAGAGTACTGGAAAGAACAGATAACTAAAATAAGTTTGCCACCAATAGATAAAAGTCTATAAGACCAATGAGCAATGCGTACTTCCATTTTTCTTAAGAGCCAAAACCAGTCCTTGATAAGATAATTGTTTGATTTAAGATCAAAACCAAGATATAAAAGATTCATTTTATATAATTAATATTTTTTTATTAATACATATATGTATGGGAAAATTCTTGTTATATAATTAATACGATAATTAAAATCTACAACATAAATGAATAACAAAGATTTTATTAAAATATTAAAATTAAATTCATTTTTAAAAATTTATAAATTAACAAATTTGAAAAAATAAAATAAAAAATTAATTATGACTAAATTTCATTCTTGAAATAAAAAAATACAAAGATAGACAATGAAAACTCAATCGTAATAAACTATACAATACTTATCTTGATTTTATAAAAAAACACTAAATCTAATCAACTAGATATATGTAACATTGTTTTCATTGAATAAGCATAATGAATTCTTTATTAACCATACTAAGTCATAAATAATAAATTATTGTAATCACTACAAATTTAACAAATTATAATATTTTTATAATAAATGATTGTATTTACTACCAATTTAACAAATTATAATAAATTTGAAAAAAAAAAATTACTAACATTTTTTTTTTAAATAAGTTAAACTCTATATCATTTGCACATTTCCAGCTAATTTTGTCAAATGAAGAAGCTCTATTATTTCCTAAAATTGTAATTTTGATCATTTAAATAGCAATTTTAATTGCAGAAATAGACTCAACTACAACTGCCATTTGAACCATCTTACAACTTTTTTTTCATCAAGTAGTATGTAACCTGGAGAACATAGGATGTGCGATCCCTGATTATATAAAGGCTAACTAAAACATGTCATCGAAATTTGGAGTGATCAGATCACAATTTTGGTGATTTGAGTAGTTTTAGATCGCAATTTTGACGAATTAAGTAGTTTTAAAATTGGGCAATGAATTTAAAAACAGACAATCCCCAATTGCTGAAAAAATCAAAGTCAATGGACACTTCTAAACGAATGTCATTGATCTGACATTGCGTATGCCTTCATTTCACGTAATTGATTGAATAATCCATCTCATTCCTGCACGAGTTGCGTATGGCTTCATTTCACGTAATTCAATGTAGCTGATTGAATAATCTCATTCCATTCCTCGCGTTTTGTGATACTTATATACAGCCTTTGGGTTATTGTACTTCGTATAGCTTTCGCGCCCTCTCTCGCATTGTTTTAATTTGTTCTTTTTGAAGGAGGCCTGTTGTTATTCTCGGCATTGTATTCAGATATAAAGCCTGCCAACGAAGTGAAATATGGAGAACCCTTCGGAAGACTCCATGCAAACAGTTGCTGCACGGGCACCGATCACTGCACAGCGCAGGTTGAACATCAACCTGCAAGAGCAAATGCCAAAGCCATGTATGCACCATTATTAGTCTAATACATGCTTGATTAGATCCACAATTCCAGATTTATTAATGAATTCTTATCTAGGTTTGCACTGTGAGTGTTTTAACTTTTTATGCTTTCATAGATTCACAAATCCCAAATTTATGAATGAATTCCTATCTCTGTTTGCACTTTGAGTGTTTTAATCTGTTACTATGGATCTAGGCCTAATCAATGGATCATCTTAACCAGCGTTTTAATCTGTTATGAAAATTTATAGCTAAGATGGAACTTTGAGGGAGTATATATGTTATTACATTCATAGCTAACATGAATATATACCTTGTGCCACCATTGTTTGAATGTAAATAACCTGCATTCATTTTACTGTGGTTTTTTCATCTAGATTTAGCCAGAGCTCTGGAAGCAGTGGATCCAGAGCATATCAATGGGTCCACGGATCACCATCACAACAACATGAGCGTTCTTCAACAACATGTGGCATTCTTCGATAAAAATCAGGATGGAATTATTTACCCCTCTGATACTTACAAAGGTTGCACATTCTTTATCTGATTTCTTTAACTGCCTGTTATTTCTAAGTTGGTAGAGGGTATTAGTTTGCTTTATTTCTGTCTGAGTTGCTTATTGAAGGTCTGAATAGAGCAGTAGCTTCACTTATGATGATAAATATGGTAGTTAATCTTTTGAGATTAGAATTTTAAGATTTTTAAGATGATTATTTAAAATATTGTAAAATGTTATTTCAATGCTTATAAGTATTAGAAAGAGCTTGGTATCGAAACTCTGAAGAGGTTATGGACTTGGTTAGGGTTTGGCGGTTATTGTTAGTAATTTTCTGCAGAATCCAGGTAGAGAGAATGGCAGTCTGAGCATTTATGTGAGCAACCATAACTTGGAGTCAAGATGGTCCTTTCGAACCATCCTAGTACCAGCCAAGTATAAAAAAAGTGGGAAGTCCTTGTGTACATTGGGTGCTCTTGAAGTGACCTTACTGCTAATTATTTTCAGCTCTATTCTTAGCGGTTTTATGGCCTTTTAGTATTTATCTATTCTTAGGCCTGGTCACTGCCTGGTTTGGAGACGGTGGGTATCTTTTTGGTTAGTGGGTCGATTTATAGGAGTTCTGCATATTCGTGGAGACAACCCTATTTTGGTCGTTTTCCCCAACTGATTATCTAGGTTCCTCTCTATTTTTTGCTATTTTGTCCAGTATTTATGGTGGTTAGTGACTCCTGACTCGAGGATCCGTACTTGACACGTTCCTTTGGTTCTAGTGAGCGTGGACAGCTGCCGGTTATGGTAGGCTCTATGCGTCACCTCCTCGATACCCATGGTTTTGTTTCTCCTAATGATGATAGCTGTATTCGTGATCCATTTTCTGGTTGCACTTTGGAGGGTGTTGTCCCGATGATTTCTGGGGATCCTCAGGCTTTGAGCTTGAACCCATCATCTGATTGTGCATGGTCGTGCCGAAATAAGGGAGCTAAAGCCAGTAAGCGTCGACTGGGGAAGGCTCTTAAGGCTCGAGAGGGTTTGGAGAGATTCACTATCCCTTTGGAGAGCAATATTGACTGTTTAGAGATGTTGGCGACCCGTGCTATCGTCGGTCAACTGGAGTTTGTAGCTAGGGACCAAAGGGAACTTGTTGAATGGGTTCGCAAGCATTGGAAGCCCATTGTGGGGGATTTTCCGAGGGTAACGCAGCTGGTAAATGGTTGGATTATGTTCATTTTCTCCAAAGCAGAACATGTTGGCGTCATTCTTAAGCGTTTCTGGGTCTTCAAAGACTGTTCTCTCTGTCTCAAGAGATGGCACTTAGCCTTTGATCCTCTGAAGGAAAAACTAAGTATCCGCCATCTATGGCTTCTCATTCCTGGCCTGCCAATCGAACTTTGGACCGAGAACATACTGATAGGTATTGCCAATATTGTTGGCAGATTTGTGAGGTTGGACAATACTTCCCTTTTTGGTTATGACCGGAGGTTTGCTAAGGTTATGGTGGAATTTGAGATGCAGAAGGGACTGACGGCTGAAGTTGAACTGGTTTGGGGCTCTCGAGTATGGAGGCAAAGGCTCGATTATTACAAGGTTCTTTTCTGGTGCTTCTTGTGTCAAAAAACGGGTCACATGAAGGCCCGATGCCTGAATCTCCTCTCCTCGACCACATTGGTGAAGACGACGCTCTCCCCTGCAGGTTCTAAACCTATCTCACAGGATCAGTCATTGGATAATTTAATAAGGCTTGAACCTCCGAGTAAGTCGAATATCCCTATTATAGCTCCTTTCCTGGATATATCTGATGCTGAAATTGATGTTATTTTTTATATTGCGGCCAGCTTAAATAAGACTCCTATCTTGGGCAACCAGAAACCCCTCTATGTTCCCTCAAAGGGGAGTGGTGTGAATTCAATGTCTGCCACACCTCATGAGACATTGACGGGAACTTGTGTGGAACCCCATCCCTTTAAACCGGGGGTGTGTCGAGGTCTCTTTGGCGAGGCTGCTCCTCTGGTGATATCTGATACTTCTTCTTCCCTTTTGAGTCGAAGTCTCACTAGTTCTGACAAGTTAGATGAGGGGGGGGAATTGTTGAATTTGGGGTTTTTTGAGCAGGGTCCTGTCCCTCATTCTGATTTTTCTCAATTGGAGGATGATGGGAAGGGGGTCTCGGCTAGTGACGATTTAAGGATCTCGCTTCCTATATTTTCAAAAAATCCTTCCTCCAACCCTAATGTGCAATCGATAAACTCGGCAAAGTTTCAAAATGTAACTATTCGTAAATCTCGGAAGAAGAGCTGCAAGGACAGAGATTTGGGTGGCG
Organism: Larix kaempferi; assembly: GCA_027924585.1. Classification (NCBI taxonomy): domain Eukaryota; kingdom Viridiplantae; phylum Streptophyta; class Pinopsida; order Pinales; family Pinaceae; genus Larix; species Larix kaempferi. The sequence goes on from BSBM01000770.1 coordinate 7,677,963, forward strand.
ACACTGGTTCTGTTTTCATTCCTTTATCTGGTAGAATTGATTCGGTAGGGGATGAGTCTGGTTTTTTCTGATACTATTGGGGGTCTTAGAGAGTTATCCCCCATGGATAATGCACCTTAATGTCTGTTTGTTCTTTGAATATTAGGGGTTTGGGACGGGCTGTGCGAGCTAGGGCCCTCTCAGATCTTTTGGCTACTGCTTGCCCATGTATCTTTCTCTTACAGGAAACCATGTGTGAGGACATGGTGACGATTTCAAAAATCACTGGAATTTTGGGGGGATGGGAGGTCTCTGCAGTCAGTTCTAATGGGATGTCGGGTGGGCTCTTGGTGGCCTGGGATCCTAGATTCTACTCTTTCGTGGTGTTCAAAACTGTTTGGGGTATCCTGATGGAAGGTAGACGTAGAGCGGATGACCTTTCTCTTTCTGTTTTAAATTGTTATGCCCCCTACAGAGACCGAGAAATATTCTGGAATGGGATTCAATCCTCTGGACTCCTAAGCAGGGATGATATTATTGTTGTTGGTGATTTAAACTTTACTAGATTGTCTCAGGAAATTTGGGGGCCTACAGCTAGGATGGATGTCTTGGCTAATTATTTCTCAGAGTTGTTACTTAATAATGACCTGATTGATGTTTATACAGGTGTCATTACCCCCACTTGGACCAATGGTAGAGGTGGGCATGATTGCATTCTGAAAAGATTGGACAAGTTCTTGGTTAAAGGATCTTTACTGGCGGCATCCTCGCGGTATCGATCATGGGTTGGCAAAGTTAAGATTTCGGACCACTGGCCAGTCTTTCTTCTGTTGGATGACTCTAGCCCAAGCCTTGGTTATCCATTCAAATTCGATTGTTCTTGGCTATCAAAACGAGCAGTTTGTTAGTTTTTTCAAAGATGTTTGGTCTCAGTTGGCGGTTGATGAGTTGCTAAACCCGGTGGAGCGGCTATGTACGAAATTAAAGGTGTTGAAAGGGAAAGTTTCATCGTGGATCCACCTGAGGAAAAAACAGGATAGGCAGATCCTTTTGAGTCTTGAAGATAGACTGCAGTCTCTTTATGCAATCAATATGGAAGCTCCTTTGGACACTACATCCTTTGATCTACTGAAGCAATTGGAATCCCAGCAAGACAGTATCTATTTGAATGAGGAAAAAGAGTGGCGACTGAAAAGTCGGGCTCTTTGGGTGAATTACGGTGATAGTAACTCCAAATTCTTCCACTCCTTTGCATCGGCTAGAAGGAACAACAACACCATTTGGAAAATGGTTGATGGTGATGGAGAAGAAGCGACCGGTGAGATGGAGTTACATATTTTGGCTAAAAATCATTTTCAAAATATCTATTATGATGATAAGGGATGTGATTTATTATCACAGTTACAGGTGGCACGTCTTTACCCTAGTTTTTTATAGGATGAGGATGTTGCAGCTTCGTGTAAGGAGATCACTTTGGAGGAGGTCAAAACAACTCTAAAACTTTTTGCAAAGGAGAAGAGTCTAGGGTCGGATGGCTGGACTGTGGAGTTATTGTTACACTTCTTTGACATGATGGGAGATGAAATTTTACAAATGGTGGAGTACACTAGGGAGCAGGGGCATGTTTCTGGGGCTTTGAATGCAACGTTCATTACTCTCCTCCCTAAAGTAAGTGATCCGAAGACCTTTGGGGACTTTTGTCCTATTTCCCTATGCAATCTTGTCTATAAGATTGTCTCCAAAATTATTGTTGGACGGCTGAAACCTGTTTTGTCAAAATTCATCACTCCGGAGCAATTTAGCTTCCTCAAAGATTGTCAGATTCATGATGTTGTTGGCATCACTCAGGAACTTCTGCATTCTATCAAGTGTAAGAAGCTTAAAGCCATCCTACTTAAGATTGACTTGGAGAAAGCATATGACAGAGTTAGCTGGGATTTTCTCCGAATTATTCTGATTCAAATTGGGGTCCCAGCTTCAGCCATTCAGTGGATTATGGCCTGTGTGACTTCAATGAGTATAGATGTCCTTATTAATGGCACTCCTACTTCCTTTTTTAGTTGCTCTCGTGAACTTCGCCAAGGCTATCCGATGTCTCCTTTACTATTTCTATTAGTGATTGATGGCCTTAGCAGATTGATCAATCTGGCACAAAGAGAAGGTAAGATAAAGGGTCTGAAGATTTCTAATGATTTATTTATCTCACGTGCTATGTTTGTGGATGATGTCTTACTAGCGGGCATTGACTCACTGGAGGAATGGAGGGCTTATCAGGGCATCCTTGATCTTTTTTGTAAGGCATCTGGTATGAAAATCAGTCTGAGAAAATCCTGTTTTTATGAGAACCATGTGGATGAGAAGAGTTTGGCTGCCATTACTTCTCTAATGCCTTTCAAGTGCTGCAAAGTTGTGGATGGCTTTACTTACTTAGGGTTCCAACTTAAGCCGAATGGCTATTTGCTCAAAGACTGGCACTGGCTTATTCAGAAGTTTGAGTCCCGGATCTCCCATTGGACTTTCCAGCTCTTATCCATAGGAGGAAAGCTCACCCTTGTGAAATCAGTTCTGATGGGGACTCCGGTTTATTGGTTCTCTTTGTTGCCTGTGCCTTGTTCGGTGATCAACACTCTCCGGAAACTTATTTTTAACTTTTTATGGACTGGAGGTTTGAAGAAATCAAGCCTGTCAATGATAAGTTGGGATAAAATTTCACTACCTGAAACAGCTGGTGGATGGGGATTGAAAGATTTATCCGTCTTTAGTGCAGCACTCCGTTTAAAAAGCCTCTGGAGGGATATATTTGGGACCTCTCTCTGTTCTAGGGTGATACAGCATAAACAATTAATTTTTGACATCTATCAGTGGTTGAGGACGCCGAATAAGAAGACCAGGGGTGTGTCACCGGTTTGGAACGGTTTCATGAAGGTGTATTGTTGGTTGGCTGCAGAATTGTGCTGGACGGTAGGGAACGGAAGACAGATCGTTGTTGGTGTTGACCCTATCCTCTGCGTTAGCACGGATCAGGTTATGTCGACGGGACTTCTCTCCTCTCTTCAATCCGTGGGTTGTTACACCTTAAACTCTATACACATCCAAACCTCTCATGCCTATTGGAGCAACGCAGATGAGTTACGTTTGCCTCCTCTTTATGCTGCTGAATGGAATAATTATATCCATACCCTGAACTGTGCTGGAATCCGTTTGAATTGTGGTGGCGATCAGGTTTTATGGGCTAGTAATGCCGCTACTGGGATTTTCACTGCTAAGACCACTTACAATTATATGATAAAAAGGAGATGGATCCTCCCCATGCACTGGTGGTACAAGGCAATATGGTCTTGGAACATCCCATTAAAAATGAAATGCTTCTTATGGTTTCTGCTCCAGGATCGCCTCAAATCGTGGGACAACTTATCTTTGTTGGGGTGGATTGGGCCCAGCCAATGTTCTCTTTGCTTGCAGGAATCTGAGTCAGCATCTCACATTTTCATAAACTGCTCTTTTACTCAATCTTTGTGGGTGAAATTCTATCAGTGTTTTGGTCTCACTTTGGCATGCGAGGGTATTAAAGTGGAGTCATGTCTTCATCACTGGTCAACTGCAGCAATGCTCATCCGACTTTGCTTGTCTTTGTGTGTTGGTCATTATGAAGAGCTCGCAATAGAGCCATCTTCGAAAATCAGAGCTCAAATTTGGCGATTATTTATAACTCTGTGTTATGCCATTATTTCAATTTTCTGACTGCAAATATTCTTCCTGACCAGCGGAATGTTGGAAGCTTTCATCTTACTTTTGATGATCCGGTGCTTTTATTTGATGGAGCAGCTCAATTGGGAAACTGTGGAGCGAGAGGGGTTATTTTCCTAAATCAGAATCACTTTTATACTCTTCGTCTAAATTGTGGCAAGGGGGCAAACATGAGAGCAGAATTGTTAGCACTGTGGTGTGTAGCCCGTGTAGCAAATCTTTTTGGGTTGGCAAATGTCAAAATTTATGGAGACTCTCGTGTTGCGATTAAATGGGCTAAAGGCGAATATGATTTAAAGGTGATGAATTTAGTTTATTGGTGCAATAGAACACAGATGGAACTGCGAGCTTTTAGTTCTTTGACTCTAGAGCACATTTATAGAGAATTCCATTCTCAGGCTCAGGCTGATCACTTGTCAAAGCAGACTCTGGTGCAGCAGGAGGGTCTTCTATTATGGGAAGAACATTGTGATAACTTGATGCTTGACTCGGGTACTAAGTTTCTTCTAGATTAGGGACTGCTGAAGTTTTTTCTGGCTTTCTGTTGAGCATTATGTATGCTTTTGTATTAGAAAGGCTTCTCTGAAAACCAAGCTTTTTTGGTTTTCTGTATTACTGGTTTGTAGTCGATTATCATGTACTATTTGATTCAAAACTGAATAGCAATAGTATGCTTTTTTTCGCGGGAAAAAAAAGTATTAGAAAGAAATATTTTTATATAATTTTGATATTTTAAAAAGTTAAATTTATATTGTAACAAAAATTATAAAACTTTAAGTATCACACAAATCCTTATCCTTTACACTTAGTGTGTTTTTGTTTTTAGGAATTATTGAGCTTACTATACTCATAACTATATGTTCATCTAATTATTGCTTGTTTTGTGTTTTATGAATTGTTGAACTTACTATACTCATAACTATATGTTCATCTAATTATTGCTTGTTTTGTGTTTTATGAATTGTTGAACTTACTATACTCGTAACTATATGTTCATCTAGTATTATTGCTGGTTTTGTGTTTTATGAATTGTTGAACTTACTATACTCGTAATTATATGTTCATCTAATTATTGCTTGCTTTTTTATAATAGAATTAACTTACGAAACCAATAGTTTTTCAATGGTTGCTTACTTTTTTTATAATAGAATAAACTTACGAAACCAATAGTTTTTCAATGGGCAGTAAGAATTGTGAGGAGCTTGAATTTCTGCATAGATGAGTTTATAATTTAGAATTGGCCGAGATTCTGCAGCGCTGTTCATTGGCATCTGTTGATGGAGATGCTGCGGTTATTGTTGAAGGAATGTTAGTTTCGAGCCATAGCTTGTCTCATCTCAGGACAAAACAAACAAAACGTGGGCATTCCTTCAATAATAACCTCAGCATCTCCATCAATAGATGCTAATGAGTTTATAATTTGTTTATGGACATCCAAGTGTAGTCAGTATTTATAAATACAAATCTGAATTTTAATATATTCAAATATATGATATGATAGTTATGGATTTTGTTATTTATTATATGGAAGAGATACATTTTACAGTTTAGGAGGGTTTAGAAAGGGATATGTAACTCCTTCAGTGGAGCTGACAAGTATTCTTTCTAAATATTATAAAAAATAACATGTTTTTTTCAAATTAGATTTAAAACATTTAGATTAGATAAATTAAAACCATAAACATGGCATTATACACTTGATCTTGATCTGAAGAGTGTAAATGTTAAGAAAGGGTTTGCACATCCAAAGATTTGATCTGAAGAGTATAAATGTTAAGAAAAGGTTTGCACATCAGAAAATTTATCCTCTCAATACTTGGTAGATCCCCTTTTAAAATGGATCTATACTGATTTATAATTACATCATAATTTCTTCACAAACTTATTTCCTATTATTTTTGTATCATATACATATTACACTAATATAATATTTATTTCTTTCTATCCAATTCTATCTAACTGTAGTAACGAAAAACGAAACCAACCTAACACAATTGAACTTGCAGGCATGCGTGCCATAGGGTTTAATGTCCTCCTTTCCCTTTTAGGAGCAATGTTGATCAACGTAGCTTTCAGTTACTATACTCTTCCTGTAAGTATATTGTTGAAAGTAATTTTAACCTTAAAAGCTCCAATGTATCACATATTTGAGGTATGACATTTCATTTTCTAGCTTTTTCTGTGTTGGTATTGACGTTTGTGCGCAGGGATGGATACCATCATTTTTATTTCCCATCTACGTTGATAACATCCACAGAGCAAAGCATGGAAGCGACTCAGAGGTGTATGACACTGAAGGGAGGTTCGATCCTGCTAAGTTTGATGCCATCTTCAGCAAATATGCTACAAAAGAGCCAGATAAACTCACTTTTTGGGAGATCCAGTGCATGCTTAAAGGAAATAGGAATGCAAATGATCCTATTGGATGGTGAGCCTTTCTGTTTTGTTTCATTTAATTTTGCTGTGTACAGAACTCGAAGTGTGAAATAATCTGACCATCACATTTGAATTCTTGGGCTACGTAGGGCCACGGCGGAGCTCGAATGGATCGCCTTGTACCTGATCGGCAAGAACAGGAAAGGTGTTCTGGAGAAAGAAACCATCAGAAGAGTGTTTGACGGTAGCTTGTTTGAAGCATTGGCAAAACAGCATTCATCTCGCAAGAGACACTAAACATCTACTACTAAAATAATATAATGTTGGGACAAGAAAATAAAAGCATGCTAACCTCGTAGGAAGGTATAGAAATGCTTCTACGTAGGACATTACTAAAACTATGATCAGGTAATAAAATAACTACATATATGTCGTGGGATAAGTGGATCAATGTTTTCCTTCCCAGTTTTATTAATATGAATCATTTCTGAACTCTTTTTCCAAGTTTGGAAAAGTAATATTGTGAATGCAGTGAGTAGTTTTTTTTTCCATATCTAATTGTGAATGCATTTACTTTTCAGTACAGAATAAATGGTTTTCATATTTTTATTACACTTTATTCTATATAAAAAAGTTTTAATTATAATTGGAATCAATTCAAGATTAATTTATATTTTTATTACGTTTTAATCTATAATCATGTTTTAGCTATAATTGGAATTAATTTCAGAGTTAAAAAAGTTTTAAGCATAATTAAAATCAATTTCAAGATTAAAAAAGGTCTAATTATAATAATTGGAATTAATTTCAAAATTTTAAAAATTAAAAGAAAGAATTAATTTCATTTTGATGTCTATAAAAATTGATATTATGCTTCACTATCAACACAACAACTTCTACAGGAATTAAAATAATAAAATATAATTTGTTATGTTTATTTCTTCTTTTAGTCTTTTTGATTAAATTTTCTAACTCAACTCAAAATAAGCTAAATCATGTATGTGTATACCAATTCTACAATGACCATTTCGTATAAGAAGAAAGTTGTTGATCCGCACGTGGCCATGAAGCACGAGGGGGAAAACAGTTCAACTGAATGAGTCAGCTCTGTTATGGCGAAAGCTTAAGAAATAGAATGCACAAATGAGGAATACACTGCACAGATGAACACAAATGCACAGAAAATATGCAGGAATGCGAACTGATTTCTATTACTGGATATAAGTTCATGACTTCATTCCCTTGATGTATGTTATAATATTAGACATGCTTATATAGAGTGCTGAGACGCTTGGGTGCTTTCCCGTTACGTTAAGTTACAAAGAAGTTAGAACGGTTCGGCAGTTCAACCGTTACAATCGACTGGAAGACAGAGAGACGGTCTGTCGAAGTTCAATAGTCGCAAGTCGCATATCGACACTGCATGTCGATGTCGCAAAACTGTGAGGTCGCGGAATTGGTCAAAGTCGCGGAGTTGTCGAAGTTGTGTCAACGTCGATGACTTGTCGCAGATGTGTCGAAGCTAGCATCTGACAATAATGCCAACTGCGATGCGGATCAGACCTCCTTCCTTAAGAAACAATGGTCCCCATTGTTTGCTCCTAAAAGTGAGGAAACTTGTCGGTCAGTTCAGTAGCAGAGTACCACTTTCCTTGTGTTGGGATCTGTCCGGCTTTAGAAACTTGAAACAAAGGAATTGTGTTTGTCCTTGTATGGCGTACTTGTCGTCCCACAATGGTGTCGCAAGGAAGAGGCTCCTGAACATCTGGATGGATGTATTTGGGTTCTGTTGTTAGTAAGTCATTATGTTCCAACAGTGGTGTATGGTATGGTCGAAATAGATCCACATTGAATACTGGATGCAGACCCAGGCATACGGGAATGTCAAGCTGGAAAACATTTTCGCCAATCTGTCGAAGAATACTGTATGGACCATATCGCAAATGTTTGAGCTTCTTGAATGGACCAGTGAAGCACTCCTTCTTGAGATGTAACCAGACCTTCTCCCCAACTTGGAATGCATGAGGAATACGATGCTTGTCGTGTCGGGCCTTAGCTTTCTCATTTGCTCGATGCAACATTTCCTGTGCTTGCTTATGGATGTCACGGATTTGATCTCAAAACTTCAAGGTGTTATCAACTTCTCACTAGTTGTAGTCAGTGTCGAAGTTCGGCTGTGTCGAGGAGCTGATCAATTCGATAGGCACTAAGGGTTGGAATCCATAACAGATCTCAAATGGACTCTTTCCTATAGAGTTGTGCTGAGCACAATTGTAACTTTGTTGTATGTGTGGAAGATTTTCATCCCATGTGTGTTGATGCTTGTGGTTTTACATGCGAAGCAGTTGTACTACCAAGTGATTTACAACTTCCGTATGTCTGTCAGTATGAGGATGGAAAGTTGTCAACAATGAGAGTCGTGTGTCCAGTTGTTGCCAGAGAGTCTTCCAAAATATGCCAACGAATCTGGAATCTCGGTCGGAAGTAATGGTTCTGGGTAAGCAAAAGTGTTTCCAAACATGTATCAAGAAGAGATGAGCAGTCTGCTATGCTGTCGTGGTCTTCTTGCATGGTATGAGAATGGCCATCTTGGAAAATATGTTGACTACTACTAGTATCGCATCATGCTGATGTTTGGTAGTAGGATATCCCATCAAGTAGTCCATAGAAATAGATTCCCATGGTCGACTAGGAATTGGCAGAGGTGTGTACAATCCCTGTCGTCGATTAGGCAGTTCAACAATGTCACAAACCATGTATGATCGAATGTACTTGTTGATGTCAATTTTAAGTGTAGGCCAAAATAAATACTTTTGCAGAATAGCAAGTGTCTTTGCTACTCCAAAGTGTCTTGCGGTCTTGTTGTAGTGCGTGTCCCAAATGAGCTGCTGTCGATGCTCACTGGTTGGTACACAAAGTTGTCCAAGCTTGTATAGCAAGGCATCTTTCTGGAAATAGTCGGTGGTCGATGACTTGTCAGTCTGAAGCTGTCGGTAGACTGGAGAAAAGTCGATGTCTTCCTGATACAACTGAGGCCAAGTAGTGGTGGCATATCTCTGCGTACTCATCATTGTAAAAAGGAGAGTAATGGGTGGTCTACTTAGACAATCGGCGGCGGCGTTAGCTTTACCTTTCTGATACTTAATTAGCAACTGGAATTGTTGTAGGTAATTAATCCACTTGAGTTGTCGAGTTGTTTGTAGTTTTGACTGGGTCGGATGGAACTGTAGAGGCTTATGGTCAGTGAGGATGATCGTTTCCTTTCCAAGGATGTAATGCCTCCATTGCTTGAGAGCTTGCACAATAGCGTACAGTTTTTTTTCATACGTTGAATATGTGTCGTTAAAAGTTTCGTAATGAAAAGTGACTAGGTGACTCTAGACTGGGTGATCACTGCGCCCAAGGCATAGTCCAATGCGTTCATCTCAATCTCAAAGGGTTGATGCAAATCAGGTAACACAAGTACTGGTGCAGTGCAGAGCTTGTGCTTGAGTTGTTCAAAAGCTTCTTGTTGTGTCGATGTCCATTTGAAGACAGATTTCCATTTCCTTTCGTCAACTGATTCAAGGGCCAGGCTATGTGATTGAAGCCGAGTATGAATCGTCGATAGAAATTCGCCAAACCAAGAAAACTTCTTAGTTCTTGAATGATTTGAGGAATGGACCAATATTTGAAGATCTATACTTTGTCTGGATCGACGTGAATGCCTGCAGAGTCAATTATATACCCCAAATATTTGATGTTGTTCATCGCAAAGGTACACTTGTCCATGTTCAATTAAAGTCGATGTTTCTAGAGAGTGTCGAGGACTTGTCAAAGCTTTCCGACATGTTCTTCCCATGACCAACTGAAAATCAATATGTCGTCAAGATAGACAATGACCCATTTTCCAATGAAAGGTCACAGAATGTTATCCATGTATTGCATGAAGGTCGCAGGTGCATTGGCTAAGCCGAAAGGCATGACTAACCATTCAAACAATCCTTCCTTGGTCTTGAAAGCATTTTTCCACACATCTAAGGGCTCAATTGGAATCTGATGATATCCCGACTTGAGGTCGAGCTTAGTAAAGAATTTAGCACCTTTCAAACAATCGATGAGCTCATCTATCCCCGGAAGAGGGTAGCGATTATTTACCGAAATTTTGTTGAGTGACCTATAGTCGATGCACATGTGCCAAGTCCAGTCTTTCTTTGGAACGAGGACGACTGGACTTCCACAAGGAGAGGAGCTTGGTCAGATATGACCGTTGGTGTAGGTCGTCGCTCTAGAATGTTGTACCATTGATTCTGGATTTTGACAATCACCTTCTACTGTCGTGGCTGGTAACTTCCATGGTGATCCCATAGATACGGTTTCCCAAATAGGGCGTCAGCTACGGAGAGTGGTGCTACGTTGCAATGTACTTCATCTTAGAATGGCTTTATGAAGTATTCAATTTTGCATTTTCGGGTGATCCTTAGTTCCTATCCATCGTTCATCCAACCGATGTTGTAGGACTAAGGATGCGGAGTGGTGACAAGACCTATTTTCTTCATAAGATCTTCAGAAATGAAGTTCTTCTAGCTACCGTTATCCATAATTAGATGTAATGGGTTATGCTGGACCCATATTCGTGTATGGAACAGGCTCTCTCGTTCCTCCTCATTGACGATAGTCGAGGCTACTGGAGTGGTCGATGTCGATGTCAAAAGGGTCGTTGCATCTGGATCAGATTCTTCCACCGTCTTATCGAACGTGTCAGATGTCGACACTTTCTACAAAAATGTCTTCCGAGCTTTGCATTCAGATGTATGATGCTAAGATGAGTGGTGGTAATTGCACCATTTTCCGATCGGTGGTTGTTTGCTACGTTCCCTTTTCTTAAAAGGCTTTTTGCCATGATCTAACTTTGGCAGAGTCAGCTAAGAATATTTTGACTTGTCGAAGTCTGTTGATGTCTTCTTGTCAGGTGGTCGTCCTGATTTCAACTTTGTTGCGAAGCGTGCTTTTCCTTCCTACTTGGTTTCAAGTTTGTTGTCGTAGTGGAATGCATCCACAAGCGTAATGACGGTCAGAAATTCCATCTCTTGCTGAATATACTGGGACAATCCGCTGATGTACTTTAGAACAAGCAATTTCTCTTCTTCTTGGATGCCAAGTCTAGCCATGAGTCGATAGAACTCATCGGTGTAGCTCTGTACTGATTGGTCTTTCCATTTCCTTAGCTATTGCCACTTCTTGTACTGTTGCTCGAGGTATTTGGGCGGGTAAAATTCCTTTCGGATGTGTTCAACGAATTTATCCCATGTGTGGATGGGGTCTCCGCTTTTCTCCATCTTTGTCGAGAGGTTATCCCACCAGCAATGCACAGATGTTGACATCTTTAAGGTTGTAATGGTGATCTTATCAATTTCTCAAAGTTGATTCACGGAGTAATAGGATTCCAATTGTTGCACCCAATTGTCGGCGAATTCCACGTCAATCTTTCCTTCAATATTTGGTATGTCCAAATTCATTTGCACTTTGAAGGGGATGATTTTATCGAAGTGAATTCTCGTCGAAAATCCTCTAGATGTCGAAGCAAATCGCGTGATAATTTCATTGAACTGGGCGAACATTTCAGTTCGTTGTCGAGCAAGCGCTTGCTCAATAATTTGTGTTGTCTCGTCGGTTGCATGTCTATCGTCTGTTTCTTCTGCCATTTATGGAGGTAGCATCTGCTTGGATTGTTGATATTGCGAGTGTGTTTGAACATGCATAAGTTGGTAACTTCGCTGGAAGTGTCTACGCATACTTAATCATGAAAATAGTTGAGTGCTCTAATACCAATGATCTACATGTGGCTAGGAAGCATGAGGAAGACAACAGTTCGACTAAATGAGTCAGTTTTGTTATGGCAGAAGCTTAGGAAACATAATGCGCAAAGCAGGAATACACTACATAGATGAACACAAATGCACAGACAATATGCAAGAATGCAAACTGATTTCTATTACTGGATATAATTTCATGACTTCATTCCCTTGATGTATGTTACAATATTATACATGCTTATATAGAGAGTGCTGAGACACTTGGGTGCTTTCCCATTACGTTCAGTTACAAAGAAGTTAGAATCGTTCGACACTTCAACCATTACAGTTGACTGGAAGATAGAGAGACGGTCTGTCGAGGTTCGACAGTCGCAAGTCGTAGATCGACGCTGCATGTCAATGTCATGAAACTGTGAGGTCGTGGAACAACTCGAAGTCACGGAGTTGTCGAAGTCAAAACTTGTCGAATTTGTGTCGACGTCGATGACTTGTCATAGATGTGTTCAAGCTAGCATCCGACAATAATTCCAACTGCGATGCGGATCAGTTGTTCCTCTTCACTCCAATTAAATTCCTACTTTTCCATTCTTAGGTTGTAATGAGTAAGCACCATATATTTCTAAAGTTGTTTTGATTTTTTTATTTGTAATGGTACATAATATTATTTGCATGTTTTCTTTATAAAATGGTTAAAAATGAAAAAAAAAGATTATAATAAAAAATCTAAAAATCATACTTAAAAAAGTAAACTCACAAAAATATTTCATTATTATGTAAATAAAATAATGATGAAATAAAAATAATAATAAAACATTTTAAAGAAAATGAAACAACTATAATATATGGGATTTAATACTATTTTACTTCAACATTTGAAAGACTCCATTTCTTATTGAGTTTCACCCCCCCTTCCAAAAAAAAGAGATATTCAGAGAGTAAAGATATTGATATAGCCATTTTTTCTTATAAAACCAAATTAACTTTTCATAATTCCACAACTAACATTTTAAGTGGATTCAAATTTATATATTGAACTTAGATTGTTGAGTGAGATTAAGATAATGAATGTATCTCATCAATGGGTTATTGATCTAGACCCATTTCTCTGATCAACCTTGCTTTTTGCACTGGTTTAACTAAGATTTTATCTCATATATGTTTATGATGTAGGTGGAGAAAAGAAACTATTATGAGTTTATGTGTATTCAAAACCTACTCCACTTACCTTAAAAATACAATGTGTTAGAGCCCCCTTCAAATACGAGGAAACCACTATTCTTAACATTTTTATATCAACTTAGAAATCACATATAGGTGGAGAAAAAAAATTATTATGAGTTTATGTGTATTCAAAACCTACTCCACTTACCTTAAAAATACAATGTGTTAGAGCCCCCCTTCAAATACGAGGAAACCACCATTCTTAACATTTTTATATCAACCTAGAAATCACATATGAGAGCATTCCACATTACCATATGACTAATAAGTCAAAGTTTGAGAGCTAAGGCATGAGGATGTGGCCATTTTAATATGTCATGGCATAAGATTGAACCTTGGTCATGGGCACTCCACACTCTACATGGCGTTCCCTTCACCACCACAACCCGATCTAGTAGGTACTATATGGCCTTGCTTACATTACTTGAAAATGTTTCAAATTTGCTAAGTTTGGGCATGGGATGAAGCTGAAAGAAATGGGGAAAATCTTAAACTAGCTCAGATTTCACCAAAAACATAAACAGACACAAAAAAATAACAATATACATAATGCACATAGCAGAAAAACCAAAAAGAGGAAATTTTATTTATTTTTCTCTAACCCCAAATGCTCTATTTATACACACATAATTTTCACAATGGGATTCTCTAGAATCTCCTTCCACTGCCTTACTTCAATCTTCTAAGTGCTAACAACTGGCTTCTTCAATGCTCATCCTTTTGCAATTAATGTGCATTCATGGAAGACTCCTTAAGCCTCATCTGGAATTTACAGGGTATTTTTTAAGGATTCTAATATTATACTTAAGTATATTATTATAGGAGATTATTTTGGATTGAAAAAATATGTATATAGATAGGAACGTGATTATTAAATATGAAACATATAATTTGCTACTGAAACGTGTAAATTTTGGCGAATATTATGATAAAAAAACATATTTCATGTAAATATAAGCGATATTAGATACTAAAAATGACCAAATAAAGTTTTTTTTTAAATGCCTAAAAAATAGCCAATTGACGAAATTTTACCCCTAAAAATTACCCTACTTCATGTATAGGTGACATCCTTCATGGATCTACATTCATACCCTGTAGCTTTAACTTCCGCCATTAATTATTCACCTTCCTACTCCTTCGAGCTCTTCCTGCTGACCTTCACAAAATGGGCCGGTATCCTAGTTTCCCCACATCCTAATCCAATGGTTGTCATTCATCATCCATCGCCATCCAATGGTGGTTGTTCACCTATGCCTCACCATTCATCGACATATCATGCGCTAATTGCACCCTCTTTGCACCTTTCACGCTCTCTGAACCAAACTTACCTTTGCATTAATGCCACATGTCACTCTATGATTGGCTCACAAGCTATTCCTTTCAGCCTTCTCCATTGGAACTCCTTAGGGTGACTCCTTTCACAACTCTGTTGCTGAAATCCGCAGCACTGACATGAGTCAAGCTCTGATGCGTCGTTGGGATTCTCCATCGGTGTCCCCAAATGGTGCATCACCTACACACGTTGATGCACATCTCTGCATATTCATCATCATTGCTCCTGCAAACTTGGGTTATCGAACCTCTGTCTGGTACTCTGCTTCAATACTCCACTGTATTCTCGTCAATATGTTGTCATGTATCCACTATGGGACTTCCCATCGATGCTTTCGGAAACAGCTTGTCATCATCATCGTTGCTTCTCCATTGTAGCTCCAACCCGCATCTCTTTGTCATGCCGATATACTTTGTCGATGTTCTAACAGTGTCTCCCTTTGCTCGACAACTTTTCCAAACATTCCACAACTTTGTAACCCTTCCATGCAGCTTTGATGCACTTCGTTGGGTATGTCGCCCCTTTCTCCTTAGCCTTTTCCAGTTGTTGGATCCTTTGCAACACCGACGCAATTCGTCGGTGAACACTGCACCTATACACCCACGTTGTTCCAAACTTGGTGCACTCTTTCACGCTTTGATTTTCCATCTCTGATCACTAGATTTGTAGCATAGCCTTTCTCAATGTTTGATCTGACAACTATGATCATTTCATCAGGATGTCCATGGATGATCATGATTGTCCATTCTCCCCCCTTGCTTGATTCACTGGTACGTGGGTTGGTGAGATGATTACTCCCAACATTATCTCCCTTAATTATCTCATCAAAAACAATGGGTTGGATGTTGCTGCTACCCAAAACAAGCTAACTCCCAAACTTTTTTCAGCCTAATAATGAGTATTTTTAGCGACTCTATGAACCTGGAAATCACACTCACAACAACCCTTTGATTACAAACACGATGCTACAACATCCAACACTTCAATCCAATATCAAAAATACATTCTCTCAAATAAAACACAACTTACTACAACAATAGTCCATATAGAATATTATTTATAATCGGCATAAAAAAACAACATTTATGATAATAGATTCTTCAATTTTTTTCTTACTCTTTATGTGATGCCATACCTTATACCAAGTATATAGCAGATTCTTCAACTTCACATTCGACTTCATCATCAGACCCATTCTCAATTCATGAAACCAACAACATTCATCTTCTCCAAAATATCTTGCATGTGTTCAACACACAGTACACCCTGCACTTCATGGGAAATTTCTTCATGCAGATGCTCAGAGTGTGAAATTTTCACCATACATTCAATGTTATCCCTGTCTTTTTCAGATTCCTCTTGGATATTTTTTCACCATATCTAGGCTTTAAAAGCCATTCCTCAATAAAATTGAGTTCATTAATAAATTCATCTTTCATTTCAACTCAATGTGTGTTGCTTGGAAGCATCAACACTCCATCTGAGTGTTCTTCCATATCAACACTAACAATGGTATGACAACAATCATTACCATCATAATTACAAACATAGTCATATACCTATGCATCTTCAACACCTTCCTCAACTGACATACCTCCTTCATTGACTACAACTTTCTTCATGTGCAGCTTCATTGATCTTTACATCCTAGATTAGAGATACAACCGGTCCTTATCTATGTTTTACATCCAAAATACATATTGACTCAGACACCCTACTTACTGAGACCTCCACATAAAATTTCCCTTCATCTGCAATGAGGTTGTCCTTTCAGAATTCCTTTAACCATTTTCTTCTATAACATTATTTTTATCCACTCCTCTTCCAGGATTTCAACATTAAATGGTATTCATTGATTGAAATTTCATGTCCAATATAATCCTTAGATTTCTTAAAACCTACACACTCAAACAAATTATCAACAAAAATAATAAAATGCTTCACTTCATCTTCATCCACTTCTAGGATGGATGCATTTAAATCTTCTACTTTTGCAACAAAATGTGATTCTTCAACCATATCAACATCATATTTGTATTCTTCCTCTATGAACCTCAAGATCACATCCTCTTCATTGTCTTCAATGCGACTACTAATTTTTCCAATAGTCTCCTCCAAATTTATAAATTGTTGATAATATAGGCTTAGCTCCTCAAGACTCAATCTCACAGAGATCTCATCAACAAATTATTTTTCACAAATATCTTGCATAACTACAAGTTGACAGTCATCTCTTGACTGCTCTGGCATCTCATCTGCAACATGAATTAGATCATCAACAACTTCCATTGTTGTATTCTCTTTACCAACATATATTGACTTTTCAAGCCAATATTTGATCAACTTCAATTATGCTTCAAAAGGATTATCATTTTCTTCATATTTAGCATCATCATGGATGCCTTCAACATGTACTATGTATATTTCAACTGTTGCAACTTTTGTGCAATCTGGAACAATCTTGTCTAATTCCTCAATAAATATGACATATTTAGTATTCTTAGAAACTTCACAATTCCATGTCTAAAACATGTGTTCAAACACCTTGACACATTGACCTTCATCTTTCTCAGTTGTTGTTGCTAATTTCACGGTTTCTTCTTCAATAAAACATACTACTTCTTGAGCAGTTTCTTCATCATCAATAAGCATTGATGGGTTCACTCAACTACTGAATGATATGCGGTCAGCTTCATCTTCATCTTCTTTATTTTCATATTTATCATCCACATGTGCTTGAGCACAGTGGGATTCACCTTCAACAATCTTCACATGATTTGTTCTGCTGACATGGACATCACAATCTTCTTTTACATCATATCTCTTTGCTTCTACAGATTCCAACTCAACATGTTCAAGTTATTCTATTATTGCTACAGATGATACATCATCCTCATCTTCTTCTGTATATGATGTCCAAACCAAAACTTCATTGTCTTGCTCCACCCTTGCTACAGTAGAATTTTCAACATCTTCTTGGTATATCCTAGTAGCAACATCAATGTTTCATTCAGCCTTCTCATTTCTTTTTGTATCATCTTCAACTTCACCATTAACTTCCTCATCCACTAGTGTATATACAGTGGGATACACTATAGCCTTCACAATCTACGAATATTGCTTTCATATTTCCTATTGGATCCTCAGCAACCTGAAAGCATGGCGTGTTGTTGATAAATATCACTCCCCCTTCCACCAAGATCACTTTTCAAACATTCACATGCCTCTCTGGTAGTGGTAGCTTTAGTAATTACATCAAACATACAATCATCTAGGGCTTGCTGGATGAAATATAATTCTAAGGCATCCCTATCCTCATCATGGGGATCATCAGAACCATTCACAATAAAATGTAATAATCCTTCAGAATGAAGGAATGATTTCAGCTTAATATACCAAACATAAAATTTCTTACCAGTGAAATGTAGGGGTGATCCAAGATCAAGTTTACTCTCATCATCGTCGACTTGGCCTTTATCATCTTCATGGTTTATGGGCTCCTCTGCTACAACTGGAACCTCCCTATATGCTTCTACAAAATACTCTTCCATGAATCTTCTATTTCTCCTCTTGATTTTCTTGAGTCTTCTCTATAGACTTGTATCTACTTTATCTGCTCAACAGCTTACACCTTAACTAGGTAGGTAACAACAACACTTCAACATCTTTAGGACTGAATCATACAACCCTTATATGAAGGTTCTCTTCCACAATCACAATTGACAAATAACCCAAATATTATGTTTTCCTTCATAGGATACACACACAGACATGCAAAACTACCTTTCTCAGAACTTGAGTTATCTCCTTACAGCCTACATGGGGTTGTTCAAAACCTCTCGACAGCTATACACACACCTGGAGGTTAAACAAGCACAAATGGCTCAACACAACAACTAGGGATTACAACCCACACAATTGAAACACTAAGCTTACAATGGAGAATGCAAATCTCCCTTCAACCTAACTAGTTGGATAAACCAAACTATATGTGGCGAAACAAAGATCAACACCAACAATAGTGCTATGTCTTCAACTCTCCGGATTGGAAACACCTCCCAACATGATTGGTAGAGACTAGCTTGACACCATTAGATATGCTCTGATACCAATTGAAGGGAATGGGGCAGAACTTAAACCAACTCTACCACCAAAAACATAAACAGACACAAATAAATAACAATATACATAGACCAGGCAGTAGAAAAACCAAAACAAGAAATTTTATTTATTTTTCTCTAACCCCAAACAAATTTCAGATGCCCTATTTATACATAAACATACAATTTTCATAGTGGTATTCTCTAGAAGATCCTTCCACCACCTTCCTCGAATTTCGAATTAGTCTTCCTCCAGAAGATTTCTTCTGTGTGCTAACAAATGGCTTCTTCAATTCTCATCCTTTTGCAATTATTGTGCATGCATGGCAGAATCCTCCAGCCTCACCCATACTTAACTCATCATGTATAGGCGTCTTCCTTCCTGGATCTACATTCACACCCTATACCGACGTCAATAACTTCTTCCATTAAATCTTCACCTTCTGGAGCCTTCCTTGTCCTTCGCATTCTTCCTATTGGCCTTCACAAAATAGGTGTGAATATTTCCATTCAGAAATGCAGATTTAACATCCATTTGATATACTTTGAAGTTTTTGTAGCATGCAAAAGCTAAGAACATCCTGATTGCTTCAAATCTTGATACAGGGGAAAACATTTCTTCAAAGTCAATACCTTCCACCTGGGCATATCCATTGCATACCAGTATGGCCTTGTTCCTTATTACTTTACCATCTTCATTTAACTTGTTCTTGAAAATCCACTTGGTCCCAATAATATTCTTTCCTTTAGGTCTTACTACAATTTCCCAGGTTTGGTTCTTCTCTATTTGGTCCAACTCCTCATTCATAGCTTTGATCCAATCATCACTTTTTCTAGCTTATGCAAATGTTTTAGGCTCTACTAGTGAAAGTAGTGCTTGTTCTTAATCAGATATTAACCTTCTTCTTGTTTTAAATCCAGTACTTATGTCACCAATAACTTTACTTTCAGGATGATCTCTTTGAATTCTTCTTGATGGTGCTTTTGTATCCAATCTTGGAGAATCTTCTTTGTCATTTTCTTTAGATACCTGATCTTCTTTTTCTTCCTGTTCAATTTGTTCTTCATCTTGTGAATCCTCTTTCCTTTGTGAGTCGTCCTCGTCCTTATCATTATTTGATATCTCATCATCTTGAGTTCTAATTCTTCTTGGATTCATGTCATCTATTCTACATCTGCACTTTCTATGATCTTGTGTAGTCTTTGATTGTAACATTTATATGCTTTCTTGGTGGATGAATATCCTAGAAATATTCCCTCATCGGTTCTAGAGTCAAACTTACCAAGATCATCCTCATTCCTTTTTATATAGCACTTACTACCAAACACTGTGAAATATTTGATAGAGGCAGGTCTTCCATGCCATAGTTCATAAGGGGTCTTATCATTATTTACTCTGAGTTGTCCTCTATTGAATATATAAACAGTTGTATTTACTGCTTCTCTCCAATATGCATCTGAAATTTTTGCTTCATTAGGCATACTTCTGGCTGCTTCTTGGACTGTCCTATTCTTTCTTTCCATAACGCCATTTTGTTGAGGAGTCCTTGGAGCTGAAAATTTGTCTTTTAATTCCATGGGTTTCACAAAACTCATTGAATTCGTTTGAGGTAAACTCTCCTCCATTATCTGGCCTTAAACATTTGATTTTCATATTTGTCTCATTTTCAACCATTGCTTTAAAAATTTTGAACTTCTCAAAAGGTTTTGATTTCACTTTGAGGAATGTCACCCAATTCATCCTTGTATAATCATCAATGAACAACATGAAATAATACTCTCCTTGCAAACTTTTAGTTCTTGTTGGTGCACAAAGATCGGTGTGAACTATTTTCAATGGTTGTGAGGTTGTATGTTCTTTGACTCTAAAGATGGCTTTAGTCTATTTACCATGTTGGCAATGTTTACAAACTGAATTTCGAGGCTTCGCAATCTTTGGCAAGTCTCTTATAGCTTCCTTCTTACTCACTTTTATAATATTTTCAAAATTCAAGTGTCCCGTCCTTCTATGCCATAGCCAACTTTAATCAATCAGACTCATGTAGCATTGCTCTTCATTTTCTAGGATGTATACATTGCTTGAATTCCTTACAGCAACCCCAACAAGTTTTCCTGAGTTTTTCTTCCTGATTTCACATTTCTCGGAATCAAATATGCAGATGTTTCCTTGATCATGTGTTTGACTCACACTGAGAAGATTAGGCTTTAAATATTCTACTATCAACACATTTTCAGCTCTGATTTTGTTATTTCTAATAGCAACTGTACCTTTTCCAATTATCTTAGAAGACATATTATCTCCAAAAGTGACTTTTCCATTTTGATCTCTTCTTAGGCTTATGAACTTGTTTGGGTCTCCTGTCATGTATTTTGAACATCCACTATCAACATCCCATATATTTTTCTTTTCTGTCGCACATAGAGCTATCATGGATTATGTCCTCTCTACTACTTCCTTCTTCTTCCAGACCTTTCTCTATTATTTGTCTGAAAACCTTATTGCAGTATTATTTTCTGTAGGAGTCATCACTTTACATTCTCTAGCTATATGCCCATGGTTATTGCATTTGTAACATTCTATATCATAGCTTTGTAGAGGTGCAAAGGAATTATGGTTTCTTTTTCTTTCTTTTGGAGAGTTACTAGATGTATTCTTCTTATGGAAATGAATCTTTCCATATGCTTTGCAATTTAGGGCTTTATTTCCAAAATTATTGCATGAGTAGCAATGAACCAAAAATATCTACTGATACTTGCTTGTCCTTGATCTTCGAGGCACCATATTTGCCTTATGTAAGTGAGGAGTAGATTTCTGACTATCCCCCTTTTTAATTGAAGTCATAAGTGCAGCAACATAACTCCTTTTGTTATATCCTAACCCAGTTTTGTCACTGGATGGTATTTGGACATTTAGAATGTCATCTAGAGTCTTCGATCTATTCTAAAACCTTGTTTTAATAGATTTTTCATAAAGTTTCTTTTTAAACTGAATAATTTTTGCTTCAAGTCTTTCAGATTCTTGCATTTTCTCTTTGAGCTGCAATTCTAGGTTCTCTTCAATCTTCTTAGCCTCTTGGAGCTGGATCTTTAGATCAACAATGATTTGTCTTGACTCCTTATCTCTTGTCTTTTGTCCTTCTTCATAATCAACTAGTTGTGTTCTTAAACATTTAATCTTCCTTTTACTTTTTTCTCAATTCTTCAAGAGAACTTAAGAGTTCGGCCTTTAGGTCCACCTCTCCTTCCATATCAGATTCATCATCTGGAGCTTGAGTTTCTATTCCCATGAATAGAATTTATGTTTCCTCATATTCTTCTTCTTCATCTTCACTATCTTCCATAGTGTAAAATATCTTCTTCTTCCCATTAAACTTCTTCTTGTTTGCTTCTTTGTTCTTCTTCAATTTCTTAGATGTTTCTCTATCATCACCATCATCTTGTTTGGGATAGGGACATTTTTTAGGCAAAATTCCCATTTCTTCCGTCGTACTTGCCAGTACATTTCTCAAGTTTCTTGTTGAAAAGAGCTTCTTCATCATTTGAGTTCTCATATTGGCTTTTGGTTAATGCTTCAGATTTCTTTGACTCTTGTGTGGCTTTAAATGTTGCCTCTTTCCTTGATGGTTTGTTTTGTTTTGTTCTCATCTCATAGGCAGTGAAGATCCCATGTAAATCATCCACTGTCATAAATTCAAGATCATCTCGATCTTCTACAGTAGACACTTTTGAGTCATACTTCATTGGTAGGGTTCTTAGTACCTTTTCAACAACTTTTTTCTCCTGTATTTCTCCTCCCGGGCCTTTGATAACATTGGCAATTTCATCTACTCTTAGAGGATATTCTGCCATGATTTCTTCTTCTTTCATTTTTAAACTTTTCAATTGACCTTTGTATGTTTGGATTTTGGATTGTTTGACTTTGGTATCTCCTTCATACACATTTTTTAATTTATCCCAAGCATTTTTTGTTGTCTTACATTGTATGACTTTAACAAATACTGAATTCGATAGTCCATTCAAAATTGCATTCAATGCTTTTGCATTGGCTTCATACTTATCTTGTTCATCGTTATCTGTAGGTGGATTATCTGGTATTTTATAACTCTTTTCAACAGCATTCCAAACTTTGCATCCAAGAGACATTAGATGGCATCTCTTTCTTACACTCCAATATGCATAATTGTCTCATGTGAATAATGGAGGTCTATTAGTAGTTAAACCTTCTTGTTGATCCATAGTGGTTTTAAAAGGATATTCCTTCCAGTTATTAAACTGTAGTGAAGGATCTTGCTCTGATACCAACTGTTTGTTTATCCAGCAATACTGAGAGGGGGGGTGAATCAGTATTGCCTTCTTTTACATTTTTAAAACAATTAGTATTAAAAATATGCTATGAATCAAACAAGCAAAGACACATAATTTTATCGTGGAAACCTCAAAGAGAAACAAAAAATCAAACTCATTAATAATATGACTTCTTACAAAATTGTTTTCTTCTACAACAGAAAGGATGCACCAAGATCCCAGTTTTCTATCTACATCAACAGATAAGGATGCCACAACACCCCTGTTTTCTAGCTACTACTGGAAGGAGGCTACAACCTCCTTAGAAGGATTCAACCTGCCCCTAGCACCACCCAACCTCCCTTGATTATTTTGACTTCCAGATCCTTTTCTTAATTCATCAAATCTACCTCTAGAAATTCTTCATTTTCTGGTCTCTTCCTTTCTTGATGCCCTTTTTGATCTGCGCTATTGAGACATCATGCTTCAATTTCAAATATCTGTTTAAATAAAATCATGTATCTCATATTTTTTAGGTCGCATATCTTCATTCTGAAGTTCGCGTCTTTTCACATCGTGTCTTTCCAAAATAATTAGATCTCTTTTTATTAATTACTAAATTAGATCTCCGTTTAATTTATTTTTGTAGACAAATTGTAAATATTTCGAGTATATTTCCTGTGATCATATTGTAGTACCTACGGGCACATACAAGAGCCTACAGGCATATGTATGAGCCCTGTGGGTATATATATGAACCTATGGGCATGCATATGAGCCTACGGGCATATATATGAGCCTACAGGCATATACAAGTTCATGTGGGCATATGAGCCTGCAGGCATATACAAGAGCCCTGCAGGCATGTATATGAGCCCACGGGCATATCTTTAAGACCTATGATCATATCCTTAATCCCTGCGGGAATATACTTAATCCCTTACAGGCATAACCTTTGGGCCCTTGCAGGCATCTCCTTAAGCATACCTTAAGCCCTTGCGGACATAACCTGCGAGCATACCTTAAGCTCTTGCGGGCATAACCTTAAGCCCTTACGGGCATATTCGTATGCCCTCTTGTGACCCTCTTTGTGGAAACCTTCTTCTTGTTGCAATCAATGCCAACACATTATTCAACATTCTCCCCCTTTGGCATTGATGGAAACACCAAAAACATCTTTTCTCTTAAGGTCCAATAGACTAAAGTTGGTCTCAGTGGACATTAACCACCACCACCACCACCATCATCATCAAAAGTGAGTAATTAAAAGAAGTTTATTTTTCTTTGGTTCTTGTTTTATTAATTTTGCAAGCATTGTGTGGTTGAAAAGAATGAGTGGAAAAACTCCTTTAGGATAGGAGAATAAAAATTTGTTTTGTTGGCTCAATTTTAGACTAAGGTCCATCATAGTATTGATCAAAAGGAGTATGTTGTAGTCTAGGTGCTAGTATATTCAATTCCTATGAAGGGAAAGTCTAATATGAAGTAATGCGTTATGACAAAAAATTGTATAGGGATCCCATATAATGATAGTTTCCTCTAACATCCAACCTACTACTCTAATTTTACTTTAACTATCATGTAAGTGTTAATCCACCATTTCACAACTAGCATCTATATATCTCATGAGTAAATGACATCACATCCAAAACCAACATCTTACTTAAGAGTGCAACATGTATTCAAGCATATTATAGTTATTTAACAACATAGACAATCATACAATAGTAAAAGACATGATCACCACATAATATTAAGACAACAACATTTTTAAAGGATATATGCAATCCATTAACGTCCAATATAAGTCAATACATCATCCATAGTCAATATTCAAACTTGAGACCACAATGAAATCAACTAATATCTAATTCTACGCTCGATAGGTATCTCCATTCTTACACTACTCCATTTGTTGATCTCTTGGAATCTCACATGGTATCCTAGTCTGGCACCCCATTTAATGCCAATGCTACTTACTTCTACTGAGAGTATTTATTCAGTTGGCATGACTCATTATGTTCTTTTTGTTGAATCTATGATTCACTGTCCCCTTTTACCACCGAAATGTGTCCATATTCCAAAAATCAAAATGAGGAGCCTCAAAAGCCTCAACCACACTTGTTGACTTACTAAGTCAAATTCTACTTCCCTTACTAAAATCCAAAAATTCCTTGAGTGAAGGGCCCAAATCTAGTATCACCTCCAAAGAAATTGTTTCTAAACTAAATGAATTCCTCCAGTTTCTTGGTCCACTTAACCATCAACATGTTAAAACCTACTAGATGCACATTTTATTGGTTGGGAGCTAGAGCCTATGGATGGTTTCCTAAACTTGGGACTAATGGACTTCAATTATGTTCTGTAATTTTTCTACATTGCCTGTATCATCCTAGAACGATGGGAAATGCTATCTAAATTGGGATTATACCTACCTTCTGGATTTCAAAATCTAGTCTTGTTCATCATCCATGCTTTTTATTTTATTCATATTCTCTTATTTTTCCAAAGGATCCACTATTTATTATGTTTGATGTTGCAACTGGTCAATCCTCTCTGTGATTGCTTCTAGTAGTTACTCTCTCTTCTTACCAACTTGTACCAAACTATATATTTCCATCAAAATTTTCTTATACTGGTCAGTTACTACCTGATTTTATCCTTCATTCACTCTAAACCAACATTTTTGTTAGACATATACTTTGTAGTACTTGGGACATAATTTATTGTTGGATCAATTTCTTGGTGTCCTATATCTCCTTCAGCTTCTTCTTCAAGTTTATCATTTACATGATTGCTTGTTGAATTTTCTTTTCTATGTCAGTAAATAGGATATCCAATGCTAAATCACAAATATCAACATCTTCTTCTCTAATTATCAATGACATTTGGAGGAATCTATTTCCTACAGATTATATATCATCCTCCAATTCATGTTTTTCTTGTCATGGGTTGTTTAATTCCTTTAACATGTTGTTAAATTGCACCTGAAATAGTTGATCACTATCCTTAAAAAATGGAGGTCCCTCTCTATTTGCAACAACATATGACCAATACCATTGGTTTAGATGAAGGGATGCCTTACTAAGTATCCAATTGGGACCCGGTTGATATCTAAGGATTGCAAGGCTTAGGAATGTACTAGCATGGTCAAGTTCATGTGAGCCAATGGTTACTCATTCATTAACATGGCAATATGTTAGTTATTTGCCTTGTTATAGTATGGGTCCATGCTAGTACTGACATGGGTATTTACATTCCTAACGATTTCCTAAACATCAAGGTAATGTATTAGATGATATCAAAAAAACATTGGCACACTTGCATCAACAAAAAAGGATATTTGTGGTCTAGGTCTGACTATGTTATCATCTACAAAGTGGTTGGCTAGTGCGGCAAAGCAAGTGGAATCTTATATGCATGTTCTAATTATTGGGATGGAAGTGGGATGTTGGATTCCTACATTTTTCCTACATCTAGTGGGATATCATCCATCTCTTCATCTTTGTCCTCGTCTCCTTTCTCTTTCTCCTCTTCTTTCTCATCTTGCGCTTCCTCTGGGATTCACCCCACTAGTTGGGTATATCTCGAGTCTTTCACATCTTTCCTCATTGCGATGTAGAGTTTGGGTTAGGTTGTTGGATCCCTCCTAAGTATTTCCTTATTGTTCATGGCCATCCCCATCCTTCTTATCCCTTTGTACATGTTGACCCTTAGCTATGTCTTCAGGTCCTGTTGTTGATACAACATCCCTCCCCAAAATTTTGAAGGTGTTTGGGGCCCCTCCTTTCAATACTTTTGTAGCAAGTTTTTCCTTTATCTTTCGGGTTTATTTCTTTCTCTAACTTGGAAAAATTTCACCACATGCTTCCAAGAGAGTTTTCTCATTTTATTTTTCTAAGGCAAAATCAATCTTTTCTCTTCAGCGCAGATTTTTAGTCTTAATTCAACCGCTATAGCGCAAGTTTTATCCTCAAAATCCTCCGTCGCTTTGGCGCATCTTTCAACGATAAGTTCTTCGCTCGGCGCAAACCCCAACCCCAAGTCCTCCGTCTGGCGCATACTCTGGCTCCAACTCAGCCACCCTTTTTTACAAGTCCCAAGTCTTTTCTCCGGCACGCATTTTTAACAATAAGTTGGCCGCCATTAGCGCAAGTGATAACCATTCCTCAGTCGCCGATGGCGCAAGAACTATACTTATCCTCCCCGCTTGCAATGTTGCACTTGGTCTCTTTTGATAGCCCAAGCTCTGGCGAAGTTTTAGGAGTGCATCCGTAATGACAGGATCGCCGCTTAAGCGCGAGATTTAATGTTAAAACCCGCGCTTAGTGCAAAATGCATAAGTCACACTCGCCGCCTTAGTCCAAAAGTTAAATCATCACTTAGTGCTTGGCATGAAAAAATCACATCGATCCTTGTGCATCGATGGGTTTGGTAGGGTTTTTAATAGAGCCATGTGCCGTTTTAATGGCAAAGGACCTCGAGCCCCGTGAAATTAAATCCGCCAACCTATCGTCATATGTGACATAAATGCCACCCTTATTTAAACAAGTGCAACGGGGTTTTCAACACATTTTATATTCGTCGAGCAACCAGAGTTTCCCATTTTCATCAAGAGCGAGGTTTTCTATTCGTCAGGCGCCTGCAGATTCATCTCTTGCCTCGGAACGTTCGCCCTCAACGGACCCTGCCAGTCTGATAGGTACGCTCTATGCCCCTTTCTTTTTTCATGAGCTTGTTTTTACACCATAGGAACTTCTTTGCAAGAAGCTTATAGGGCACAGAACGATTGGTCCCATCCTTGATCCCAAAATGAGAATTCGAAGTCGCCTGCGCGAACCGAAACCCGGAGAGCTTTGTCCCCACCTGCGAGCATGAACTCTGTCCTGCCATCATGCCCTTGGCGTCCTTAGTAAGTTTTTCACCCACCTTGATATCCCTGAGTCGTCCCGGTAGTATCTTATTGCCGCAAAGTTTTCTTTTAAAACCCATAGAAACCATGTTCACGCGACACCCTGTGTAGCACGAAATTCCATGCCAAGTATCTACTGCGCGTAAAAACCAATCCTTCCCATTCTTGCAGCTAAGGTTCCATTCTATGCACACCAGGGTACACTGCTCAAAGATCAATGGAGAAAATTGTCCATTCACGACAAGGTTGCATAAAACCCACAATGCCCGACCAAAACTACCTTGGGATGTGTTAAATCAACCCATCGAGCTCATGGAAGCTTGATAAACAAACCTATTTTTTAACCGACAGATGCCAACAACTATGCATTTTTTTCATCTTCGCACAGACTCCTCTATCGAGTGCCGGTGCATGAAATTTCGCCCAAACATTGGCGCATGAGAGCACCACATGTAAACATTTAGGCGCGTAAATAACTTTGGGCGCCAGCGCAGAAATAACATTAGGCACCAGCGCAGAGATAGTGTTAGGATGGCGCAAGTACAATTTCAGCGATAGCGCATAAAATAGCTTTGGCTAGCGCATGCTAAGATTTAGGCCTTGGCGCATGAATAACTTTAGGTGCTAGCGCAGAATTTTTCTTTAGGCTCGCGCATCCCTACAATTGCCTTTCCAACGTCCTTGCTCCAATCCCTTCTTCCCAGTAGGTTTGTGTGGAATGTTTAAAGAAACCTGTGCACTGTAAAACGAGTGGCGCAAATAAGAAATTATCTTGCCACCCATCCACCCTGTTGATATCATGCTTATTATTATGAACTGGCCTGACTGTAATAAGCCTTAAGTCAAAGTGGTTGTAATCCCAAGCTATGTTTCATTTGCTTCTATTATTTCTCATGTTCTTCAACTGTCAGTTGATAGCTGAAATTGTGGTAAAATTGATTTTTTTTTAAGCAGCCTCCTTGTTCTGAAAATAGTATTTTCTGTCACCTTGCATTTTATAGTTGGTTGAACGTATGCATTCTCTTTATTGACATTACCTTGCTCACCGCAGGATTACCATGCATAGGAAGTCAGCAAAGAAGAAGGCAGCACAGAAAATAACCTCAGACTCAAACGTGGAAATCCTATTAGATACTTCCCTCAAGATGATGTTTGATGACACACAAGCTACCACTGGTGTTTCCCCTGGGAGTTCTACCCCTGAATTTCAATGGGGTGACCTGTACAGGTTTATTATGGCTCGGGATAGTACAACAGCCTCCATAGAGGATGCTCTGGTGTATGCCAACATCCGAAGATATTGTTTGCATAAGGCAACAACTCGGCCTTCACCGTGCCTCATGAGATTCTAGTGGGTCCATTGGCCTTTATCATTCATGAGCCTCGTGTCGGTCTGGATGTGGGGAATTAGCCATCCAATAACTTCAGAACAAGGGAACAATTCGGGCCGAGTTGTTGCCTTATGCAAACAATATCTTCGGATGTCAACTTCACCGTGCCTTCATAGGTCTCAACACACACTTATATACTAAGTCCATTGGATGTCAACTTCACCGTGCCTTAATAGGTCTCAACACACACTTATATACTAAGTCTAGGCGCCAATACTATGGGTCAAAACCATGGGCCACTACAAACTATGGATCAACAATACTACGGGCGACTTACAAAGCATATGCGCCAACAACAATAACATAAACTATTGATCAACAAATACTACGGGACGACTTACAAAGCATATGCGTCCAACAACAATATACTAACAAAGTAAAGACATGGGTTCCTAACATCCCCTCCCCCTTAAAAAAAATCTTTGTCCTCAAAGCTTTAGATGTGGAAATTGTTGTTGAATCTGAAGGAGTGGTTCCCATGTAGCATCCTCTGGTTGCATGTCGTCCCACTGAATTAAGACCTCTATGATAGAGCGAGAGCGAAGCTGACGAGTGCGCCGATTGAGGATGGCCTCCGGCTCCAAAAGGATGGATCCTTCATTATCCAGTTCGAGTAAAATCGTTTGTCCACTAATGTTGGTGCCAAGAACTTTCTTCAGACAAGAGACATGAAAGACTGGATGAATGCGGGAAGAAGGAGGAAGTTCCATTTTATAAGCAACGAACCCAATCTTCTGAAGAATCCGATATGGCCCATAGAACTTTGGAGCGAGCTTATGACGCCCTTTGAGTTTCAGGGAGGACTGCTTGTACGGCTGGAGACGAATAAAAACCATATCGTCGAATTGAAAAGTGCGCTCAGAACGGTGCTGATCAGCTTGTTGCTTCATGCGATTTCTTGCCATGTGAAGATTGTCCCGCAAAATGCGAAGAATCTGATCACGGTTTCGAAGGACCGTGTCAACTTCCTGAACTGGTGAACGGGTGGGGGTGTATGGAAGAAGAACTGGAGGTGCCTGACCATAGACTGCTTCATATGGGGTCATTTTAGAGGTAGTGTGGTAAGAGGTATTGTACCACCATTCAGCGAGAGGGAGCCACTTTTCCCACTGATGTTGTTGTTCAGAGGTGAAGCAACGAAGATAAGTTTCCAAGCATTTATTGATAATTTCAGTCTGACCATCTGTTTGTGGGTGATACCCTGAACTCATCTTCAGTTTGGTGCCAATGTGGTGAAATAGTTCAGTCCAAAAATGACTAGTGAAAGTCGCATCACGATCCGAGACAATGAAAGAAGGGATGCCATGAAGACGAAAGATCTGGTCCAGGAAAATTTGAGCGACTGAAGAGGCTGTATAGGGATGGCTGAGAGCACAAAAATGACTATATTTGGAGAGGCGGTCAACCACAACGAGAATCATTGTCTTCCCTCCAGATTTAGGGAGCCCTTCAATGAAATCCATAGAAATATCTATCCAAATCCGTCTAAGTATGGGCAAGGGTTCGAGCAATCCTGGAAGGAGTGTTGTTTCACCCTTATTGCGCTGGCAGGTATCACATTCGACCACCATCTGTTGAATTGTCATTTTCATGCCCTGCCAAAAGAAGTTACGTCGTGCCCGTTCATACATTTTGAGGAACCCAGAGTGCCCTGCCGATGGAGAAGCATGGAGTTCATAGAAGAAACCCTGTTGAAGATCTGTGCTCTAGGGAAGCACCAGACGACCCTTGTATCTCAGAGAAGCACCATCCCAAGAGTAATGTGGTACAGCAGAAGGGTTGTTGGTCAAGCGTTGGATGATTTGAGATAAGGAAGAGTCATTGACATAACCCTGTTGAACAGATTGCAACCAATTTGGAACAGGCATAGAAATAGCTGAAAGAGAACCTTAGGCATCAAATGTGCGAGAAAGAGCATTTGCCATAATATTGTCTTTACCCTTCTTGTAAGTGATCTCATAGTCATAACCCATGAGTTTGCTAACCCATTTCTGTTGTGCCCAGGAGGATACACGTTGTTCCAAGAAATATTTCAGACTCTGGTGATCAGTCTTGATGCAGAAATGATTCCCTAATAGGTATGGGCGCCACTTCTGAACTGCATGCAAAATAGCCATCATTTCCTTCTCATAGGTAGAGGCAGCTAAATTCTTACCTGAAAGGGCTTTGCTGGTGAACGCAATGGGGTGTTCATCTTGAAGGAGAACAACACCAAGTCCATTGCCGCAAGCATCACTCTCAATAGTGAAGGGCTTGGAAAAATCGGGCATAGCTAGAACAGGTGTAGTACACATAGCTTGTTTTAGTTTGTCAAATGCACACTGAGCAGCATGTGTCCATGTAAAAGCATCCTTTTTCAATAGAGCAGTTAATGGAGCTGCAATCTTCCCATAATCCTTGACAAACTTGCGGTAGTATCCAGTCAACCCCAAAAAACCATGAAGGCTCTTGAGTGTCTGAGGATGCGGCCAATTGTTCATGGCATCGATTTTGGCAGGATCCACGCGAACCCCTTGTGCTGAGATAATGTGCCCGAGATAGTCAAATTCCTTTTGTCCAAAAACACATTTAGACTGCTTGGCATGGAGATGATGGTCAGAGAAAAGTTGCATGACAAGATCCAGATGCTGGAGATGTTCATCCCATGTTTTACTGTAGATGAGGATATCATCAAAGAATACCAGAATGAATTTCCGCAAGTAGGGTCGAAATATTTTATTCATTAATGCCTGGAATGTGGAAGGAGCATTAGTGAGGCCAAAGGGCATGACCAAAAACTCATAATGGCCATCATGTGTGCGGAAAGCTGTTTTAGGGATATCATCCTCATGAAGCCGAATTTGATGATACCCAGAACGAAGATCCAACTTGGAGAAAAAGTGAGCCCCATGAAGCTCATCAAGAAGCTCATCAACAACAGGAATTGGAAACTTATCCTTGATGGTGAGGTGATTAAGTGCTCAGAAGTCATTGCAGAGGCGCCATGACCCATCTTTTTTGCGGACAAGAATAACTAGAGAAGAAAAGGAACTAGTGCTTGGGCGAATAATACCTTGCTTTAATAAGTCCCGAACGAGCATTTCAATATCCATTTTTTGGTGAAATGGGTAGTGATAGGGCCTGATGTTGGGAGGAACACTACCAGGAAGGAGCTAAATACAATGGTCTTCTGGCCTGGAAGGTGGCAATCCCACTGGTTCAGCAAAAACACCTGTATATCGATCCATAATTTGTTGTAGATCCAACGGAGTAATGGAGACCGTTGAAGGTTGCATCTAAATGGAATGGAGCTGAGCGATGACACCATGTGAATTCTTCTTGAGGAGTTTTTCCATGCGATGTGAACTGATGATGCTGAGAGAACCTGGTTGTAATCCTGTCAAGGTGTGTTTTTGGCCATTGAGGGAAAACTGCATCCAAAGTTCAGCAAAATCCCATAAGATAGGGCCAAGTGTGCGTAGCCATTGAGCGCCCAAAACCACATCACATCCGCCTAAGGTCAAGGAAAACATGTCAGAGCGCAAGGTATAATCTCCCATAGAGATACGCACATTTTGACACTTCCCTTTGCAAGGTAAGGTGCCCCCATTGGCAACCATGACTTCAAAGTTGGAGCAAGGATGGATAAAAAAATCAGCTTGTTTGGCGATCTGAGGGTCAATGAAATTATGAGTGCTACCAGAATCAATGAGTATTGTAAGAGGAAGCTTCTTGAAGTAACCCCTGACCCGCATTGTTTGGGGGTGGTGATTCCAGCTAAATCATGGAGAGATATCTCTGGCTGGTCATCCTGAGACGGAGGGTCAATAGGTGGTTCCTGAATGTTGACCGGAGCATCCAGTGTTTCTGGATCTTCGTCACCAATTTCAGAGGCAGGCGGAGAATCCATATCCAAGAGATAGAGCTTTTGCTGAACACATCTATGTCCCCGAGTGAATTTCTCATCACAATTATAGCAAAGCCCCTTTTCTCTGCGTGCTTGCATCTCTGCTTCAGACAAACGCTTGATAGGAGTTGGTCGAGGAGCCTGCGGTATAGGTAGTCGTTGAGAACCCATATTTCAGAAGGGAACAGAAGTGGGCTTGGAGCGTTGTTGGGCTGCAATCTCTTCTTCTGCCAACTTAGCCAACCCTAGGGCTTCCATCATTGTGTTGGGACAAAACATTTTGACCTCAGAGCGGATGGCATCCTTTAGACCATTGATAAAACAACTCCGGTAAAAGTCATCAGACAATCCTTCGGTGTGGTTGGCTAGATTCTCAAATTTTGTTTGATACTCTCTCACAGTGCCAAGTTGGCGAAGTTTAGTGAGGGCTCCTGTGAAGTCATCAAAAGCACCAGGACCAAATCATTGTAAAAGGAGCTGGCAAAAGTCTGGCCATTTGGGCTCTGGATGAGCCTTGATGTACCAACGGTACCATTGAAGAGCTTCCTGTTCCAAATGAAAGGATGCCAACGGAACTTTGTTGGCATCAAAAGTATTATGCAGACCGAAATACTATTCTGCACGATAGATCCATCCAGTTGGATTGGTACCATTGAAGCGAGGAAAATCAATCTTCGGACCACGGAAATTGCTGGAAGAAGAGAACCCATTGTCTAATGAAGACTCGGACTGTCGTTTGTTGTTCATAGCTGAATGTTCAAGATGGAGGCCAAGAAATTTTTCATCCAGATCCTGGAGTTTGGCTTGGATGGCTGCAAGTGTGTCCTCCATGGTTTTTGCTCCTGCACGGGTTTTTTGTTCATAGATGAATGTTCAATATGGAGGCCGAGAAATTTTTCATCCAGATCCTGGAGTTTGGCTTGGATGGCTGCAAGTGCGTCCTCCATGGTTTTTGCTCCTGCACTTTTTTTTCTTTTTTTCTTTTTTTCTTTTTTTTTTCCTGGTTGACTGGGTAGGAAAACAAAAACAGAAACTACTTCAGTAAAGGAAAATTTGGACTTGGGAAAAAATCTAAAGGGTAATTGGGGTTTGACTAGGTTTTGGACACTGTCGAATAGACATGGAACCAAAAATGAGGATTTCATAAGCGGGGTGAAAGAATGGGAAAATTTGGCAAAGGGGAACAAAGAAGCAGAATTCAGAAAGGAACTTTGTGGTAAAATTTGAAGGTGATTGGGTGAAATCTGAGGAAGTTATGGCAAACCCTAAAAATAGACAAATGTGGGATTTCGGGCTTTGGGAAGGGGAATTGGGGATAGGGTCCTCAGCAATGAAATATGCAGAATGGGGTGACAGGGGTTCCCGAAAAATTTCAAGGGAAACAGAGTGAAAACAAGGGAGATATGGAGAAAAAACTGAATTTTATACTCTTTTTTTTTCAAACTAGAGCGGCTACGGCTCGAAAGGGATCTGAAACAGCACCGAATGGATTGAAAATGGATGGATCTGGAACGACTTGTAAAATGGATCTGAAC
Organism: Larix kaempferi; assembly: GCA_027924585.1. NCBI lineage: Eukaryota > Viridiplantae > Streptophyta > Pinopsida > Pinales > Pinaceae > Larix > Larix kaempferi. The sequence continues at coordinate 7,712,525 of BSBM01000770.1, forward strand.
GACTGGATCTAAAACGGTGCAGCAACGATTGACAACAGTTCAGCTGAAAATAGATATGGACCCCAGGTATGTGCGGCTTCCTAACAGTTCAAGGGTTTCACTCGGCCACCAATGCTGTCTGACGGCTTGCGTATTGAGACAGCACCCCTCACTCCACGGCTCAGGTAAAACTGATAACTGCTTTTCCACAAATGACAGCTCTTGGTTTACCTCACAGGTGGGAACTAGTCAATCAGGTAGGGGTTGTTGCCCTTTTCACTGGCAGGTCCTCTCAATGGGCCAGCTACTTCGGGGTTCCTGTGGTACTCTTCACAATGATTTTTAGGGCTTATGCCCAAGTACTTCCCACAGTTAAGCGGATAGGTATTATTCCCAAATCCGAACCTGCAACAGATGCGAAAAAAAAATTTGGCAGAAATTTCACCCAGCGAGCCCAAGAAAGTGCTATGATACCAGATGTGATGCACCTGCAACAATTAATTAATAAAAATATGCGGAATAGCAGAAATGACAAAACTCAGAATCACTTTTATATTTATCACAGGCCACTTCGAGGGGGAAACCTCCTATGAGCAAGCTCAATACAAATAACTTCACCGTGCCTTCATAGGTCTCAACACACACTTATATACTAAGTCTAGGCGCCAATACTATGGGTCAAAACCATGGGCCACTACAAACTATGGATCAACAATACTTCGGACGACTTACAAAGCATATGCGCCAACGACAATAACATAAACTATTGATCAACAAATACTACGGGATGACTTACAAAGCATATGCGTCCAACAACAATATACTAACAAAGTAAAGACATGGGTTCCTAACAGAATTGGACGTGGATATAGGGATCCTTGAATTCGCCAAGGATTGCGGTGCCAAGCTAAGTTTGGAAATCAGGAAGACGATCCGCAAGTGTTGTTCGTTCTACTCCACACTCAGGGAATCACATAGCAAGTGTCATATGATTCTTCTTGCCTCCATTTATGATTTCCCAAAGGAAGAAGATCGATTGTTCGAGCTGCAGAATGAGATGGACGAAGTCTTGGCTTATATCAAGAAGATAGAAGTATTGACTCAGAACGAATTTCAACAGTTCATTTGCCAGCCTGCAGTACATATTCACTTCCTAGAAGCGATGGCTAAAGAAGCCACAAAGGGAAAAGCGTTGATCAAATTGGACCTACGCAGACATGAAATAGCGTCCCAGGCAATAGTATCTTCCCGTAGAAAGCTTATCGTAAAGGATATCAACCAATGGACCGCATACATTCAAGGTATAGATGGCTCGGTAATTACAAACAAGCTAGTTGGTGGAGGTGAGTCTTCAAGTCAACAAGCAGAAGCCTCAGCAGAATAGATAGACCATTCTTACTTTGTTGTAAATAAAAGGAGAAGCTGAAATTCACCTTTTGTATAAATGCTTTAAAGGGATAGCTGGCTGTCATTTTGTCTCATATGAAAGGTTCCCACGAATCTGGGAAATAGATAATTATACACCAAAATCCAAATTAGAAGCTTCTAGAATTAGGGTACACTTGTCAGCTCATGGAGCCTTTTGTAAAGTTATAAATAGAAGTTAAGAAGAGGAGTAGAGAGACTTTTTACAGGGAAAAAAATTTTCTTAGCTTGTACGAACTATTTTGCACTTGCTCCAAGAAAGTGAGTTTTGCCTAATAAGATCTTAGAGAGGACGTATTTTTCCTAGAAATGTGGATTAGATGCTTGCTGGATTATTCTTGTGACATTCTAAAAGTGTTGTGAGATCTTTCTTTGATGTCCTAAATTGTTTCTATGTAATGAATGATCTTACTATTTTTCTGGGCAATGATGTTTCTCCTAAATGAGTAATAGAATGCTTTTATGTGTATTAAAGCTATCTTTAATATCTTTAACCCTCTGCTGAAAATGTTTCTTTATGATTTAAATGGTTATCCATGCAATCTTTAGATATTTCTCTCAGCACATTACTCATATTTACAATTTGCTCCTTGCAAGGATAGATTAGATTCAGTTTTAGATATAGATTTGTTTCAAGTTCTGCATTTAGATTAAATTAGCTTAGGCACTTGCATATCATCTTAACAATAAAATCAAAAAATAACTGTGGATCGGGCCATAACCGGTGTAAAAGGAAGCAAATCTCCAAATCTAACGGTAGTCGGAACTGCTAACCGAACGGATTCCCCATACCAAAGGGTGGACAATCTAATTGGGATAGTTTACCAGGGAGAATCCCTTTCTGCTTGATGCTGTGATCTTCGGGGCATCAACAGTTTTTGGCGCTAGAAGGAGGGCGTGAAGTGCATGGCTGATAAAGGAAAATATCCCATTGTCAAAAATGTTACTGAAAACCCGCTTGAAACAGGAATTTCAGACAGCCCAAATCTTGAAGTAGCAAATCAAGAAAACCCCATCTCTGATTCTGAACATCAAGAAGTATTGTATGATGTGCCTTTTGCCGAAATAGAGGAGTTAAGAAGACATACACGTTCTTATGTTAGACAACTAGGTGGTTTAAACACAGTAACTTTCCTCCCTAGGAAAAGTACTCCCAGAAAAGAAAGACAGTACACCCGTGATTCGATTCTTGTGCAGAATTTTGAAGAGCTTGTAAATTTAACCTTGGAAGAGATCACAGAATCCCTGAAAGAAATTGATCTTGAAAGCCCGGAAAATTTTTCAGATCCAAAAAATCTTGGAGAACTTGTTACTCCAAAGGACACTCCACTTAATTCACCACACGATTCTCCACATAATTCTCCACATATAACCATGGTTGTACCTGCTTGGAGAGCGAGGGTAGCATTAAATCTAGCTGGGGCATTCCACAATCTGCCTAAAAATCCAGAGAAAGTCTTGCCTAAATTCGACCCAGGAAAAGCCATTTCTGCTGAAGATCATCTCAAGAGTTTTTATTTAGCCTTGAATCTTTTAAATGTACAGCATGAATATGTAGTTTGTAGGATTTTCCCATACACATTTGAACCGAAAGTTTCTTCCTGCTTACAAGCTAGCTCAATTTCCAGCTGGGAAGAATTTGAAACATGTTTCTTAAAGAAGTATGGAAATCAAAACACTATAACTACACTCATAAAAGAATTATTGTCCCTGAGAATGGAAAAGAAAGAAAAGGTTCAAGACTTCAACCAAACGTTCACTACACTCATGAATAATTTCAGCGAAGCAAATAAACTGGTAGAAGAATCTCTAGTTGAATACTATACAACATCACTTGAAGGCCCTATAGCAATGTTCGTCAAAAGATCCAAGAAAACCACCCTGATAGAAAATTTCGAAGAAGCTAGGAAGGTGGAAGAAGAAGCAGACAACATTGCCAAACATACCTTAGATGCAGAAACAAAACCAGCAACTAGTAAAAAAACTTTGCTGCTCACCAGGAATAAAGAAGAGTCATCGGCGGACATGGAAAACATAGTTAAGATGATGCAGAAATTGTCAAATAAAATTGTAGATCTCGAGAAAGATAAGGCAGCTAGTACCTCTAGGAAGCCTTTTAAACCTTTCTACAAGAAAAGGGAAGACAATGACCAACCTCATCCACCTATGAACACTTCTCATGTTTTAAATCTAAATGAAATAGGGATGGAACATTTCTGCACCTTTCATCAAGAGCCGCGCTCTGACAAGAGCTGCCCGCAGTGGATCAATTCTATGAGCTTAGTAATTAACCAAATGCTGGACTCACAGATCCCAGATCAAGACGATCCTCCAGAGGAACCAAGCCTTGAGATAGAGGAACCGTCCCCAGACACTACCATGGTGCTATGGGATTGGCTACCTTTAACTGAATTGGTAGAAAATGATCCCATGGAAAGCCCAGTCTCTGCTGTAAACATTAACACTCGCAGTAAAGGTCCCATTGCAGATCCAGTTCTTAGCTCAACTACGTCCAAACATAAAATTTCCAAAGAGACACCTAAAAGACACATTACAGTCATTCCACCGCAACCTAAAGCTAACCCAACAGCGGCCAAGCAGCTTAACATTGACACGACTGTCCAGCAACCAAAGGTCACACTAAATAAGACAGACCATCAAACTAGAGTTGTAAAAGAATGTGATATGGGATATGACATCATTGAAGATATAAAGAAAGTAAAGGAAAATGTTTCAATATTCGATATGTGCAGTTTTCCTCAGCAACGAAACAAGTTGTTGCATGCTCTTCAATCCCAGCCCAGCACTCCATTAACAGATACTCAAGAAGATCTAGAAATTAATGAAGCCAGTATTGGCGGGAAATCCAAATCTCAGACGTTGTCGTTCCTTTTAACTTTTGAAATATTCAATAACAATGTGCACAATTGTCTGGTAGATTCTGGAGCATCCTCGAATGTCATGCCACTGTCTATATGTAAAAGGATTAACGGTCAACCAATTCCATCTCCTGCCCAGATTATTCAGTTAGATAGGACTGTCGTCAAAGTTATTGGGGAAATGAAAGATGTCCTTATTAGGTTGTCAGTGGATTCTAGAGTTTGTCAGTTCATTGACATAATGGTAGTTGACATTCCCGAATCCTATGGTTTGATCCTAAGTAGGGACTGGTCCACAAAATTGAATGATTACTTTGCTACTGATTGGTCCCATTTATGGTTGCCATATCAGAATAGACAAAATCAGATCAAGGTTCTGAGAGAACCACACATGAAACAAAATGTAACTCAACTAGAAGGAAGGAATGAAGCTGTAGCCTTCTCATCCTCAGTTTTGGGAAATTATTTCTTAGAAATTGATTCGGGTAATTATCAGTCTGAAACTATTAGACATGAATTAGATGAACAGTCCTATCTCCTTCATTTTTCTCGTACTGATGATATTGACTGTAATATAGTTAGTTTAGTCACTAACTTAGATCATAAGGATACTAACTTAGCTAAATCAAACGATCTTTTTTGGACATTATACTTTGATGGTTCTAAAACTTTGGAAGGATCCGGAGCCAGTTGTGTTCTGATGGATCCAGAAAGAAATAAGTACTTTTTGTCCTGTAGGTTAGAATTTGATTGTACTAACAACACTGCTAAATATGAAGCTTTAGTCCACAGGTTGAAGAAAGCCATCGGTTTAAATGTTAAGTACCTAAAAGTGTTTGGCGACTCGGAAATAGTTGTGAGACAGGTAAGAGATACCATTCACTGTCTTTCACCTCATTTGAGGAGTTATCACGCTGAGGTATGGGATTTAATTATGCATTTTCATGCTTTCAATATAAAGTTTATTCCTAGACTGCAAAATTATGCAGTTGATTTATTAGCAACATCCGCTTCCAGATTGGTGCCAACTAATAACAAGTGCTCAATTGAATTGGTTTTCGGGCCTTCTGTCCCTGACAATATCACAAACTTCAGAGTCTTCGATGATGACGAACAAATTATCAGTTTTCTAACAAACAAAGACATGTTCCAAGAAGCTATGATAGATGAAGAAGAGCACGATTCTGATTTACAAAAGAAAGATACAGCTAAAGGCAATTTCATCCCTAAAGGGGTGAGGTCACTTGAAACGTTGTTTGATCTACAGAGCAAGTTCAAGAGACCAGCAGATACCAAGACCAATAGCTCATCGATACAGCATGAATTAGTAAATCTAGGCACCGAGGCTGAACCAAAATTTGTTAACCTTGGCAAATGTTGTTCACCGGGAAAGAGACAAGTTTATCAAGCTGTTTCAACAATATAAGGATGTTTTTGCATGGACTTATGAAGATCTGAAAACATATGGCATCCGCATTATTCAGCATGTCATACCAATGAAAGAAGGTGTCAAGCCATTTCAGTAGCAATTAAGAAGGATGCACCCTACTCTTGAACCTCTGATTCAAAAGGAACTCAAGAAGTTACTGGATGCTAAAATAATTTTTAAGGTCCGGCATTCTGAATGGGTTGCTAACCTTGTTCCCGTGAGAAAGAAGTCAGGAGAGATAAGACTATGCGTTGACTTCAGAAATTTGAATAGAGCTTCAGATAAAGACAACTATCCCGTGCCTTCAATGGAATAAATTCTCCAGATGGTATCAGGATTAGAACTATTTTCCCTTCTTGATGGTTTCTCTAGTTACAATCAAGTATTAGTCGCTGAAGAAGACCGTATTAAGACTACTTTCCGCACTAAGTGGGAAAATTTCGCATACCGAAGGATGCCATTCGGCCTGATAAATGCAGGAGCTACATTTTAGCGGGCAATGGACATCGCCTTCCGAGGATTGGGAGGTCATTGTCTATTTAAATGATGTGACAGTTTTTTCAAAAAAAAGAGAAGATCATGTTGTTCATTTGAAGCAGATTTTTTATCGTTGCCGAAAATATGGTATCTCTTTAAATCCCAAGAAGAGTGTGTTCACTGTTCCCGAAGGTAAACTGTTGGGTCACATCATTTCAAAAAGGGGAGTTTCAATAGATCAAGAGAGAGTACAAGCTATCAATAAAATTCCCATGCCTCATAACAAGAAATCCATGCAGTCATTTATGGGCACTATCAATTTTTTCTGAAGGTTTGTCCCCGATTTCGCTCAAATTGTTAAACCTTTGCAGCAAATGGTCAAGCAAAGCATACAATTCAAGTGGACAGACTTGGAAAAGGATGCATTCAGAGACATTAAGGCAGCCATATCTAAGGCTCCTTCCTTAAGAATCCCATACTTTGACAAAGATTTTATCCCGTATACTTTTGCTTCAGATGACTCTCTCGCAGTTGTGCTCACGCAAAAGGTAGAATTAGGAGACGAGTACCCAATCTTGTTTATGAGCATTGGTCTACAAGGTGCTGAACTGAACTACCCCGTTATCGACAAACATGCGTATTCCATCTTCAAAGCGGTCAAACAGTTCAGACCATATATTCTTAAGAACAGAACTAAAGTTTTAGTTCCCCACCCAGCTGTTAGATCCCTTTTTGTTCAAAAAGAATTAGGAGAGGAGGGGAAACTGGGTCACAGCTCTTCAAGAATATGATTTAGAATTTAAACCAGCCACCATCATCAAAGTACAAGGCCTGTGTAAATTTCTTACAGAGCATTCGATGGATGAAGAGCAGCATTGGAAGAATAAAGCTGAGCTGAATTTAGTTGAAGTATGTCCCATTTTCACAACTCCTGAATCATGGTATAGAGATCTAGTGCATTATTTGCAGCAAGGATACCTACCAGAGCACTGGAGTTCTAAGCAAAGAAGGGCGCTTCGTTTGAAATCAGTAGCTTATCAAATTATTGATGGAATACTTTTCAGAAAAGAATTACGATGGAATTTTTCTTAGATGTCTAGAAAAGGAAGATGCAAGTAAAGTTGTTAAAGAGTTACATGATGATCCTGCTGGTGGGCATTATTTAGGGGAGACGACAGCTCACAAAATACTCAGAGCTAGATATTATTGGCCCACTTTATTCTGAGATGCCCATGCTTATGCGCGGAGCTGTGATATATGCCAAAGAAGTGCTGGGAAATTACCTAAGGCAGCAGGACCTTTGCAGCCGGTTATTATCTCAAAACCTTTCGAACAATGGGGTATATATATCATTGGGGAGATAAATCCAAATTCTTCTCTTCAACATCGATACATCCTCACAGCCATGGACTACTTTACCAGATGGACGGAGGCAATCCCATTGCGCAAGATCAACGAAGATGCAGTCATCAGTTTCTTGAAAGAGAACGTCATAACCAGGTTTGGGGTTCCAATTTCCCTAGTTTTTTATAATGCTACTTATTTCTTGTCTTTTAAAATAAATGAATTTGTTTATGAAAGAGGAATTAAATTGCATTATTCAACCAATTACTACCCCCAGGGAAATGGATTAGCTGAATCTTCAAACAAAAACCTCATCCGAATTCTCAAGAAGACTATGATAGAAAATCAACGGAGCTGGCATATAGCTCTCCCAAATGCCTTATGGGAAGATAGGGTGACTCCAAAGAACGCATTAGGGGTTTCCCCTTACACCCTCGTCTATGGCAAGGAAGCCATCCTCCCTCCCAACATCTTGCTTCCATCCTTACAGTTGTCTCAAGCCTCTCGAGGGTCTGGTAGTCAGGTTTTACAATCCAGGATCGATACCTTGCTTCAACTTGAAGAAGCCTGACAGAAAGCCAAAGATCGGTTTCATCAGCATCAAGACATAGTCAAAAGATGGTTCGATAAAAGGAATTCTGGTAAAAGAAGTTTTGAAGTAGGAGGTTTAGTTCTGAAATGGGACCATAATCATGAAGGAAAGGGGATGCATACAAAATTCCAACACTTATGGATAGGCCCTTGCCAAATTTCTGCAAAGCTCGGCCCATCCACTTACAAGTTAACAAACCTCCAGGGAGAGGAAGTAGCCCTTCATCTCAATGGCCTCGCCTTGAAACAATACTTTGCTTAGTCTCCCTGAGGTTTTCTGTACATAAATAAAGCTTTTCTTTTGTTTTACTTTAGTATCTTGTTTTCTTTGTTTCAGCTAAATTATCTTTTTTTCTCTCAGCATTTGAACTTTTGTACAAATTTGTTTTCCTGAAATGCCTACAATTGGGCCTTTCGTGAAGGTAGATATCTTAAGAAATATCACAACTTGTGGAACCGAAAAGGCACCCTCAAGAGAAAGTTTATCCATGCATTTTGGCTTTTGTTGATCGTTCTCCATAATGAAGACAGCTTGTTCTGTTGGTCGCAATAACCCTAGTTTAAATAGCAGAGATTTATGATTATCTTTAGCACATTCTTCAGGCTCCATCTACCCTCACACTTAAAAGCATCTCAAGAAGATCGCTCTAGTTGGACCCACGGAGAGGAAGCACGTCTCGAAGGCATAGGGTATTGAAGTGACTCCATGCTGTAAATCAAAAGCCAAAAGGCTAATAATCAAGGGTCTGTTTTCCAAAAATTCTCGCCTCAATCAAAGCATGGCTGAGATAAATGCAAAACGTTCAAATCAAGAAAGTTGTCCAAAAGACTCAGCTCAAGCTAGGTTCTTCTCCGTCCGTGAGTCTTGATAAATAAATAAAATATCTCACTCACACAAAAGGACATTTTGGATTGAAGAACCAAAATCAAAGATCATAATTCTAAGAAAAATATTTCTGGAAGGCTCAAACAGCAAAAGGCTGTCAAATGCGTAAAACTCCAAAAGGAGGCATGCAGCATGGGAATGAGGAACAAGAGAAATAGTGTCTACGAGATGTTGTTACAATCCTGTGGAGTCCGACGACAATGGTCGTCTGAAGGATGAATCTTCTAAAATGAACCTCATATTTTGGCCCTTGGAAAGTTTTAAGGATGTCTTTATCAAAACTCCCCTATCCGGATGACCAACGGATAAAGCGACTACTTTCTTCACCGAGATTCGAACGCTCAAGTCAACTGCTGCACATAAGGTGAACAACTTTTAAAATAATCCTTCCGGTGAACGAGAGAATTTTTCAGAGATCTGTGTTCGCTAGTGATTCGCCAATTGTTGTTGATACAACATCCCTCCCCAAAATTTTGAAGGTGTTTGGGGCCCCTCCTTTCAATACTTTTGTAGCAAGTTTACTTTATCTTTCGGGTTTATTTCTTTCTCTAACTTGGCAGAATTTCACCACATGCTTCCAAGAGAGTTTTCTCATTTTATTTTTCTAAGGCAAAATCAGTCTTTTCTCTTCAACACAGATTTTTAGTCTTAATTCACCCGCTATAGCACAAGTTTTATCCTGAAAATCCTCCATCGCTTTGGCACGTCTTCCAACGATAAGTTCTCCGCTTGGCGCAAACTCCAACCCCAAGTCCTCCATCTGGCGCATACTCTGGCTCCAACTTAGTCGCCCTTTTTTACAAGTCCCAAGTCTTTTCTCCAGCGTGCATTTTAAACAATAAGCCGACCGCCGTTAGCGCAAGTGATAACCATTCCTCAGCCGCCGATGGCACAAGAACTATACTTATCCTCCCCGCCTGCAATGTTGCGCTTGGTCTCTTTCGATAGCCCAAGCTCTGGCGCAGTTTTAGGAGCACATCCGTAATGACAGGATCGCCGCTTGAGCGCGAGATTTAATGTTAAAACCCGCGCTTAGTGCAAAACGCATAAGTCACGATCGTCGCCTTAGTACAAAAGTTAAATCGTCACTTGGCGCTTGGTGCGAAAAATTCACATCGATCCTTGTGCATTGGCGGGTTTGGTGGGGTTTTTAATAGATCCATGTGTTGTTTTAATGGCAAAGGACCTCGAGCCCCGTGAAATTAAATACGCCAACCTATCGTCGTATGTGACATAAATGCCACCCTTATTTAAACAAGTGCAACGGGGTTTTCAACACATTTTATATTCGTCGAGCAACCAAAGATTCCCATTTTCATCAAGAGCGAGGTTTTCTATTCGTCGGGCACCTGCGGATTCATATCCTGCCTCGGAACGTTCGCCCTCGACGAACCCTACCAGTCTCACAGGTAGGCTCTATGCCCCTTTCTTTTTTCGTGAGCTTGTTTTTACACCATAGAAACTTATTTGCAAGAAGCTTAGAGGGCACAGAACGATTGGTCCTGTCCTTGATCCCAAAATGAGAATTCGAAGTCGCCCTGCGCGAACCGAAATCTGGAGAGCTTTGTCCCCGCCTGCGAGCATGAACTCTGTCCTGTCGTCATGCCCTCGGCGTCCTCAGTAAGTTTTTCTCCCACCTTGATATCCCTGAGTCGTCGCAGCAGTATCTTATTGCCGCAGAGCTTTCTTTTAAAACCCGTAGAAACCACGTTCACGCGACACCCCATGTAGCACGAAATTCCATGCCAAGTATCTACTGCGCGTAAAACCCAATCCTTCCCATTCTTGCAGCTAAGGTTCCATTCTATGCACACCGGGGTACACTGCTCAAAGCTCAATGGAGAACATTGTCCATTCACGATGAGGTTGCATAAAACCCACAATGCCCAGCCAAAACTACCTTGGGACTTGTTAAATCAACCCATCGAGCTCATGGAAGCTTGATAAACAAACCTGTTTTTTAACCGATGGATGCCAACAGCTATGCATTTTTTTTCATCTTCGCACAGACTCCTCTATCGAGTGTCGACGCGTGAAATTTCGTCCAAACATTGGTGCACGAGAGCACCACATGTAAACATTTAGGCGCGTAAATAAATTTGGGTGCCAGCACAGAAATAACGTTAAGCGCCAGCGCAAAGATAGTGTTAGGATGGCGCAGGTACAATTTCAGCGATAGCGGATAAAATAGCTTTGGCTAGCGCATGCTAAGATTTAGGCCTTGGTGCATGAATAACTTTAGGCGCTAGCGCAGAATTTTTCTTTAGGCTCGCGCATCCCTGCAATTGCCTTTGCAACGTACTTGCTCCGATCCCTTCTTCCCAACAGGTTTGTGTGGAATGTTTAAAGAAACCTGTGCATTGTAAAACGAGTGGCGCAAATAAGAAATTATCTTGCCACCCATCCACCCTGTTGATATCATGCTTATTATTATGAACTGGCCTAACTATAATAAGCCTTAATTCAAAGTGGCTGTAATCCCAAGGTATGTTTCATTTGCTTCTATTATTTCTCATGTTCTTCAACTGTGAGTTGATAGCTGAAATTGTGGTAAAATTGATTTTTTTTTTAAGCAGCCTCCATGTTGTGAAAATAGTATTTTCTGTCACCTTGCATTTTATATTTGGTTGAACATATGCATGCTCTTTATTGACATTACCTTGCTCACCGCAGGATTACCATGCATAGGAAGTCAACAAAGAAGAAGGCAGCGCAAAAAATAACCTCATACTCAAACGTGGAAATCCTATTAGATACTTCCCTTGAGACGATGTTTGCTGACACACAAGCTACCAATGGTGTTCCCCCTGGGAGTTCTGCCCCTGAATTTCAATGTGGCGATATGTACAGGTTTATTATGGCTCAGGATAGTAAAACAACCTCCATAGAGGATGCTCTGGTGTATGCCAACATCCGAAGATCTTGTTTGCATAAGGAAACAACTCGGCCCGAATTGTTCCCTTGTTCCGAAGTTATTGGATGGCTAATTCCCCACATCCAGACCGACACGAGGCTCATGAATGATAAAAATGGGTTGAGCCTGGAATATTTCACTCCTGAGCATGTAACCGCTGCCTACAAATTGCCTTCACCCAAAGCTTGTTTAGACGATGATTGGATAGCAAAACATCCAATGGACCCACTAGAATCTTCCTGGAAGATGACGATAAACGACAAGCAGGTCAGGAGGAGGAAAAGCAATGAATATGAAAGCAACCTCCTAAAGACCCCTTACAGACTCATCGTCCTGATGTTGAGTCGACTCTTCGGCATGCCTAATGGCAATATATTTAAGATCGGATGGGTGTCGGTAATCTTTCATATAGCCATGAATGGCACCATCTTCAACTGGGCTGAAATAATGTCAGATAGTTTGGCCTCACAGCTAACAGCAGCCCAAGGAGGACTAACCCAAAAGAGGGCATATTTCTTCATGTCTTCATACTTGATCGACTGTCTGTTAAGAAAGCATATGTTCCCGGACTTGGGCTGCTCATGGAAGCCAAAAGAAACATCCCTCTTCTTAGCTTATCAATGTACATGGGCAAGTAAATACGCAAACCACTACAAGATGATTTGCGAGAGATTTATCATGCCATTGTACCAGCTTATTTTCATACAAGAACCAGATTGCATGTCAGAAAATGCAATGCCCATCATTGAAGCATTCAGTGACTATTACCACCAAGACGAAGGCACATACATTAGGATGAGTGGAGGAACTCAAGAGCCATTTATGTTCCCTCGTTATGTTACATATTTTGTAATTCACAAGGAGGTTGTAAGGCAACACTTCGGCACCGGCGCAACAAGTAAGTTCTCTCAGACCGAAGGAAGAGCATGTATCCTCCCATGCCATTTACCATCGGAGCTTACAGCCTTCTGAGAGCAAGAGACGGGGAAAACTATGCTCAAGTCTTAGAAGTTTTCCATTTTGGCACGGTCCCTTTCAGAAGGTATGACCCCTACGGTACGGTCAAGTAGCATTGTATAGACCTCAAGGTTTCTTTCGAATATGCTCATACTATGGACCGAAACGAGGAATTCCTCAGGAGCGCCCACAACCTAACTGAGTTAGGGAAGCGTTACAAGAAGAAAATCGTGAAGGATCCAAGCCCCAAACCCGTTGGTCTGATCCAAAGGGAGCGGGAGGCATTGGCCTCGCAATCAGGGGACCCATTAGGATTAGAGCAGGCCCTAGTGCTCCAAGAGCAAGCTCTCAAGCAGTAACAGGACCAAGAAGAAGCAAGAATTCAAGGTGAGCTAACTTCCAAGCTTCAACAAGAGGAGATTGCAAGGAAGCAACAGGAGCAAGCCTCTTAGTTGAAACAGCAGGAAGAGGCTGCCAGGATCCAGAAGGAAGAAGAAGATCAGGTGTTCCAAGAGCAAGCTTCCAAGTAGTAGCATGAGGAATAAGAAAGGCCCCTGAATGAAGAAGCAACTGGATTACAGACACAGCAAGAAGAGTTAGCAGGAGAGAAGGAGAAAGAACAGACAGAGAAGTCTCCTGCGCCGGAGCCATCTACTCCGAGAGACATGGAGGTGGACCCACCATTGATATACACTCCAGGGGAAACTCAGGAAGGAAGTGCCTCTTCAGGGAGCTTAGTGCTGACCCCATATAACCCTAGGAAGCAACGCAAAGTAGCAGACCCGGATATTGTTTATTTCCATGAGTGGAAAAGGGCCATTATTGATAGGAGGGTAAAGAAGATGGAAAGTGGGGATGATGAATATGAATTATGGATATCAGAGAAAACATTGGTCCAAGGAACTGATGCCGACCCCACATTCCAATCCCAATGCACTGTAGCATCAGCTAAGGCAACTAAAGCCAATATTGATTTTTTGAAAGGTGAGATAAAGCATTACAGGGAACAATGCTTTAAGATCAGAGATGATAGAAAGAGGGAGGTGTTGGAAGCAAACAAATTGAAAGATAAATACAATGAGTTGGTAGGAGAGCAGTTAATGCTAAATGCGGGAGTTCTCCAGCTTGAGAATGAGAAAAACACCTTAGAGATGCAATTGGCCATCTCTGAAGATGAACTGAAGAATCTGAAAGCTCAAATAGCAGAATTGGAGGAACTCAAAGCAAGCAGGGCTCAGCAAATTCATCTTCACCAACAAGAGTATGAAGGGTTCATTCAAGAAAAGGAACAATTGAGGAAACAGCTCAAAGAGGCATCGGAGGACCAGCAAAATTTGTCCACATTTCGCAAACAAGCATGTGACATGCGGATTAAAATCCATCGGCTGCTAGTACTGATCTCGGAAGAGATTTGGAGCGTGAAAGATATGATTAAGAAAATGACAACAATTGAAGCCAAAGCCCTAAAATCTCGAGAAAAGTTTGCAAATCATGTAGAGGATCTGAGACAACAATCTGAGTGGAAAAAGGGAAAATCTCAACTCCCTTCACACTTACGCGTCGCTACAGGAGATGAATTGGACGTGGATATAGGGATCCTTGAATTCGCCAAAGATTGCGGCGCCAAGCTAAGTTTGGAAATCAGGAAGACAATCCGCAAGTGTTGTTCGTTCTACTCCACACTCAGGGAATCACATAGCAAGTGTCATCTAATTCTTCCTGCCTCCATTTATGATTTCCCAAAGGAAGAAGATTGATTGTTCGAGTTGCAGAATGAGCTGGACGAAGTCTTGGCTTATATCAAGAAGATAGAATTATTGAATCAGGATGAATTTCAATAGTTCATTTTCCAGCCTGCAGTACATATTCACTTCCTAGAAGCGATGGCTAAAGAAGCCACAGAGGGAAAAGCGCTGATCAAATTGTACCTATGCAAACATGAAATAGTGTCCCAGGCAACAGTATCTTCCCGTAGCAAGCTTATCGTAAAGGATATCAACCAATGGACCACATACATTCAAGGTATAGATGGCTCGGTAATTACAAGCAAGCCGGTTGGTGGAGGTGAGTGTTCAAGTCAACAAGCAGAAGCCTCAGCAGAATAGATAGACCATTCTTACTTTGTTGTAAATAAAAGGAGAAGCTGAAATTCTACCTTTTGTATAAATGCTTTAAAGAGACAGCTGGCTGTCATTTTGTCTCATATGAAAGGTGTCCCACGAATCTGGGAAATAGATAATTATACACCAAAATCCAAATTAGAAGCTTCTAGAATTAGGGTACACTTGTTAGCTCATGGAGCCTTTTGTAAAGTTATAAGTAGAAGTTAAGAAGAGGAATAGAGAGACTTTTTGCAGGGAAAAGAATTTTCTTAGCTTGTACGAACTATTTTTCACTTGCTCCAAGAAAGTGAGTTTTGCCTAATAAGAGCCTGGAGAGGACGTCTTTTGCCTGGAAATGTGGATTAGATGCTTGCTAGATTATTCTTGCGACATTCTGACACTGTTATGAGATCTTTCTTTGCTGTCCTAAATTGTTTATATGTAATGAATGATCTTTCTATTTTTCTGGGCAATGATGTTTCTCCTAAATGAGTAATAGAATGCTTTTATGTGTATTAAAGCTATCTTTAATATCTTTAACCCTCTGCTGAAAATGTTTCTTTATGATTTAAATGGCTATCCATGCAATCTTTAGATATTTCTCTCAGCGCATTACTCATATTTACAATTTGCTCCTTGCAAGGTTAGATTAGATTTATTTCAGTTTTAGATACAGATTTGTTTCAAGTTCTGCATTTAGATTAAATTAGCTTAGGCACTTGCATATCATCTTAACAATAAAATCAAAAAATAACGGTGGATCGGGCCATAACCGGTGTAAAAGGAAGCAAATCTCCAAATCTAACGGTAGTCGGAACCGCTAACCGGATGGATTCCCCATACCAAACGGTGGACAATCTAATTGGGATAGTTTACCGGGGAGAATCCCTTTCTGCTTGATGCTGCGATCTTCGGGGCATCAACAGGTCCATTTCTATTTCAATCTCATGCATTTCTATTTCAATCTCATGCATGGGGAAAAGGGGTCGCTCTTGCTCTATTAGGTCAACCACAACTTTCGGAGGTTGTTCCTATTTAACATGTGATGGGGTTAGAAAATGAATATTAAGTGTTGTTGTGCTTACCAATCGTGGCCTTTACGAAGAGTCAATACCTAGCTTGGATATCCTTCATAGTTGTTTCCAACTCCTGAACTTCTATAACTAGACAGGTTGTAGCTATTTTTGGATGAGGCCTTGGCTTCTTGCTAGTTAATATCTTTGTCAAAATATATGTTGGCTATGGAGCCTAAAAATCTTCCTAATCCATAGTTCTTGTTTCAGTCGTGTTTGGATCCCAATTCCTAATTGGGTGGTGTGGGGGGGTGGATTCCCCCCCCACTAATGTCACCAGTGGGTCAAGCGGGGGAAGCAACAAATTTTTGGAGGCCCCATTGGCAGGGGTTTGGGGGCAGTTCCCCCAAAGATATTTTTGGGGGGAAATTCCTTGTAAAATACTATAACTTTTTAGTCAATCTAGATCGTTCGTCATTAGTTCATAGATTTCACAATATAAGTAATCATGTTGGTGCTCTTTTGCCCTAGAAGGAAACCTTTTTTTATGAGAGCATTGTATTACGGTTGTGTAGCATGACAAAGACTATGAGAGAGTGAAGAGGAGATTGCAGTGGATGTGTTATAGGTTTTATCCCTTCATTTTGTTGGACACAATAAAGGAAGGGATAGTTTTTTCTCCGTGGATGTAGCCCACATCGAGTGAAACAAGTATATTTGTGTCTTTGTTGTATTGTGTTAACTATTATGTGTTTTATTTCTACATTCATTTTGATTTTCATTGCTTTGCAATCTTATTCCTAACAATATCAACTAGCTACATAACCCCCTATCGAGCTTCCTCTCTTTTCTAGTTTTCCTTGATGGTGATGGTGATTTAGGGAATTAAAATCTATCAATACCATTATGATGGCAATATTGGATGTATAGCCCACTTTTGTGACTAGACTTAACGAAAAGCCTAAATCTAGTTCTTTACATCTTCCTCTATTTTATGTTGATTGGATTGGTAGCAAGTTGTGGTACAAGATGCAAATGTTTTCAAATTCCCCATCCCCTTCGTGTAGTATTTTCTTTGCAAAGAGGAAGAATATTACTAGCTCAATTCTATTAGTTTTTAATCCAAGTTATCTCAATCCTATCTATACCCTCCATGATCGACTTTATGTAGTTGTTTCATTGGATCACTTCAAATTTTAACCACTTTTGATAGTGGTTGAATCTTGGTGGGAGTCGAGGAAGATATATTGTTAGCTACACCATCCTCTTATACAGAATTGTAAAGGCCTTGTCACTGAGATCAACATGGTAGAATTATTTCTATCCCTCCAAGGCACAAATCCTATTAAAATTGACTCTTTATTCGATTTAATGAGATGACACCCTTGTAGTGGTTTCTATTTTAACATGGAAAAGGCCAACAAAAAATACTGATAGTTTAACTCTTATCTGTTTGAGTGGGTCATAACGGTGGCCTCAATGAACTCATTCAAGAAAAATTGAAAACACTTTAGGCACCACGTTCTAAACATGCATGACCAATGGAAAGAATGTTGAGATTCCATTCTTTGTTCTTTAGTTTCCTCATTATGTCGCAAGCTAAAATCCAAGTTTTCATCCTATTGATGGGTTAGGCTGGAACCTAAAAGTATTAATAATGTTTCAAATTATTGGGAAAGGATAGTTAAATATTTTCCAATTATAGCTAAGTGGTTGGCCTGGGGAGTGGGGATGGAAAAAATATAAAGGTGGGTATGGTTCCCTGGATTGGGGGATCAAATTTTAGGTTGTTTAATAATTTAATAGTAGCTTTGAGGGACAAAGGCATAGTCACTTTGGATCAAGTCTATAGCCCATATTCTAGGGCTATTAATGATCAAAGATGGAAGAAGGCTAACTCAGTGGGTCTGACTGGTCCAATGGAGGTTTATGTACAAGGATTGAAGCACTTAGGCATATTCCTTAGCCAAGAGGAGGATACACCAGTTTGGACTTGGAATGTTTCTAATTACCAGGTAACAATGAAATTGGCTTATGAATCGATTTATTATGATAGCTCGATAGAGGATGAGGAGTGGTGGTATGGTATTATTTGGAAGTGTAATTGCCCTCTTAAAATAAGCTTGTTTATGTGGATGTCGCTTTCTACTAAAATTTTAACCTTGGATAATTTTTTGAAGCGAGGAGGACATGGACCAAATGTTTGTGTATTGTGCTTGAGTGCAAAGGAAAGCATTAATGATCTATTTTTGAATTGTCCCTTTGTAAAGCAAGTGTGGCAGTCTTTTAAGGGTATACTCAAGTTCACAAGGCACTGCATTATTTTGCCTTTAGTATGCAGTTTTTAAAAATGGTTAAACAATGTACCCAAATTTCACTTCAAGGTGTTTCCTAGTTATTTTTGTTGGGGCATATGGTGACACATGAATAAAGTCCTTTTGGGGGGGTTGGAAGTCAAATTCGAGCCTCATTATTTAAAAAAACAAATTGGGTTCTTTTCTCGAAGGTGGCAAGGGACTCTAGGGTTATTGTTGATTGGGCAGTCAAAAAAACTGTTTTGTCGGTGTTCAATCTTGGATGGTAGAAAAGAAGAATCTGACATTTCTAGGAGGCTTTTGAAGACATTCAATACTTACACAAATATAAGGATTTTAATGTTGTGGCAAGTGTAAATTAAGGTTTACTTTTGTAGCCCGCAGGGGTGTAGCTCAACCGGCGATTCGCTTGATATGAAGGAAATGTTGTAAATGGAGGTCACTAGTTCAAATCACCACGGCTTACCCGTGCCCCGTGCTTGCGGGTTGTGTGGGTGCACCTAGAGGTATAGTGGTAGCGGACGAGATTGGATCCATGAACCCCGTATCACGCGAGTACCAACCCCATCCTAATCCCAATTGCCGATTCCCCTAGTTAAAAAAAAAAAAGTTTACTTTTGTATGAGGAATTTAAGAACTCCTCTTTAATTCATAGGGCCCCATAGTTTTTTTGATATTACAAGTAGTTTTGGATTTTAAGCCGTTTGAAATAACATGATGACTTTGTAATTTTTATACGTTATGCAGAAAGTCAAATTTATTTATTTTTGGACTATGGAGAAAAAACGTTGATCGTGAGATCTATGGTGCCTTTTTGGACTATGGAAACAAAACGTTGATGGTGATATCTTTGAAGATATGCTAGTTGATAACTAAAGCTTATCTTTATTCAATAAAATAAAAATAAAGATAAAGATAAAGATTCAACTATTTTATTAAATAAAGATTCATACCTAATATTCATTGAAAAGGTACATCCAAACGTCATGTCATGGATGCGTCAAGAATGCAACGAAGTCCGTTCAGTCATCTTTTAATGAAAGCAATATTATATCTCGTTTTAATTTAAAAGAATTAAATTTAGTATTAAGTTTGATTTATTGAAATTAATGGAGGTTAATAAATTTCATATTTATAAAAGATTCATTTCATATAAAAAAATTTATTAATGCATATATTTTATGGGAAAATTGTTGTTACATAATTAATATGATAATTAAAATCTACATCATAAATGAATAACAAAGATTTTATCACAAAGATTTTATCACAGATCAAAATTAAACCCAATTTAACGGGAGAATAAATTTTAAAAAATTCATAAATTAACAAATTTGAAAAAATAAAGCCATAACTAAATTGCATCCCTAGAATTTTACCTTTAAACTACACAATACTTATCTTGATTTTATAAAAAAAAACTAAATCTAATTTAGCTGTATGTAACATTGTTTTCATTGAATAAGCATAATGAATTCTGGATTAATCATACTAAAGTCATAAATAATAAATTATTGTAATCACTACAAATTATAATAATTTTTATAATAAATTATTGTATTCACTATTAATTTAACAAATTATAATAAATTTGAAAAAAAAATTACTACCATTTTTTTAAAAAGAGTAAGCTAAACTCTATACTATTTGCACATTTCCAAGAGTAATTTTGATGGTTCAAATAACAATTTTAATTACACAAAATGGATTCAACCAAAACTGCCATTTCAACTATTTTTACCAAATTTTTGTCTAAAAACTAGTAAATATTGGATGTAAGTGATATAGATTTAAACTTACACCTTTTTAAAATATTTTTTGTTTTAACATGAGAACAGCAACCTCCCAAAGATATATCCAACAGCCACTTGTGAAAACCCACCAAGGTGAGCCTCTATCCCAGGGATCGCCTAAAGTATTAACAAACCTTGATTTTTTTTCAAAGTAGTGTAACCTCGAGAACATAACATAGGACGTGGGTTCCATCCCGGCCGGGTAACCCGCCTATAGCAGGGGCGTGGGATAACTAGCACTCAAATCGCCCCTAGTGAAGATCGAAAATTTTCCGGAGGCAGAGTTCCACCCCTTCTCATTATTTTTTTGAAATTTCAACAATCTAGGTCGTCTTAAAATGGACCAAAACCTTTAGAGACATAGTTCCATGGCATAGTTCAGCATTAAATAGGGTGGAACTAGGATTCCGCAGGTTTTTATAACCGGATCTAAGGAACAAATCGCCATAAAAGCAGGGCTATTTGAGTGCCAGTTATCCCAAGCCATAGCAGGGGCAAAGACTAACCATTAAACCCCAGAACATTAAATTCAACGGCTCAGTGATTAGTGACCGTTAGATCTGGAGATTCTCTAGATCTAACGGTTACTAATCACTGAGCCGCCAGATTTAATGATACTTTGTGATTAGTCTTCGCCCTAACGGAGACACATTAACAAACCTAAACGAATGTCATTGCTCTGACATTGCGTATGCCTTCATTTCACGTAATCCATCTCATTCCTGCACGAGTTTTTTTCAGGAGACTCATTCCTGCACGAGTTTTGTTTTTCAGGAGACTCGTTCCTGCACGAGTTGCGTATGGCTTCATTTCACGTAATTCATTGTAGCTGATTGAATAATCTGAATCTCATTCCATTCCTCGCGTTTTGTGAAACTTATATACAGCCTTTGGGTGATTGTACTTCGTATAGCTTTCGGGCCCTCTCTCGCATTGTTTTAATTTGTTCTTTTTGAAGGAGGCCTGTTGTTATTATTCTCACCATTGTATTCAGATATAAAGCCTGCCAACGAAGTGAAATATGGAGAACCCTTCAGAAGACTCCATGCAAACAGTTGCTGCACGGGCACCGATCACTGCACAGCGCAGATTGAACATCAACCTGCAAGAGCAAATGCCAAAGCCATGTATGCACTATTATTAGGCTAATACATGCTTGATTAGATCCAGTACAATTCCAGATTTATTAATGAGTTCTTATCTAGGTTTGCACTGTGAGTGTTTTTATGCTTTCATAGATTCACAAATCCCAAATTTATGAATGAATTCCTATCTCCGTTTGCACTTTGAGTGTTTTAATCTGTTACTATGGATCTATGCCTAATCAATGGATCATCTTAACCAGCGTTTTAATCTGTTATGAAAATTTATAGCTAAGATGGAACTTTGAGGGAGTATAATATGTTATTACATTCATAGCTAACATGAATATATACCTAGTGCCACCATTGTTTGAATGTAAATAACCTGCATTCATTTTTCTGTGGTTTTTTTATGTAGATTTAGCAAGAGCTCTGGAAGCAGTGGATCCAGAGCATATCAATGGGTCCACGGATCACCATCACAACAACATGAGCGTTCTTCAACAACATGCGGCCTTCTTCGATAAAAATAACGATGGAATTATTTACCCTTGTGATTCTTACAAAGGTTGTTCATTCTTCATCTGATTTGTTTAACTGTTTGCCACTTTCCAGTAAAGCTCAGTTCTGTTAATCTGTGCCCTACTTAGCCAGGACGCCTGCTCTTTCTTTCTTAATTCCGCTCTGAGCTGCTCAACTGGACAGCGATACGTTAGAAATTGAAGGCCTGATTAGAGCAGTGGCTTTACTTTATATGTTCATCTATAAATTCAGACTTTATGAGTTAATAATTTGTTTTTTGAGATCCAGCTGTACTCAACATTGAAATATATATATGATATGATAGTTATGGATTTTGTTGTTTATTTATAACTGCATCATTGCAAACGATAATATAATATTTCTTTCTATCCAATTTTATGTAACTGTGGGAATTACGAGAACCGAAACCAGACTAACCCAAGTGAACTTGCAGGCTTTCGTGCCATAGGGTTCAATGTCCTATTTTCCTTTTTCCTGGCAGTGTTTACCAACCTTTTCTTCAGCTACTATACTCTTCCTGTAAGTATATTTTTGCAAGTAATTTTAACCTCAAAAGCCCTTCATTTTCAGTTTTGTCTGAGTTGGTATTGGTGTTGGTGCGCAGGGATGGATACCATCACTGAAATTTCCTATATACGTTAATAACATCCACAGAGCAAAGCATGGAAGCGACACAGAGGTGTACGACACTGAAGGAAGGTTCGATCCTTCCAAGTTTGATGCCATCTTCAGCAAATATGCCACAAAAGAGAAAGACAAGCTCACGTTCTCGGAGATCCAATGCATGCTTAAAGGCAATAGGAATGCAAATGACTTTCTTGGATGGTAATTAGTCTTTCTTTTTTGTTTCATTAATCCTTCCTGTGTACAGACCCACGAAGTGTGAGAATTTGTAAAATAATCTGACCAATCACATTTGAATTTTTGGGCTACGTAGGGCCACGGCGGAGCTCGAATGGATCGCCTTATACCTGATCGCCAAGAACAAGAATGGTGTTCTGGAGAAAGAAACCATCAGAAGACTGTACGATGGTAGCTTGTTTGAAGCATTGGCAGAACAGCATTCATCCCGCAAAAGACACTAAACATATATTATTACTTACATAAGCTAAAATAATGTTGAAGAGAGAGGATATCCTTGTTTCACTCAATATTACTATTAATTTTGACTTTCTTGCATCCATTTTATATACAGAAATTATCACGTATGTGTACTCCATTTTATTATATATTGGTGTAGAGTTATCATGTATGTGTACACCAATTCTACAATAAACATTTCACAAGTTGTTCTTCTTCACTTTAATTGAATTTCTATTTTTTATTTTTCATATAATATCTCAGCATAATCTTTAATCTTGTCAAGTAACACAGACCCAAAGTTTGGAATTCTCCAAAATCACACTAGTTTCAAAAAAACTAAGACCCAAAGTTTGGAAGTCTTCAACTATACAACAATTTACATAGCAAAAATCTTATTCTGTAATACCAAACAAACAGTGAGCAGATTGCATTGCATTTCAGTTAAAGAGCTCATCCTATAGCCTACCAAAAATGTGTATGGTTATATCCTCTCAAGTTTTTATTTTGAAAAAAAACTCGTAATATTATCTCTATCCTCTCAATAATATTGTATCCTCTCAAGTTGTAATGAGTAAACACAATCTTATCTCTATAGTTGTTTTGAGTTTTTTATTTGTAATAGTACATAATATTATTTGTCTATTTCTTTTTCTTCATAGAATGGTTGGAGATTATCCTACATTGATAAGGCAGTTGGTATTTGTGGAGGTTAAGTTATCATAGGTCACTTTTGAGGTTGAGGATGCGAGCCACAGGGATGGGAATTAAAGTGACCCATGGAGAATTAAAGTGATCCATGGAGAGTGGAAGATGACATATTGTTTTTCCATTCAATATTCAGGTTGGCCTTGGCCTAGGTTATAAACCCATCTTTGGAGTGGGGATTTCTTAGTTATATAAAAAGTAATAATAATAATGGCTAAAGATGAAACAAAAAAATTATAACTGAAAATATGAAAATCATTCCAAGAGAATAAATTAACAAAAATATGTTATTACAAAAAGTGAAATAAATTAGTTGTGTATGTATTTATTAATGTAAATAAAATATTGATGTCCAATAAAACAAAAACTCATGTTTTTAAAGAAAATGAAAAAACTATATTGTATGGGATTTTTTATTTTGCTTCAAGATTTTAAAAACTTTATTGATAAAACCATCTTTTCTTATAATCCAAATCAACTTGTTTTAATTCTACAACTAAAATTTTTAAGTAGATTCAAATTTAATTATTAAACTTAAATTATTAAGTGAAATTAACATTTCCATCTTCATATTTCATAAAAAAATATACCTTTCACAAAATAATTCAAATTACCTTATTTGCAAAAGAGCCTAGAAGCACCCGAAGGTTCTTTAGTCTTCCTATGGTTGTTGGTCAAGCAACTTAGTACCTAATGTAATAAACAACTTAAAACCATAATGGTGATGGCATACGTTTTTATGTGTTTGGATTTATGTTATATCTAGTTGCCGAAGATTATAGGATTTCTCATGAAAGTCATGAAATGCATCATTGACATCTTAATTTATTTGATAATGTTTCAATAATTTTTATTAAAAAAATATTTTCATATATATATAATAGAGCAAGCAATATTACTTATATTATTAAAATGATACAAGTTGATAGTATTTATATTATTAAAATTTTACAAGTCAATAATATTTATATTATTAAAATGATACAAGTCAATATGTTAAGATATCACTTTCTATATACACAAATTTAAATGATAAATACATTTCTTTAATAAAAAGGTCAAATTCAATTATTTATGTTATTACATTATTAAAATGATACAAGTCAATATGTTTAGATATCACTTTCTGTGTAAACAAATTTAAATGATATAATCCACTTCTTTAATAAAAAAGATAAATTCAATTATTTATGTTTTATCTATTTTTCCAAATTTTCTCTTTTATTTTATTAAAAAATTTAAATTAAATTTAAATTTAAAATGAAATCCTACAAAGAGAAGAATGAAAATGCTATTTTAAGCATTGGCTTACTGCACAAAAGCTTTCCTTTTGATCTATGCATGTTTGTACGTTATATTTTTAAAACATTTATAAATACAAAGAGAAAAATACTCACTTTAAACATAGTTTTACATGAAAACTTTCCTTTTTGACGTATGCATGGTTGTACATTTTATATATATATATGATAAATTCATTTAATACCAATCTTTTAAGTAATACTCAATTTGTTGATTCACTTTCATTTATGAATTATATCAATATCATAGATTTAAAACTAAAAAAATATTTGAAATATCATGATTTAATTAAAATAGATGAAAACATATATTTATTAATATTAAAAGAGTATATTAAATATCAAACCTTAATTGAAAAAAAGTGAGATGGAATTTTTTATTTTTTTTTAGTAAAAGTGAGTAACAAAAGGAAGTTTAATTTTGTTTGTTTATTGTTGTAATAATTTTGTAAACATTCTTTAATTGAAAAGAAGAATAATTAGAATGAGTAGAAAAAATATTTTAGGGTGTGAGAAGAGAAAAGTACTTTGTTGGCTAAATTTTAAAATAAGGTCCATCTTGGTATTCAACAAAAGGAGTATGTTGGAGTATAGGTGTTAGTATAATCAATTCTTGTAAGTAAAGGGAAAAGTTTCATTTTGAGCGATGTGTCATGATGAAAGCTTGTATAGGAATCCCATATTATGATAGTTGTCACATCTTACATCAAAATTATTTTCATAATTTTACTTTAATTATTATGCAAGTACTAAGTCATCAATTCACAACTAGCATCTATGTATTTGGTGAGTAAATGACATTGTATCCAAAACCATATCTTACTTAAGAGTGCTACATGTATTCAAGTATATTATAGTCATTTAACACCATAGAAAATTAACAATAGTAAAAATCATGATCACCATACAATATTAAGATAACGAAAATGTTAAAGGAGATATGCATTCTTTTAACCTCCAAGTTAAGTCAATACATCATCCATAGTCAATCTGCGACCTTGAGACCATAATAAAAGATAATACATTAAATGTTGAACGCATCAAGTGCACCGAGGGGGTGGTGGGGTGAATCAGTGCATCATATGTTTAATTCAATCATTCCATTATTTAGCATGTCACAATTATCACGTATAATAAATGTTTCTCTAATTAAATAATGATCATCACAAGTAAAAGACACCAAGAGTAAATTTTGAATATTTATTAGATCATCAGTACATCAGTTTCGGAAGTCACCAATCTTTGGTGTTCTCTGCACCAACTAAGAGGTTAGGGATCCAACCCTCGTGCAATCTACTCAGCTTGCTGACAGAATCCAACTTGTAATGAGGAATCCACTCCTCAGTGCAAGACACATCTTGTATAGTGAAGATATCAACCTCCACTAAGTGACACTAGTTAAGATTGATGCATAATTTGTCTCCATAGATCCTTCAAATTTGTTTCAAAAGAATCCTGCCACTGCTTCTTCTTACTACACACTTCAACCATGATTTTTAATTCTTCATTCATTGCTCAATTAGTTGGATGATGCTCATTGTATGTTGTAGATGGAAACTATCTTGACATCTTCATTATCAGTCAGACTCCAGAACAATAGAATACTCTTAGGTTACTTCATAGCTTCTCACTTACTTATAGACTTTCCTTTACTAAAATAGGTTTGTACTTCACCAAAATTTGCTTTTGTTTGTACCTTGCTAACTTATCCAACCGCAACGTGTGACTTGATTCTAAACTTGCCTCAATCTCTCCTACGGTATTCCATGTTTTCATACTAGAACTTATCCAACTGTAATATGTAGCATGATGCTATACTACCTCAATATCTACTGTGATCTTTCATTTTTTCATACTGTGACTTATTCAACTGCGATGTGCGACTTGATTCTATACTTGCTTCAAATTCTACTATGGTCTTTTACTTCTTTCGGACTGTAAATTACTCCAACTTATCCAATTGCGACATGCGACTTGATTATGTGCTTAATTCAAATTATGTTTCTTAATTCAAATTATGTTTCTCCTTCGAATCAACTAACCATTGATTCCCTTTCAAAAACCCCAAAAGTTAAAACTTCAGAATATCCCCAGTCGCACACCCCACCTCACAAAGTGCATTAATCCTCGTCTATTTATAGCTTTTCCTATGTCCACATGAGGGCCGACATGTTTGCTTCATTACCTTAATTTAGTCAATGACTATCCAAAGAATAAGGCTTTGCAACACAACAAGGGGCTTGTACCCCATCCTTCTTCAATGCTTCGGCAGCTTGTTAATTGTGTTATGCACTTCGACAAACATACTTTGGCATGCACACTTAGATGCGCTACTTTCTTCGACATATTGAGCGTTTGCACACTTTGACTATATGCATCTGCTTTGACATGTGTACCACTACGCACTTCTACTGGTAATTGTTGTGGGTGTCTTGTCACTATGTTTACATTGTACATCCTTGTTATATATACTTCTTCAAATTGGATTCAAAGATTCTCATAGACATCCTCAACATTCAGTCTAACAGTCTCCCATTTGTCATCCATGACAACATTAACTCCAACAATATCCCGTTTGACATCAATGAAAGCATTAATTCCAACAATCTCCCATTTGACATCAATGACAACATTAAGACCAACAATATCCCCCTTTGTCATTGATGACAACACTTTGACTCTTATGTTGTTATACTCTTATACTTTTGTGCTCCCACTTACAGTGGGAATCTGATTACTTATTGTTTCCTCCCCATATCTTAATTTCTCCGCCTTTGACATCAATGGCAAAGGCCTTTACATTCTGATTATGTGACTTTTTCACTGCTACTCCCCCTGAGCAAGAGCTCACTCCTAACACATCATGTTGTTTACTTGTATTGTTTGTCCCTTAGACAGTTCTTAGGATGTCGCAAGTACTCTTCCAAGATTGCATATCTAAATTGAGATTCGCTCTTCCGGATAACATTAACTCGATCCAGCATTTTAATATACCCATAAATGCGAGGAATTTGACATGGGTGACGAATTAACACAAGCGTGTAATCTTCATCATTAAAGAAGATAAAGAGGAAGTTGTCAAATCATTGATGAATGCAACCTTACTTTTGCTTCATTTCAATCTTTCCATGAAAATGCAATCATAAATTCTTTTGAATGCAAACAACATTGTTTATGAATGGTAATTAAATACATATCCTACCAGATTTAGTAATTGTATTTGAAATCCTTTGACTTTATGTGATTCTTCTAGGTACATTGGATTTGTGTTCTATTTTCCTAGTATTCATTTGGTAAACAATCATTTTGTTGCTTCAATTCCATTGGTGGTTGAGTCACAATGTTTGATCCTTTTCAACAAGTTAATTATGTGGCCAATCTTTTTGCGGCAATTTACTCACAACAAACAGAGTTCACAAACCTTAAGAGAAACTTGGAGAAATGGGAATTTCAAGTAAAAGAAGTTGATATTAGGGAGTGGTATGCTCAGATGCACATTAATCAGATAAATGATAAAGAAATTGAGGTTATGAAGAAACAAATTGATTAGTTGGAAGAGCGGCAAGGACAAATTCTATTTCTCTTGAAACAACTTCAGATAATGCCAGCACAACAAATTTCAATGGATGATCGTCACCGGATACTGAATTGTACAGGTCTCACTGCCGAATTTTGAACATTGACTTGAGCTTCAATTGGCAGTAAATTCTTCCTTGGTTCTATCATGATTTTGACTGGTTCTACAAATGTTAAAGTTGTAAATGAGAAAGAACCAGCAATTTTGTAAACCAATGCCATTTGATAGTCTTGCCAAATATGGCAAAAATTTGTACTTCTATTGAATCTAACTTCTGTGAAAGCAGTTCTTAATAAAATTTGACTGTTATGGATGAATTCATTCTTGTTCATATATGTAATGCATCTTATTTTGTACTATTTATAGATTTTCCAATTGAAATGTATGTAATTTCCTAGACAGCAGCTCCTATATCAATTTTAATTAGCTTGGTAGCAATGTGAATGGATCCATTATAGTTTTCAAATGTCTTCTGACTTTGATTTTCCTTTCATCTTCTAGGATCAGTATACTTTTTCCTTGGATTCATGCATTGTATATACTCTTCTTTTGAACTCAAGGACTTCATATAATATTCCAGAGATTAGCATGAAATGGAGCAATCTTTTGTTGCCTTTGTACTGTTGTCTTCTTCTTTGACAATACATACCATTGGAGTTTTTCTTATCCACATTTGAGAGTATGCAGACTTATCTTAATGCATCTTTTGATGTTGCACAGTATTACTTCTTCTTTTCATCCATAAATTATTAGTTTTCTTTAATGCGGTATGAGGTATGGTATTTGTTGAATGTCCTACTGAGCTTCAATAGTTTTGTGCTTTGTGTCCAAAACCATCACATACATAACATCTTATGGTATGATAATATTTTGCATGTGTCCATAGTGGTTGCACCTTAGACACTTAATGGTATTGTTGAACATTTTTCTACCATAATTCATACATTCAAATGCTCTATGTCCATATTCATAACAAGAAAAGCAATATCCTCTAAAGAAATTCCCATACCTGGACTGAACCTGCTTTGATGACCTATTCTGTTCTAGGTTGTCTTGATAGGACATGCTTGCCTATTGTATTTATTTCTAACTTATTTATTCATAGCTTTCCTTGTTGACTGAATTCTCACCATGATCTAGTTTTGTGACTTTGACTATTCCTTTTGTCCATCTCAACATGCTCTTATCATCCCTAGCCTTTTCAATTGTCTTGTCATATCCAAGACCGGTTTTTTCGTTTGGTGACCTTTGGTTGTTTAATATCTCATCAAGGATTGATGAGCTATTCTTATGGTTGACATTTTCTTCCTCAATTATTCTACTTTTAACTTGATACTGCGACATGTACCTTCTTCCTTTGTTAGATGACTTCTTAGAACTTACTCTCTTCCTTTGACTTCCTCAAGTTGGACTTCCAACCCACTAACCAATTTTCTTGAATCTTCCAGAGCTTCTGAATTTTTGTCATTTGACTTTTTCCTATTTTCTTTTGTTAGACTAGCAATTTCTGCTTTTAAGTTTATGATTTGATCTTCTTTGGTCCTTAAGACTTGTGCACCTTAAATCTTCAAGTCAATCATTGATTTAGTAACTTCTTCACGCTCTTCTTGTTCCTTTATTTTAGACTCCTTAAGCACTTGCTATAACAACTCATTTTTCTTCTGAGCTCTTTCCATTTCTTTTAAAATGCACATAATTTTACTTTCAAGAATATCCAAGTCATCTCTTGACACCTCAACATATAACTCATATTCTGACCCTTTGACCTCTTCTAGTGCTGCTAAAACATCTATCTTAAGCTTTCTATATCTTGTTCTTCATCCATAACAGATCAATTATCCTCACTACTTGAATTAGTGCGGCCTGAATGTCTATGAGAATACATACCTTCATTAATATTATGATCGATTTCTACTTCTGTTGATTCTAAGTCTTGCATTTAGTCTTTACACAAATTATCTTCTAGACTGTTCACTTTGTCATTAAAAAGATTCTCCAGTTTGAGGCATAATTCTTTAGCAGATGTGCACTATCCCATTTTTTCTTTGACTTGATTTGATAGGTTTTCGAAGATCAAGGATAATTTTAGGGGCCAAATTTATTCCATGGGCTATTTTCCATGTTTTTTTCCAAAAAAACATTCGTCAATTTGCATTTTTTGAAGCCCCATTTCACCCAATTTTGATGGGGTCAACTTTTTTCACTCTAAAAATCGCCAAATTATTATATAAACTATATAAAATCCTTGTAAATTGAAATAATTTTAGAAAAATATCGTCAAATATTTATAGTTGACATTTTAAGAATTGGTAATATTCGCCAAGGTTTATACACTTTTAAATAAGTATGGGTCCTTAAAATTATCCCTGTCGAAGATGGCCATCATTGTTATTGAGTCATTTTTCTTGGCTTCCCTTTTTTTGAAATTATTTGATTTTTTCTTACAGTCATAGGTTTGCACGCAATTGTCTCCCAAACACCTGGTCCTTTTGTTTTCAAGTATCCGTTCATTCTTCTTCTCTAAGAGTAGTCTATCCCATCGAAAAAAATAGCTTCAGTTGTAGTCGACATTGGTTGCCCATCCATTGTGTTCTTAAGGATCTCCTTCAAGTTGATTAGACCTGTGTGAAGGGACTTGCTCTGATACCAATTGTTGAACTCATCAAGTGCACTGAGAGGGGGTGTTGAATTAGTGCATCACATATTTAATTCAATCATTCCATTACTTAGCATGTCACAGTTATCATGTATAATAAATGTTTCTCTAAGTAAATAATGATCATCACAAGTTAAATACACCAAGAGGAAGTTGATCTCTAAATATGGAGGAGGTAAAGGTTATTTTAGCGGAAACTTAAATTGGAAAAAGAGGTGGGAATAGTAAGACAACCAATAATTATTGTGATTCTATTTTAGTACAGCCACTTAATTTTTGGACGGGGTGATAAGTCATAAGTTAAGTGTTATGAACAAGTTATATGTTACTTGTTCTCTATGTTTAGTTGGAATCACCTGTGATCTATACCTCAACTCATGTTACCTTCTTTAGTTAAAAGGGTTGATTGTCACTACCTTTTGTGCTATGTACAAGTTATATTTTACTTGTTCTATGTTCTCTATGTTTAGATGTAATCACTTATCGTCACTATTACCTTATTTAGTTAAATGGGTTGATTGTCAATACATGTTACCCATGCATGGGCTACAAGTTATCTATGCATCAGGGTCACAGGTTGAGAATTGGATCCATCCGAAACAGGGCTAAGTTGTGGGGTGTCCTAGGTGAACCTCGTCTTCACACAATCCTGGTTTGAGTACCTCTCATGTTGGGAAGATCATTCTTCCATTCCTGAGTAGTGGGGCGTTGTGGTGCATCCAAGGCGAACCTCGTCTTCGCACAATCCTGGATTGAGTAACTCACGTGGTGGGAAGATCGTTATTCCATTCAAAACCAAGGTTGGCCTCGGCCGAGTTTATAGACCCATCCTATGGGTGTCGGGGATTCTTCATCCTAAAGAAAAATAAGAATAAAACTAGCAACAACCACATTAATAATATTCATGTGTTCGGATACGCCAATAGGCGTAAATTTGGCACATTGATAATGCTTTTCCCTATAGTATGTGCCAAATTTATGCCTATTGACATATCCAGACACATTAATATTATTAATGTAGTTGTTGCTAGTAACGGGTGGACACATAGACATATCTCCAAAATATTAATAAATCAATATTATTTAATTTAAAACATTAATATTTAATTATAATATTATACCATGTTATAAAAAAGTATTATATTCATGACATATTGACATCTTAAAAATAATATAATTTCATTAAATATTTTTAAATTATTAATAAAAAATATTTTTAAATTAATTATAATATCATATTAATTAAAAATAATCTCATTAAATTTTAATATTAAATATTATAATTTCACTGAAACAACAACCACATTATGTTGA
The DNA here is from genome assembly GCA_027924585.1 of Larix kaempferi. Taxonomy (NCBI): domain Eukaryota; kingdom Viridiplantae; phylum Streptophyta; class Pinopsida; order Pinales; family Pinaceae; genus Larix; species Larix kaempferi. Next base: position 7,744,890 of record BSBM01000770.1, read on the forward strand.
TGATAAATAGGATATCAAAAGAAGAAGTATTAAATAAAAACTTATTACTAAAATAATATTTTTTAATTAATTAATATATAATAATTAAATATTATATTTAATTAAAATTATATAATCAAATATTATATTTAATTAAAATTATATAATAAAATATTATATTTAATTCAAATTATATAATCAAATATTATTATTGAATTATAATATTACAGTGTATTATAAAAAAAAATTATATTAATGTGTAAAAATATTTAAAAAATTTATAATTTAATTATGATATTATAACTATATATTAAAAAAATGATATGGTATTTAAATAAATTATTATAACCAATGTATTAATATAATATTAATATTTAGAGCCAAGGAAAATAATATTAATATTTAGTTAGTAATCATATTATTATATTGTATTTTTATTTTAATATTATAAATAAAAATAATATTACATAATGGTTATTATGTTGATTGCAACTTTTCTCAATGTTAATCATGGTTGAATTTAGTTAACCATGGTTGGCTTGGTTAGCCATGGGACCTGGTTAGCCATGGTCAAATTTAGTTTGACCATAGTTAACCATGGTTTCAACTTTAGTGAACCATGTTCAACTTTAGTTAACCATGGTTAACTTTATTTACCATGGTTGACTTTAGTGAACCATGTTTTAGTTTAGTTAGCCATGGTTTATTATATTTACCATGATTGACTTAAGCGAACCATGGTTGATTTTGGGTAACCATTTCTAATTTTAGTTTGACCATAATCAACCATGGTTGACATTAATGTGAACCATGCTTCACTTTAGTAAACCATGGTTGACTTTGGTTGACTTTGGTTGACCATGGTTGACTTTATTTTGACAAAAGTTAACCCTTAATTAATGTCCCAATGTAATGTAATCCTTGATGAACATCACAATGCAACATCACCCTTGCTAAACATCACAATTTCACATAACCCTTTATGAACGTTGAATGTCACATTGTTAATGTGTTGCATCTTGGGTTTTGTCTGCACATACGGAACACTTCAACAAATAATGGTTGACTTTGGTTAACCATGGTTGAATTCAATGAAGCATATTTGTCTATGCTTAACCATAGTTGACTTTATTTACCATGGTTGATTTTTTTGCTTACGCACGTTTTGTGTCTTATTTGACGATGGTTGACTTTAATGTGTCACATCTTGGCCATTGTCACAATGTGACACAACCCTTGATCAATGTCTAAATGTGACATAACCCTTTATGAACGTTAGAATGCAACATAACTCGTGATACATAATCATCAATGAATGTCGCAATGCGTCAAAACCATTAAGGAATGTACCATGGAGGAATGTCGCAATCCAACAGGATTGGTGAATGTCACAATGCGACAAAACCAATAAGGAATGTACCATTGAGGAATGTCACAATCCAATTTAATCATCGATGAATGTCATAATCCATTATAATCCTTATGAACATCACAATGCAATAAAACCATATTATGTAGAAAGGTGACATACTCTTTGATAAACATCGCAATGTGATATTCACAATCTGACAATAACCCTTAATGAATGTCACAATCCAACATAAGCCTTGATGAACGTCATAATCCAACATAACCCTTGATGAACATTGTAATGCGAAAAAAACATGGTTGACTATAGCGAACTATAGTTAACAATGGTTGACATTGGTTAGCTAAAGTTAAGTCATGGTTGACTATTTTTTAACCATGGTTGACTTTAATGAACCATATTTGACTTTGCTTAGCATGGTTTACTTTAGTTTCAGCATAGTTAAGCCATCGTTGAGTTAGTGTCAAGCATGGTTTACTTTAGTTTCAGCATAGTTAAGCCATCGTTGAGTTAGTGTCAAGCATGGTTGACTTTAATGAAGCATATTTTAATAAGTTTATGTTGCATTGCATTATCAAGATAAACATCACAAAGTGACATAACTCTTGTTGAATGTCACAAAGTGATAAAACTCTTCATTAATTTCATCTTCAAAAGACATCATCAAAATGCGACATAACCCTTGATGAATGTCACAATGCGACATAACCGTCGATGAATGTCATAATGCAACATGATCATTGATGAATGTCACAATGCGACATAACCCTAAATGAAAAACAACATCTAACATTAATGTATTAATGTTGCATTACATTATCGACATAAACGTCACAATGCGACATAACCTTCGATGAATGTCACAATGCAACAATAACCCTTGATGAATGTCACAATCCAGCATAAGCCTTTATGGACATCGCATTGCGACAAAACCACGGTTGACTTTAGTGAACCATACTTGAAAATGGTTGACATTAGTTAGCTAAAGTTAATTCACGGTTGGTTATTTCTTTACCATGGTCATTGTCGACATATTAGTTTTGTAAGATGAGACTATTTGTTAAGTCTCTTATAATTCTACTCATATACTTTTGCAAAACCTTTTCTTCACTTCTTTATATATATTATTTGCAAAACATTTTGCTTAATATAAATTATCTATGTCAAAATTAATTGTGAAATGTATGTTTAATATAATAGTGGTTCCCTTCGATGAATGTCACAATGCGACAATAACCCTTGATGAATGTTACAGTCCAGCATAAGCCTTATGGATGTCACATTACGAAAAAACCATGGTTGACTTTAGTGAACCATACTTGACAATGGTTGACATTAGTTAGCTAAAGTTAATTCGTGGTTGATTATTTCTTTACCATGGTTTACTTTAACGAACCATGTTTGAGTTTGGTTAACCATGGTTGACTAAATAGTTTCATCATAATTAAACCATCGTGGAGTTTAGTGAACCATGGCTGATTTTAATGAACAATAGTTGGCTTTAATGAATCATATTTCACTTTAGTTAGCCATGGTTGACTTTAGTGAACCATACTTGACTATCATTAACATTGGTTAGGTATGGTTAACTATGTTTGACCATCAGTGAAAAGATTTAATGATGGGTGTCGAATGATGGTCACCATGATGAATATTGGTTGACCATGTAGTTGACTTTCATGAACCATGGTTGAGTTCGGGTAACCATTTTTTTAATTTAGTCACAATGGCTAACCACAATTGGCCATGTTTGAGCAATGATGTTTGAATTCAGTAACCATATGTTGCATTGCATTCAACATAAAGATCACAATCCAACATAAACCTCAATGAATGTCATAATGTGATAGTAACCCTTGAAGAATGTCATAATCCAGCATAAGCCTTGATGAATGTTGTAATCCAACATAACCCTTTGAACATCACAATGCGACAAAACTCTCAAGGAATGTATCAAGTCAACATAAATAAAAATTGTGACATTCATCAATAATTATATATATATGGGTGTGTGCAAGAAGATGAGGGTCACTTTATATGCAATTGGGTAAATGCGAAACGCGCGAGAATTGTGTAAATTCACAACGCTCGTGCGTTATGTAAAACTAGGAATGGCAGGCTCCGAACCTGCCATGTCATTTAACATGCAGGATAGGATTACAAAATGCGCGAGCGTTATGGTGATACATAACGCGTGCGCGTTATGTATCACCATAATGCACGCAAGTTTTGGTTAATATAACAACAAAAAAACAAACGGAACGAGCCATAGAATGACGACCATGGCTCGGATCGACAAACCGTCAACTCAGTTGGATTCAGGACATCGGGATAGTTCTAGGGGTGCCCCTCTCCATCGGTCTCATGGCCAGCCAGTTGGTCGAGCCTTCTTGCACATCATCGATATCTCGGTCCAAAATTTATGTGATTTTAAACAGGGGATCATGAGCACCTTTGAACTAGGAAGAGGTAAAATGAGCTAGGTTGAGGGCAATAAATGTTGTATTTGTATAATGTTGCAAGGATTTTGTAATGTCACAAGGTTTTTCTCTATGCTCCGAACATGGAAGCCATTAACTAATTAACGCCAACGTTAAATGTAGGGTAAGCATCCCTATAATGCCATAAAGGAAAGAGTTCATCATTTAAAGCATCAACATACCAGATGTTCAGCCATCATCCAAGTGGCTTGCGTATGCATCTAGAGTTTAATTTTAATCATTAATGTCACGTCCTATTGAATTTTAATGGGTCCAATTCAATTTTAATTGGTCGATCCGAGCCACGGTCGTCATTCTATGGCTCGTTCTATACCCCTACGTCTTGAGAAAGTTGAAGCTGTAAAGCAACAGCTCTCTAGTATTCATCCTGAAGCTCTTTTGTTTATGTCTTAGATAAAGAAGCTCTCAGTTCATGAGTTGGAACATATCGATCTTAACAGGATTTATACAATCTTTTTTTTATGAGAAACTAACATTAGAACTTCTCATAGCAATGACAATGAATCCTTCATTTTGCATTTGTTAGCAGAAGAAGATCAATTTTCAACAAAACAATGTAGTTATTACATGTGGAGGCAGCGGTTTCCCATGGAAAACGAGTGTAGGGTTGAGCAGAGGAAAGTTGTTGGGAAATGGGCTATTACATTAGCTTTTCCAATGGGCGAGCGGCTTATAGAAGGAAATATGGCGGTTGTAGGTATCTATGCTTTTCTTCCGACGAAAATTGTCACAGGATTTCCATTTATAATACAGGCAGATTTTTTATTGGTTTTGTCAAGAGAAATATCATTTTCAATAACAAGTGGAACCAGGGAATCCTTCATTGTGTTCCATTAACCTTTTGTTCAACATTTCGTGCTCTGATAAGTGGTAATTCACCTCTATCATCGAAACGTTTATGTAAACCAACAGAAGCTCGGACAATACTCCCTGCTTTTAAACGCATTGGGGAGAAAGCAAGAGGACAAGTTCATCAAAGCGACTTCATTCATCTATATTCTTGTAATGTACACATAGTCCATCCTTATCTTGATAAACAAGAGTTTTATAATAGCCTGAATTTTTTGGGCGTGGTTATCTCCCTGTATTCGGTTGTTTGATTGGTTGACAAGCTTTCATGAAAATCTGTACGTTGAACTTCTTTGTTTTATTGCTGAAAATTGGAAGCGATTTCCAAGTCACCTGCAAAACGCTCCTTTGTTGAGTGGTTGAATTAGTATCCTAAAATTACAGAGCTTTCTATCTCAAAGTTTGTTGAGCGGCTCCTGGATGTAGTAGCAGACTCAATAGACAGTAAACATGTTATCACCACTGCACATTTTTTGCACTATTCATCTGCAAATAACTACGTCTGGCCCAAAAGGTGTCCCTGAAGGCCTTTTGGATGCGAGACAGAACGAGCCATAAAATGACGACCGTGGCTCGGATCGACAAACCGTCGACTCCGTTGGATTTAGGACGTCTTGGGAAGTGTCGTGTTGTATGGGAGACGGGAAGGCGGGAGGAGAAAACGCAGAACGCGGGAGTATAAAAGTATTTTTCTAATATTTATTCACACACAAAACGCGCGTGCGTTTCTTGAATATTAAAAAAAATCGTAGGTATTTAATACGTTTGGTGCACGGCTAAATAACACCTAGTTGCACAAAACACGCGCGCGTTTCTGTATTCATAAACGCGCTAGGGTTATTGAAATAATCAAAAAACCTTATTCAATAGTTTATTTAATAGTTTCTATGGGTTAGGAAGTTAAATAGGGATTTGGTGATGAGGATGATGATGATGATGACGGTGATGATGGTGCTGATGGTGATCGTAAAGAAGAGGATGATGATGATGATGATGATGATGATGATGGTGATGGTGATGATAAAGAAGAGGATGATGATGATGAAGATGATGATGAATATGACGATGAGGATGATGAAGATGATGGTGATGACGACGATGATGATGATGATGATGATGATGATGACCGTGATGATAAAGAAGAGGATGATGATGATGACGATGATGATGATGATGATGATGATCAATACCCAATCATGATGAAGATGGTGATGAGGATGATGATGGTGATGATAAAGAAGAGGATGGCGATGATGATGATGATCAATCATCAATCATGATGAAGATGAAGATGGTGATGAGGATGATGATGATGATGATGAAGATGATGATGAATATGACGACAAGGATGATGATGATGATGATGATGATGGTGATGATGAAGAAGAGGATGATGATGATGCTGTTGCTGGTGATGATGATCAATCATGAATCATGATGAAGATGGTGATGATAAACAAGAGAATGATGATGATGATGATGATGATCAATTATCAATCATGATGAGTATGAAGATGGTGATGAGGATGATGATGATGATGATGATGAAGATGATGATGAAGATGATGATGAAGATGATGACGAGGATGATGAGGATGAAGATGTTGCTGATGATGATGATGATGATGATGATGATGACGATGATGATGTTGAAGACGGTGATGAGGATGATGATGATGATGAAGATGATGATGGATATGACTATGAGGATGATGAAGATGAAGACAATGGTGATGAAGATGATGATGATGATGACAATGATGATGATGATGATGATGATGGTGATCATAAAGAAGAGGATGATGATGATGATGATGACCAATCATCAATAATGATGCAGATGGTGGTGAGGATGATGATGAGGATGAAGATGATGATGGAGATGACGAAAATGATGGAGATGATGAGGACGATGATGATGATGATCATCATCATCATCATCATCATCATCATCGCCATCATCATCTCCATCATCATCATCATCATCATGTAGTGGTAGGGGAAGGGGGATTAGGAGAGGGGGGGGGAGAGAGAGAGAGAGAGAGAGAGAGGTGTAGAAGCAAGGAAGAGAGAGTGAGAGAGGGGGGGTTAATTAGGGGTAAGGGGCTAGGATGGGGGTTAGCGAGGGGGAGAGAGAGAGAGAGATACTGAGAGGGCGTTAGTAATGGTTGGGGGGGGAGGGAGAGAGAGAGAGAGAGAGAGAGAGAGAGAGAGAGAAAGAGGAGAGGGTGTTGGTTGTAGGGACTGCGAAAGATAGATGGAAGGTGTGGTTAGAGGTAGGTGGAGGTGTAGTGAAGAGAGAGAGACTAAGAGAGCCCAGTTTAGTAAGGGCTAGGGAGAGAAGGGGGTTTTGGGCTAGGCGGAGTAGCAGGGAGATAGAAATAGTAAGATGGTTAGGGATGGGGGAGAGGGGGTTTACAGAGAGAGAGAGAGAGAGAGAGAGAGTGATGACGATGATGATGATGATGATGATGATGATGAAGACGATGACGATGATGTTGATGATGATGGTGGTGAATATCATGATTAATATGACGATGATGACATCTTCATCATCATCGTCATTGTCATTATCATCTCCATCTTCATCATCATCATCATCCTCATCGGCATCTTCATCATCATCATTGTGGTCATCATCACCATCATCTTCATCGTCGTCATCATCATCATCATCATCATCATCATCATCTGCGTCATCACCATATTCATCATCATCATCATCATCATCTTCATCACCATCATCATCGTCATCATCATCATCATCATCATCATCACCATCATCATCTTCATCATCTTCATCACCGTCATCATCTTCATCACCGTCACCATCATCATCTTCATCTTCATCACCATCATCATCTTCATCTTCATCTTCATCACCATCATCATCTTCATCTTCATCATCCTCATTATCATTATCTTTCTCTCACCCAATCTAACACTTCAAAACATAAATTTGTGAAGATTATAACGCACACGCGTTATGTAATCATATAACGAGAGCGCGTTATGTATCCACATAATGCTCGCACGTTGCTTATAACATTGAGCGCCATAACATTAAAATTTGAATTTAAATACAATGTGCACGCGTTATTTGAATTTAAACATAACGCACACGCGTTCTGGAGCGCCTAATCACCCACTCCTCCCGTGCCCGCGTGTCAGCCACTGTCCTATGTGGCTGGTTCAGACTTACCAAACCTGTGCTAGGGAATTTTTAGACCATAGCTAATTTCACATTTTCAACATTTTTTTGAGTATGCATGTTTTTCACCACTCTCTACAGCATGACATACCTGACCATTATTGACGAAATTTTAGGCATAGATAGAATTTTTTATGCAGATTCCAAATATGTAATTTAAAAAAAAATATTGAGATTTTCTATTTATTTCCTAATTTTCTTGTGTCATCACTCTGTTGGTCAAAAAACATATTGTTAGTGTTTATTCTGTAACTTTTTCATTTCACAACCATTTTTAAAAGAACTTGTATGCTCCACTAGAGGACACCGACCTCTACATGCTATAAAAAATCCAAGTCAAAATAACTACATTAATACCTTCAAAGGATGCACCCACATTTGACATACCGTTCTCGAGATTTGATCACTTACATAATTTAAAAAAAAAAAAAAAATTAAACATTTAATTTTGGAAAAATAGCGCTGCACTAGTGCTACGGGTTCTATACATGTCTATCCATTTTTGTATCCCGAAACCATCATTTAGGCATTGAAAGGCTACACCCACAAAAACATATACCTTAACATTTGCCAAAAAAATAAAAAGTGACTGTTAGAAAACATGAAACTTATAGCTATGCAAATTTTCAATACATAAAAGTTATATATTTGGAAATGTGATTCAATTTCCTACATTTCATCTTTTTTACTCAATGCAAGATATTTTGGGTAAGTATCTCAAAAAATCCAAGTAATTTGAGGGACGCGCCAAAAGTGACCCTCATTAACTTGCACATGCCCATATATATATATATATATATATATATATATATATATATATATATATATATATATTTCCAATTCTAATTCTAATTCTGATGTAGTAAATAATTTTACTATAATACCTTATCCATCTAAGTAGGGCAGCTATGCCATGATAAGTTAAATGCCCGTAAACCTTGATTTTGCTACCATTATAATGTTTATGGTGTATAATATCATAAAGGATGTTTCTCATTTCCACCCCAAATTCTAAGATATAAACACTTATCACTGTACCAATCATAAGCGTCTAAACCAATGATCAAGTGTCTACTCTCAACATTGCCACTGGCGGGATCTTGTTGATAAGGATGATAATGAAATCAATATTTCCATATATAGTTTATACCTATTTTTTATTACACAAATAGGTGTTTTTATTTTAGAATTTGGGGTGGACTAGCACCTATGCTTTTCCTAGATTGCATGAGGATGAGACAAGTGTACTCTCTAGACTGATTCTATGCACTCGTTCCAAATTCAAATAAACAATTATAAAAAAAGAATATAAAAAATAAAATAAAAAATTGGTAGTTGATTCATGGATAACGCTTAGTTGGATGCATGGATAACAGGTAATGCAGAGTTTAAATAGAAAAATGAGAGAAATAACATATAACTTATTCATGGCACTTAACTTGTGATTTTAGATAAAAATTCATTGAAAATGTGCATACAAAAGTCCATGTCCTCTAAGCATCATGAATACTAACTAAGGCATCCTTGAATTAGATGTTAAGTTCTTTTTAATGAAAGGCATATTATACCAATAAATTTAGTAGTTAAATTTAATAAAAAAAATTAATTATTACATTAGAATAGTGAAGTGTTTTATAGTTCATTATGAAAGAGATATTTCAAAACAACATTTTTATATAAATTATAAAATTATGTAAATTATATTATAAAAAAACTAAATTTAATTAGATTAAACGTTTGTGTGAGTAATAATATTTCTTGTAAATAGTAATGATGAATGTTTAAGTAACATTATTTCTTTGAATAGTAATGATGAATGTTTAAGTAACATTATTTCTTTTGAATAATAATGATGAATGTTTAAGTAATATTATTTCTTTGAATAACAATGATAATGATTAGTGTGTAGATAACATTTTTTTTAAATAAGGATGACATTTTTTCTTTGAATAATCATAATAGTGAAAAGTAGATAATCATCCTCAAAATGAATAATGGATTAGGATAAATTTGCCATATTTAAAAAAATCATAAAAATAAAAATTCCTAATCTATCAATTACAATCTTTTTAAAACCATAACAACAACTACTCCAAGAAACTATATAAAGGTTAACTAAAACGCCCGGAAATGGCAGAAAGCAATTTTTGCCCAAATCACAATTTGGAGTGATCCTAACTCAAGTATAAATCAATGTCATATAACGAATATGATCATTTGCGTGTGGCTTCATTTCACGTAATTCATTGTACCGCCGGATTGAATAATCTCATCTCATTGCTGGCGTTTTGTGCTACTTATATACAGCCAGCCTTTGGGTGATTGTACTGCCTATATCTGTCGCCTCCGTCGCATTGTTTTAATTTGTTCTTTTTTAACAAGGCCTGTTCTTATTCTCTGCATTGTATTTAGAAGGCCTGTTCTTATACTCAGCATTGTTTTAATTTGTTCTTTTTTAAGGAGGCCTGTTCTTATTCTCGAATCTCAGCATTCTATTCAGAATTAAGCCCGTCAACGAAGTGAAATATGAAAAACCCTTCGGAAGACTCCATGCAAACAGTCGCTGCACGGGCACCGATCACTGCACAGCGCAGATTGAACATCAACCTGCAAGAGCAAATGCCAAAGCCATGTATGCACCATTATTAGCCAATAGATCCCAAATTTATGAATGAATTCCTATCTCCGTTTGCACTTTGAGTGTTTTAATCCATTAGATCCATAGTGACATAATTATAGTTCAGAAAGAACTTTCAGAAGTATTATATGTTATTGCCTTCATAGTTAAGATGAATGTATACCTAATGCCGCCATTGCTTGCATGTAAATAACTTGTACTAATTTTGCTGTGTGTTCCTCATGTAGACTTAGCAAGAGCTTTGGAAGCAGTGGATCCAGAGCATATCGATGGGTCCACAGATCACCATCACAACGACATGAGCGTTCTTCAACAACATGTGGCATTCTTCGATAAAAATAACGATGGAATTATTTACCCCTCTGATACTTACAAAGGTTGGTCATTCTTCATATGATTTGTTTAACTGTTTGCCACTTTCCTGTAAAGCTCAGTTATGTTAACCGGCTCGACTGAATATCGATACTTCAGAAATTCAAGGCCTGATTAGAGAAGTGGCTTCACTTTATATGTTCGTCTAGTTATTGCTCGCTTTTGTAATAGAATTCAGTTACGAAAGCAATAGTTTTTGAATTCTCAGTAAGATGTATGAAGAGCCTGAATGAGATACAGAAATTCAGGCTTGATGAGTTTATAATTTGTTTCTTGAGATCCATGCGTACAAATCTGAATTTTAATACATGATATGATAGTTATGGATTTTGTTTTTTATTTATAATTGCATCACAATTTCTTAGCAAACTTATTTCAACTATTTTTGGTCATGTGCAAACCCTAATATAATATTTCTTGCTTTCTATCCAATTGTGTCAACTGTGGGAACGAGAACCGAAACCAGACTAACCCAAGTCAACTTGCAGGCTTTCGTGCAATAGGGTTTAATGTACTCCTTTCGCTTTTAGCAGCAGTGTTTATCAACGTAACCTTAAGCTACTATACTCTTCCTGTAAGTATTTTAAGCATAGAAGCTTCAATGTATCACACTCTTCCTGTAAGTATTTTAATCATAGAAGCTTCAATGTATCACATTTCATTTTCTAGCTTTTTCTGTGTTGGTACTGATGTTCCTGCGCAGGGATGGATACCATCACTTTTATTTCCCATCTACGTTGATAACATCCACAAAGCAAAGCATGGAAGCGACACAGAGGCCTACGACACTGAAGGGAGGTTCGATCCTTCCAAGTTTGATGCCATCTTCAGCAAATACGCGAAAAAAGAGAAAGACAAACTCACGTTCTCGGAGATCCAGTGCATGCTTAAAGGCAATAGGAATGCAAATGACCCTCTTGGATGGTGAGCCTTTCTCTTTTGGTTGTATCATACATATGGATATTTATATTTTAGAAGTAAGGATGGAGTAGCAAGTATATTGTTTAAGATTGTTGCAATATAGAAAGGTGAAATAAGTGTAGGTTCAAATTGATTTTATGGGGATGGTTTCAAAATCTAAATAAGTAATTATAAGATAACAAGCAAGCAATCTAGTAGATAACTACAAACCATTTAACTAAAAGCAATCTAGTAGATAACTACAAACCATTTAACTAAAAGAAATGGTAGTTTTTTTACCTATACAGAAACCATGAAATATGAAATAATCTGACTATCACATTTGAATTTTTGGGATACCTAGGCTGGCGGCGGAGCTTGAATGGATCGCCTTGTACCTGATCGGCAAGAACAAGAATGGTGTTCTGGAGAAAGAAACCATAAGAAGAGTGTTTGATGGTAGCTTGTTTGAAGCATTGGCAAAACAGCATTCATCTCCCAAAAGACGCTAAAAATCTACTTCTGTAATGTTGGGACAGGAAAATAAAGGCATGCTACTCGGTCTACCTGATCGGATATCACCCAACCTCGTTGAACTAGAAAATAAAGGCATGCTGCCAGGTCTACTTGATCCGGTATCAGCCAACCTCGTAGGAAGGTATAGAAATGCTTCGTAGGTAGTTCATTGCTGAAGCAATGATCAGGATTAAATTAGTTCACTTCAAAGTTTTAATAATAAGAATTATTTCTACCTTATGTTTAGATGTTAGAATAGATGTTAGAAGTTGGGGTAGCATAGTTATTATGTTTTTTTTACATTAAGATGGGGCAAGTGTTTTCTCAAAATTGATTTAATGGATATCTTTCCAAATTTTAAATAAACAACTATAAAAAGATTAAAAAATAAGTGGTAGTCAATGCATAGATTACAAATATCAAACAATCCATGACTTATTTATAACACTTAACTTGTTGATAACACTTAACTTGTAACCTATAAATATTAACCCACAACAACTTAAATAAATGTAATAGTATACTTTTCAAATTGTTTTATTATATAAAAACCTTTAAATTATAAAACCAATTTCAAAACTTTAAAAATTAGATCAATCTCCTCACCACTAAATATGATTTTTTGAAAAATATACTTATGCTTTACCAACAACACAACATCATCTACATAAATTAAAATTAATAAATGTAATTTTTTATGCTTATTTCTCATTCACAATCTTTTAATTAAATTGAAAATAAGCTAAATAATATTGGAGAGGATATCCTTGTTTCATCCAATATTATTATAATATTGATTTTGACATTTTTTCTTCCATTTTATCATAGATGGACCTACAACAATTATCATATATATGTGTACATCAATTCTACAATGAACATTCTATATAAGAAGAAAGTTGTTCCTTTTTACTCCAATTAAATTACATAATATTATTTAGAGTTGTTTTGAGCTTTTAACTTATAATAGTACATAATATATTTATTGATTTTCTTTTCTTTTTATTTAATGGTTGAAAATAAAAAAAATAAAAAACTAAATATTATTTTTGAAAATTTAATAAGAGAATAAACTAATTATAAATGAGATTTTCTTATATAAAAAACTAAATATTACTTTTGAAAATTTAATAAGAGAGTAAACTAATTATAAATGAGATTTTCTTATTACTTAGGTGGAGAAATTACTTGTGTATGTATGTGATAATGTAAATAAGATAACTTTGGAATAAATAAATAAATATTTTCAAAGAGAATGAAAGGACTGTATTGTATGATTTACTTATTTTGCTTAAATATTTGAAAATTTCCATTTCCTATCAAGTTGATCTAAAAATGATAAAGAAAGTTAAGATATTGATATAGTAATTTTTTTTTATAAATCTAAATCAATTTATCATAATTTTTATAAATCTAAATCAACTTATCATAATTCCATAATTAACATCTTTAAATATACTAAAATTTATATATTAAACTTATATGATCAAATAAAATTAACATTCCCACAATGTGTCATGAATGTACACATGTGACAAAGAAATTCGAGTGACCTACCTTACAAAGAGAGAGATTTATAGTAGATTAAGAGACTATGCAACCATGTTTAGTGGACTCTCCCTAGTGGTGGTCAAACAATTTAGTACATCATCTTTATGATATATCTACATGATATGAGTTTCCACTTTACCAAATGAGTGACTTAGAATTAAGTGTCTTATAAAGAGATTGGTCATAGAATAATAGATAAATTAAAGGGGCTGATGCAAGCTAATGAGGATCTCTTTTGACACATTAGATGCAATAAATAACTCGAAAAATAGGCATTTCTCAGCTTACATGGATATTTTGAGATACATAAATGATAAATATTGCTTTGAGTAAAAAATATTAAATGTAGGAAATTTGATGCAGGAGCATCCGACTAAGGCCAGCATGTGATCATTTTGTCACATGTTGTGGCTGGGAGTTGAACTAAGGAGGCCAGGAAATCTATTCGAATGTTTATTTAAGTAGATAATTATTGTTAGATGGTATTGTTGTCAATTAAAGAGTTTGAATAGGAATAAAATGGCTAACTACAGCTCCCTATGAGGAGACTAAGCCATCTAGTTAAGTCGTTACAAGTTTTAGGAGTTAGTTAGCTAAATTTAGAAAGAATTCTTGAATTTGTGGAAGTGTCTGTTAGGGCAGAATCTTGCCAGTGGCAGTTCGAGAAAGAAAGGGGAGTTAGTCGAAAGAGAAAAATTTTGTAACTCTCGGAAGAGAGAAGGCCACGGAGAGGAAGAGAAAGGCCATAGAAGAGGAGGAGAAGAGCTAGTGGATGGACCATGTACAGCAGTAGAGTAGCAAGATCTGGTGCATTTCACAAATTTTTCAATCAATGGAAAAGAAACGGAGTCTTATGTTTAAACTGTGTGTAACTCTGTGTATTTGAATGTATGGAATTGATGATTTTAACCTGCAATAGGTTTTTTATTGAAAGCACTATGATTTTGATAAGTTTCATTTTTGTGTGTGAATTTACTGCCGTAGAACGAGATTGAAATATCGTTAATGGTTATGTCGTTGTATGAGATTACTTGTAGAGGGAGGACGAGATTGAGGAACTGAAGTTCCTATGAATTTCAGGAAACAAATGCATGGAGAAGAAGAAAACCATCACTGAACTTGCATCCCATTTTCTAGAGAAACGAAGACGAATTCAGAGAGTCTGCGATCTGGGTTTTGTGCAGAATGGGGTCTATTGTGTGACTCGCGAGTTTTTTTTCGCTAAAATCCACGGTTGAAAAGATTCGTGAGGTTTTCTGATCTGCATTTTGCAGAAGTGCGTGAATAACGTTTTGGGTGGATCAAGTGTGAAAGATAATCGAGTTCTAAAGAAAGAAGATGAGTGCCATTTGGTTACTGTAGCATTTTGGTCATAGATAAGGACTGGAAGAAGAGGTTATTTCTCATCATTAAGGCGGGGCTCTGAGGGGCCCCGCACCAATTTTGGTATCAGAGCAGGAAAAGGTTCTTTGGGAAGAACAAAGAAGAACTCTGCAAAAAAGATATTTGTGGATAGTGGCTTGTGAAGAATTCACAACAGAGAAGAAATTGCAGAAATCAAGAAGGGTTTCATCCAGGCAAGGTTAAGGAAGTTTGGTAAGTGATTATGTCTTGTCATTTGATTGTATAAGATAATATGCATGTATTCTTGGCAGTAAATAGCTAAAGGGAAAAGTATGATAGTGAATCATAGCCTCGAGGATGTGAAGGAGAAGAGCAAGCAAAGCTCTTAAAGAAGGGGAAAAGATTCAGGAATTTCAGCTAGCAGGATTGAAGAAGTTGCAGCAGTGTTTTGGCTAAAGCAGATACTGGTAAGAAGTAAGAGTCAAGGATTTCAATATTCATTGGCTTTCATATGAAGAGATAAATTGCTTGCAGGTGAAAGTAAAAGAAGATTGTGAATGAATTAAGGCAGCAAAGTGTAGTGCTGGAGAAGGAGACCAACTGTAGCTCTCCAAGGAAGGTGAGGAGTTGTAAGGCAGCAACCTATCAGCTTGAAAGCTTAAGAGAAAGAGTGCTCAAGGGAAGGTTCTGTGTGAAGAGCCAAGAAGAAGCAGAGTCACAAAGAGATGACTTGGGACTGGGAACAAGTGTTGTACTTGTTTCAAAAGTAAAATAGGTTGTTTGCAACTCACAAGGTGGAACAGGATGAATCCACAGAGGAAAGAAGAGATGACCATTGATGGTTGTCTTAGAGGTTCAAGGAGGAGTCACAATCAGAAAAGAAAAACCAACAAAGATGCCAGTAGAAGGCCAAGCATGTGAAGACTTGGTGTGGTATCTACAGACAAGTTAATGGAGTCAGCTTGTAGTGATGGATTGGTTGTAGTCCATGATTAACAAAGGGGGGTTCATGAGGCAAAGAAGACTATGGTTGTTGATGATCATAGTGAAGGTTCGGAGAAGGGCCATAGAAGATCAAGTCAGGAAAATCTTGATAGGGAGTTGGCTGAAATAAAAGTGCAGCTGGAAGTAATGGAAGAGTTTGTACAGAGGAATATGGAGGACCAAAGGTATGGCTGGGTTCTTCAGAGGAAAAGAAACAAGTGGATTTAGTTACAAAGGAAACTTAAGTATGATACAAGAGTTCAGTTGGAAGAAGAACTCAGAGAGGCTGAGTTGCGGCAAAGAATGTGTGCTGAGGAAGAGGTTTATCTATGTGAACCTGAACAAGGATTTGCTCTTGATGAGAGTAGTGATGAAGATGAAGACACGAGATTAGATGATAGTTTCATGGATCCTTGGAAGGATGAAAACGAGTTAGAAGAAATGATGTATGAGACCACAAAAGAGGGCTTGAAGCCTTATAATTTTGAAACTAATAATTGGTGTATGTATGCAGGTTTTACAAATTCGAAATATGCTGAACAATCACTTGGAACTGTCACACAAGTAAAGAAGAAGATGGTTGGTTGTGGCCATGAAGATTGCTTAGGGATGGGTAATAAAAGACAGTTTATTGATGTTGTCATGAAGATAGGAAGACGGATAACCACTCATGTCCATACGAGGAATATAGAGAAAGATTACAGTCGGGTGAATAAGAATGTTCAGCTGAAGGACATGCAGATTACAAGTCAGAAGGGAAATGATAAAGAGCTTGTTGATATCAGAGAAAGACTAAGTAAACTAGAGAGACTGGTTCAGGAAAGAAATGAAGATGAACATTATGGATGGGTGATGAAGAGAAAGAGAGTGCAGTGGTTTACATTACAGCAGAGGAAAAGACTACAGTCATTAGTCTTGAGGAAGGATAGAGAGATCAAGAAGGCTGAGCTGGAGCAAGGAAAGATAATGAAGAAAGAAGTATATTCATGTGAACATGAATTAGAAATTTTGCTTTGGAAAACCGATGAAGTGGATATACAATTCAAGAAGAACTTGATGATGTGTTTTGACAATGGAATTCAGCTGAAAGAATTGATGCTGAGACCATCTAGAGAGATCTTAGAATCACATGATTTTACAACTGATGTTTTGTGTGTAAATGCAGGGAATACTGAAGCAGGACAACTATCTCATGTTATCATAGAAGATGAGAAAAGCAAAGCTCAGGCTTTTCAAGATCAGGAAGAATATTTTTATAATCTTGTGAGAAAGGAAAAGGAACAGTTACTGAATACTATTGTGGAAGACTTTGTAAATATGGGACAGTCATTGAAGGTTAAAGTTAAAGAAAAGCAACTACTTAATGTTGCTACTGAAGACTTTGTGGGTGATCATCAATTTTTGAAGGATGTTAACCTTGAAGACAATCAAGATAAAGAAGGTTGGTTGAAAATAAATACAAAGGAAGATAATGATAAAGAAAGTGTAGAGCTTTTGGAAGAAGTTCCAAATGACATGACAGATTTGTGGCATGAGCTAAGTCTCTTCGAGGATAGACTAGCAAAACAAAAAATGAACATTCAGATTGTGAAATTGGAACTGAGTGAAGATGAGGAGATTGTCATCAATGACAAATCTGGAAAAGAGGCAATCAAGAAATCTGAATTCTTGAGAAAATACAGTGAAGACTTTGTGTTCGAAGATTTGTCAAAATTTGATACAAATCTATGTGTGGAAACAATGAAATCTGAAGCAAATTCAAGACAGGAAATTGGTTTTGAAGATCAAGTTGGAATGGAGAGAAGTGAAGCTTTAAAGTCTCACAATGATAATGAAGTTATGTTGTTGCAGTATAGTGATGATGAACAACAAACTGTCTAGTGATGATGAACAACAAACTGTCTTGAGGAATAATGAAGAAGATGGAGCTATAAAGTATCCTTTTATACTTGAATTAGTAAGTGAAGCAGAGAAGGTGTTTGATTTTAAGCAATACAATTTTGCTGGGGTAGAAGAAGAGGGTAGAAAAGAAGCAGAATGTTATGATTGGCATAATGATAGTACAACATGTGAAAGACATCACATGAGAGTCAAGTTGCTGAGATATTTGCTGAAGAAACCTAAGTATGGAAGTGAAATTAAAGCTCAGGGACAACATATGCATGTTGCAGAGGAAGGTGTCCTCAAGGACATTAAGGATGAAAGGATGGTAGAGATAAGCCTGCCAACGAAGTGAAATATGGAGAACCCTTCCGAAGACTCCATGCAAACAGTTGCTGCACGGGCACCGATCACTGCACAGCGCAGATTGAACATCAACCTGCAAGAGCAAATGCCGAAGCCATGTATGCACAATTTCTAGCTAATAGATCCCAAATTTATGAATGAATTCCTATCTCCGTTTGCACTTTGAGTGTTTTAATCCGTTACTAGATCCATAGTGACATAATTAACATGGATCTATGCTTAATTAATGGATTATCTCAGGTTTGCACTTCGAGCATTTTAATCTTTTATGAAAATTTATAGTTCAGAAAGAACTTTGAGAAGTATTATATGTTATTGACTTCATAGTTAAGATGAATGTATACCTAATGCCGCCATTGTTTGCATGTAAATAGCTAATTTTGGTGTGTGATCCTCATGTAGACTTAGCAAGAGCTCTGGAAGCAGTGGATCCAGAGCATATCGATGGGTCCACAGATCACCATCACAACGAAATGAGCGTTCTTCAACAACATGTGGCATTCTTCGATAATAATAAGGATGGAATTATTTACCCCTCTGATACTAACAAAGGTTGCTCATTCTTCATATGATTTGTTTAACTGTTTTCCACTTTCCAGTAAAGCTCAGTTCTGTTATTCTGTGCCCTACTTAACCAGCATGCTTCCTCTTTCTATGTTTCTAGAGGGTATTAACCTGCTCGACTGAATAGCGATACTTCAGAAATTCAAGGCCTGAATAGAGCAGTGGCTTCACTTTATATGTTCGTCTAGTTATTGCTCGCTTTTGTAGTAGAATTAAGTTACGAAAGCAATAGTTTTTCAATTCTCAGTAAGATTTATGAAGAGCTGAATGAGATACAGAAATTCGGACTTTATGAGTTTATAATTTGTTTCTGAATTTTAATACATGATATGATGGTTATGGATTTTGTTGTTTATTTATAATTGCATCATAATTTCTTGGCAAACTTCTTTCGGCTAGTTTTGGTCGTGTGCAAACCCTAATATAATATTTCTTGATTTATAATATGTGGGAACGAGAACCGAAACCAGACTAACCCAAGTCAACTTGCAGGCTTTCGTGCCATGGGGTTTAATGTAATCCTTTTAGCAGCAGTGTTTGTCAACGTAACCTTAAGCTACTATACTCTTCCTGTAAGTATTTTAATCATAAAAGCTTCAATGTATCACATTTCATTTTCTAGTTTTTTCTGTGTTGGTATTGATGTTCTTGCGCAGGGATGGATACCATCACTTTTATTTCCCATCTACGTTGATAACATCCACAGAGGAAAGCATGGAAGCGACACAGAGGCCTACGACACTGAAGGGAGGTTCGATCCTTCCAAGTTTGATGCCATCTTCACCAAATACGCGAAAAAAGAGAGACAAACTGACGTTCTCGGAGATCCAGTGCATGCTTAAAGGCAATAGGAATGCAAATGACCCTCTTGTATGGATGGTGAGTTATTCTTTTTTTTTTGTTGTATCAAACATATGGATATTTATAATTTAGAAGTATGGAGTAGTACTTATATTTTTATAAGTGTATGTTAAAATTGATTTTATGGTGATAGTTTTAAAATTTAAATAAATAATTGTAAAAAAAAAAAAATATAAAAAATAACTGATAAGCTATGTAGGATAGTTTATGATGTATAGGTAACAAACGTTGTAGTAGTAAGTATAGATAAGTAACAGTTGATACATGAATAACATACAATTTAGTAGACAAAGTCAAGATGGAAGTAGCCAAAAAGTGGACTATAATTAAAAAAGAATATAAAAAATAACTGATAAGCTATGTATGTACTATAGCTTATAATGCATAAATAACAGACGATGTGGTAGTTAGTATGAATAAATATCAGCTAATACATGAATAACAGGCAACCTAGTAGACAGAGTCAAGATAGAAGTAGCCAAAGAGCGTGCTATAAATAAAAAGGCCATTTATACTGTTTTCATTATTTGGAAGATGGGCTTCTGGAACCCAATCTGCGCAGCTTTATCTTTACTGAGACCTAAAGCCTATTGGCAACCTAGTAGACAAGTACAAATCATTTAACTAAAAGAAATGCTAGTTTTTTTACCTATATACAAACCATGAAATATGAAATACTTATATTGAAATCAAAAAGTATAAAAAAAACTATGATCAGATTATGAGTAAATGCTTATATATACAGGAAACATGACCAAATCCTCATACTTACAAAAACAGTTTCTCAAAAAGCTGCTACAATCGAACAAAAACTGGTGCTCAAATAAAACTGTCACTGAGACTCAAATACTAAAGAAAGTTATACTTCTTCACTTTAATTGAATTCCTATTTTTTTTATTTTGTCCCAAGTTCTTTTCCACCTGCTAAAAATATTTATAATATTTTTTAAAATCATTATATTTTCATATATTATCTTAGCATAATTACGCAGTAGGCGTTTCACCATGGAGGTCCATAACCTCCACGTCAGTTAGATTCCTCGCTCATGGAGCGAATGGAATCCTGACACGTGGATGGATATGCTTCGCCGCGACTGCCTGCACTAACGTTATTCGCATGGGAGTTGGAAAAATATCACATTGATATCATTCTCTTTATTCCGCGGCAGGTTGCTCCATTGGGGTAGTTGCAATATCAGCCCTGATCTTAACTTGTTATGTAAAGAGGAGAAAAACACAGAGTTGCAGGTAACGTTAGTTCAGGAATTCCATTAATAAATTCTCTTGTCGACACTAAAAAACGAAAATCAAGAACTCGCAAAGCTTAAATCATTGATCATTAGGATTTATAGTAATAGTAAACATTGCAAAGCTTCATTGTTGTGACAGAAGCTGCCCCAGCTGTTGTATATTCTTATGATAGAAAGAATATAGTAGCTGCTTCATAGTAGCATATGCTAAAAGAAGATAGCAAGAGCAAATCTCTTTTGTGATAGAAGCTGCCCCAGCTGTTGTATATTCTTATGATAGAAACTACAATCTATGTGTTTTCTGCCAAAAAGTATGCCGGCGAATCTCGGCGAGTTGGCCCGAAACAGCGGCAGAACTTCCTGAGTGGAGCCGACATGGTCAGCGAATCTGGCCAAGTTGCGCCGAAAAAAGTTTGCGGAATTTCAAACAAAATTTCTAAGTATTTTTGAAAATTTTCTAAGTGTTTTTGTTTGGTTGTTTCGACACGTTTTGGCGAGTCTCATGGAGTTGGGCCGCAATGGTGGCAAAACTTGGCGAGTTGGGCCGAAACAGTGGCAGAACTCGCTGAGTGGGGCCGACACGTTCGGCGAAACTACAATCTATGTGTTTTCTACCAAAAACTGTGCCGATGAATCTCGGCGAGTTGGCTCGAAACAGCAGCAAAACTTGCTGAGTGAAGCTGACACGGTCGGTGAGTCTGGCTAAGTTGCGCCGAAAAAAGTTTGCGGAATTTCAAAAAAAATTCTAAGTATTTTTGAAAACTTTCTAAGTGTTTTTGTTTGGTTGTTTCGATGCGTTTCGGCGAGTCTCTTGGAGTTGGGCCGCAATGGCGGCAGAAATCAGCGAGTTAGGTCGAAACAGTGGCAGAACTCGCTGAGTGGAGCCGACATGTTCGGCGAATTTGGCCGAGTTGCACTGACAGAGTTGCGGAAATGCCCACGGAAAAGGAAGAAAAATTTCAAAATTTGTCTAAATGTCTTTCGGTGGAAGAACTCGGGGAGTTGGTCCGCAATAGTGGAAGAACTCGGCGAGTTGGTCCGAAATTGCAGCAGAACATGGCAAGTTGATCCGAAGCGGTGGAAGGACTCGATGAGTTGGCCCAAAAAAAATTTCTAAGTGTCTTTCGGCGGAAGAACTTGGTGAGTTGGTCCGCAACGGCAGAAAAGATAGATGAGTCTGCCGATCGGAAAAACTTGGCAAGTTGGTGCGCAACGGGTCGGAAGAGAATGGAGAAGTCCGCCGAAACAGGGAATTTCATTCGTTTTCCAGGGAGATTTTTCAGGTGCCGAAAGTTGAAAAATGCCATGGAACTTATGCGCCAGATTGCGCGAAATCGAAGGATTTACAAAACAAATAAACAAAAAATGAGGGCGCTACCCTCGACCCGCCCTGCAGTGGCGCGCCACAAGGGGGCAAGCCCCCTTGACCCCGTCGTCCCCTGGAGACAGTCGTTTAAAGTGTGAAATGCATTCTCTATGCTTGGGAGGAGAACACGAGGAGAAGCAGGAATTGCATAGAAGGTCGTGGAAGCCTTATTAAGAGTAATTGGTTGTAATGTGCATTACAGAAGACCAATGGGAGCAACAAGGCAATGTTGATAAGAGGGAAATTCCTCACCTTAAACTATTTATGTTTATAGCATAAGAATTGCATGTTTGGAAAATAGCAAGAATGAATGTCATACACTTGTGAATATACTGAATTGCTAATTCATGGGAAGATCATAACTAATGATTGCTTGTATGCTTGGTAGGGAAGCCAAGAAAAGGATCAGCTATGATGTGGAGGAGGAACTCCATGTCATGATGAGGAATTGGAAAGGGAGAATTCCTTAACTCCTCTCTTTCTATTGTGTTTTTATTTCCTGAGTTTTATATACTGAAAATTATGGCATAGGGATGCTGGAAATACAAGAGAATAATGCATATGAATTAGTGGGCATGATTAAAAGAGTTATTGCATAATGCATGTGAATTGCTTATGCATGAGCATGATGTTGCATACTGATAAAGGTAGTGAGGTTACACATGCAATAGCCCATTAATGGTATCCCCTATGATTGATGACTATTAATGTTGTTGATAATGGTTGTGGGAATCAGACCATATAAGCATGATTGAAAACGCAAGAGATTAGATAGATGAGATGAATATGCACTAGATGGCATATAAATAAACATTGCATGATGCATGTGAAAATGTTTGTGCATGTATATGATATTGCATATTGGTAAAATAGTGAGGTTTTACATATGTAATGAACCACTTAAGATAATTATTGTGGTTTCTAATAATTAGTTGTGTTCGCATTGGTTGTAGGACCAAAGACAATTGAAGCATGGCTAAGGATGTGGATGATGTTGTTGCATATGACCAACAACCTTATGAGGAAAGGATGGTGCAACAAATCTGTGATCATGAGATTGGAAAAAGGACTGTGAAGCCTTGGAAAGAGGCCAACTGATCAGGTAACATCAAGCGATGTTAATGACAGCCATGCAGGTGATGGTTATTTGTGCTTAAATCACATGAATGTTGAAAGTGGATTTGGTAAAGTCTCTTCAACTATGTTTAAACTATGTTGATTTGGTTTGCATGTAGTATTGAGTGCCTGAATGTGAATGTCAACCCACCAAGTACGGTGAGGTGCGGGTAAGTGAAGGCAGGGAGCCTTACACCCTATAGTTTCTTAGAAACTTCAATGCATTCATATGAAATTATATCATACCATTTGTGTATGTTGGTTGTGGGTTTAACAACCAAAGCAAGTGAGAACTTATGGTCCTGTTGTAGTGCATGCCATATGAGATAGGCATGGTTAAGCCATAATATTTTGGAATGCATAGTATTCATGAATTAATGCAAGGTTGTATTGAGGGGTTATGCATCGAGTGAATGCACATTAAAAGATTATGTAAATGTTGTGAATGTGCATGCATATGTGTGGGTGCACATGTTGAGATGCATTGTGTGAATGCATGGGTGTGACATATATATGTTTCAATGCAGTTAGATAATAGATGAAATGGTGGACTATTACTAATCATGAGACCATTTCATGAGCTGCTATGAATGCAAGAGAAGGACTGCATGAAAAAGGTAGACATGTGATGGGCTACCAGAGCACTCTATTGGAAGGACAGAGCTGCATGGAATGTGAAGTAATGAGTATTTACAGTTTATTGCATGGATAGTGTGACCGTGTCTTGCAATTTTATTGTGATAATGATGAATATATAGAAATGTATATATTTCATTGCATTTAAAATGTTAACAGCTGAAAGTGTTTGAATTATTGAGTGTTATAATTCTGAGATCACTTCAGTAACTGTTGTAGCAATGAAAAGATTATATGCATAGATACTCATAACGTGTTTGGCTGATTAAAGTTCAGATTTAAGGTAGAAAGGTCTTGCGTATGGCAATGAGGATAAGTCCATAGAAAAGACCGAGATCTACCATGTGCAGAAACCAAAGGTTATGAGAAGGTTCTCATGGTTGTAACTTATGCATGAAACAAATATGAAAATTGTCTGATTTAAGTTTATGAGAATAATCTCATGGTTGTAAATCTAATTTCTGTAGGAAAATAGATTTGTAGATTTCAGATTTGAGAATTTGCTTATAATTGTTAGTCACCGTTTGAGGACATGTTGTAGGTGGATGTTCATGTATGGTAGCAAGGGTAAAACCATAATGGACAAAGTGATACCACTTACAAGAGCCAAACGATATGAGGGTGGCCTCATGGTTAAACAAATCAATTTATGTAGGAGGCAGAATTGTAAATTCATGTTGAATTAATTATTAATGCTATTGATTGATTATGGAACAATCATATTTGAAGCTTATTGCTAAATATTGATGACTGTTTGGCTATTTGATAAGTGTGCCAGGATGACACATTGTAGGAAGACCATGTGTGATGGCCTGCAGAAGCCAAACTAGATGGGAAGGATCCCATGCTTTGGAAATGGGTTTCAGGTGAAACACCATTGTAAATATCGATAATGTCTCAACCGAACTGCATGTTGGTAAAGCATGTGAGTGAGACAATAAAATTATGCCAAAAAGGCATGTGTGGGTTATGGAACGTGAAAATATTGGGGTGGCAAACTAAAGGACTGTTCACTCAGAGAAGGGAGCCCCCATTCTTCGCAAATGAAGAAAAGATACATCTCTAAGTATTCTATAACCCTAACTAAGAATATACCTGTCTGGTTATTAGATTTGATATGCAGAGCATGTTTCATTGTTTCATTCTTATTCCAGACTACTTGAGTGTGATTAAGACCTACATGGCTCACATCGGAAAGGGATGCATACCTTTCAGGTGATGGGTTATGTTAGGGTTGTCAATATTGACTACAGCCTAAGGGAATGGATGCATTCCTGGTGTTTCAATACTTGATAGTGAATGTTATGAAATATGATTACAATTTTAGAGCAGCAATACTGATGATCCTGCTTATCCTTCTTGTGCTACCAGCTTACACAGATGCAATTTGGTGTTGCACGTTAAGAGGCAAAGTGAAGAAAGGGTGCTCAAGAGAACTGTATGGGAAGTGGTAACCTTTCTATGCTCACACTAAAGGACACTAGAAGAGATGGATAGACCCGAGGAGCTGTGTATAGATTGCCAACTGTGTGTACATATTATTTAAAAAACTTTTACTTTTATTTAAAATATTATTTATTTGATGATATTGGTTAAGGTCCAATAAAACTATTAATATAATGAATTTAAATTTATTTTTGGATACATCTCTTCTCATATTAAAAATGATGACCTAATATAAAAAAAAATGATATTAACTATTCTGATATTTGGATTTTTTTATGTTTTCAAAAGGAATGCCGAAAGCAAAATTTGATTTTTTTTCATAGAACTTATGATTTTGCAAGCGACCGTTTCGCAGATCTTATGTTTTTTTCGGCAACCAAGTTTTTCTGCCTCCAGCAATCACAGCACATCATATTTTTTTGCCCAGAGCATTTATTTCCTTTCGCGGTCGCTTCTTTTTTCACCGCCTGTTTCGCGTGTTTTATGATATTTTCTCCGACCAGCGGGATCAACCAATTTTTTTTTTGGTTGCTTCTCTTTCAACTATATTGCCGACTGTTTCGTGTGTTTAATGATCTTCTCTCTAACCAACAGGAGCCACCAAGCATTTTCCAATATTCTCTCTGACCAACGAGAGCGACCAAGCATTTTCCAATTCACAATTCACACTTTTTTAAAATTCAAATTCCTAGAGAAACATATCCATTCCTTTCAAAACCATATCGTGCTTAGTGATTTATTTCAATTTCCTATTGTTTTTTTTTTTTTCCTCGAAAAAAAAGCGTAATTTCATTTCATCCTTAAGAGTACGAAATTACATAGAAAGTCAACACTCAGATTGAGTGGATGAAGTCTTTGAGAACCAGTAGAGCCTATGTCTGAGAAAAAGAGTGATGTTCTCACCACGTGAGCATTAACATCCATTACATCGTGTATGAAAATAGCCGATAAGAGCGATATAAATATCAGAGAAGTTTACAACCTGTGTGGAGCGATTCGTTACAAAATCATGCAAGTAAATATATACATACAGTTGTGGATAGCTGTGTAAACAGTAAGTAAAATGATCTCCCAGAAAAACATAAAGGGCAAAATCAAAGTTCAGTCGATGAAAGGCCTGTGGTATAAATCCCTGCTGACCCCATCCAAGTATTCTGTAACTTTCCATAAGCCGGGCGCTAGTATCAGTCCTTCCTTCGAGGCTTTGTCCGCCTCTGAATTGTTTTCCCGGTAAACATGCCTGCAAATAAAAGTATCAAAGGTGTAAGAGACATTCTGAATATGTTCCAAAACCCCAGCAATTTTCCGATTGTTGCACTGATACAGTCCATTGACCCAGTTAATCACATTCAATGAGTCCCCAAATATAGTAATAGTTCTGACAGCTTGTTCCATAGCAAAAGAGAGTAAGAGCTTAAGACTGAGAATCTCAGCCCAGTTGTTGGTTCCTCTCCCAATTCCAAATGACATCACAAAATAATGTGAGGGGGATAAAAAAAGGAGCGCCCCTCCCCCACAAATATTGTTCTGGCAGGCCCCGTCGAAAAAACCCCAAGGCTGTGAAGGATTGTGGTTCAAGGGTTGGATGTTCCTATTGGAGATGGTCCGTTTGCAACGATGTAGAGCTAAGTGGATGCCACAGCTGTTGATGGCCACTAAAGCTGGTAATCCAGCTTTATCCGAGAACAGGAAGTTGTTTCGGGATAACCAAGTGCCCCAGATAACAATAGAGGGAAGTCCTTTGAAGGAAGCAAATATTGAGTTTTCAGTCCAACTTCTCCAGGCCTCTACCAGAGAGTGCCCTTCCCACCGAAAATTAACTTTAAGAATCCGAGACACCACCAGCCAGACCTCCTTAATGAATCTACAGTGGAGAAAAAGATGTAATACTGTTTCCTCATCATGTGAACACAGGTAGCACCTACCAGGACCCTGTAGATTTCTTTTTTGCAGGAAGTCCCAGGTGGGAACTCTATTAGCTAAGATGCACCACAAGAAGAGGCGAGCTTTGAGAGGACTCTGCAATCTCCAGATAGATTTCCACCACCACACCGGTTCCCTGTCCCATAAATTTGCACTGATCCACTGATAGCCATATTTCGGTGTATAAGTTCCCGAGGGATCCCCATCCCAGACCAAGGTGTCATCTTCATCGTTGAGAAAGATCTGATCCCTGCTGAGCGCTCGCAGATAAGTTCTAAGTTCATTCTCCAAGACCAAGTCTAGACCAAGTGATTCAGCTCGCCTCCATACAGGCCTTCCCATCCAGAAGTTTTCCCCATCCACCAAGTGATGGAGAATAGTAATATGCCGCTGCCGCAATTCCCTGAGCAGTCCATCTAACAGGATATGCTGTGCTTCGTAGCCAACCCAAGGATCTCGGCCAACCCTCAACCTTCGACCGTTACCAACATCCCAAACAAGGTTCTGTTCGATAACATGAAAGGAGGAGACAAGCGCTTTCCAAATGACAGACCCCCCTTTATGTGTCTTGAGTGGGGACCTAATCCAATCCTCCACAGTGTCCGGAGCAATATATTTGAGAGTCATAATACGAGCCCAGAAACCTCCAGATGTGATTAGCCTCCAACCACATTTAGCAGCCAAAGCCTGAGAGAAGAAGAAAATGTTCTTGAGCCCCCAACCTCCCAGAGCTTTGGGGGTAGCAATTCGTTCCCATTTCACCCAAGGCGTAACATGTGCGTCCTCCTTACCATTCCACAAGAAGCGAAAGCATATTTTCTGAGCTGCTTCCAGGATCCCCTTTGGTATCCACGCAAGGGACATCCAATAAACTGGAATGGCTTCCGGTACCGACTTCACCAAGATCAATCGGCCAGCACGTGAGAGCCACCTGAAGCTCCAACATTTGAGTCTTTTTTCCAGTTTTTCCAAGAGCCAAGCCCAGTCATGTTTCAGATAGTTATTAGGCTTTAGGTGAAAACCCAGGTATCGTAACCCCTCTGAAAGGTTAAGGAGCTGGAAAGGGAACAGATCAGTGAGGGTGTGAAGTTCCTCCTCTTCCATCGGAGAGGCCGTAATAGTAGATTTGTCAAAGTTGATCTCCATTCCGGTTGCAAAGGAGAAGAGGTCCAGGATTTCCTTGTATTTAGCAGCCTCCCCTCTAGAGCCAGAGCAGAAGATCAGAATGTCATCCACAAAGAGCAGATGTGTGAGTGCGGTCCCCGGAGCTACAAGGATCCCTTCGATATCTCTCGTGCGCTTAGCTTCCTTAATGGCCCTGCTCAAGCTTTCAGCCACCAATAAAAATAACAGAGGGGATAGAGGGCATCCCTGGCGTAAACCACGCCCAGAATGGAAAAAGGGAGTCGCTGCACCATTCATAAGTATCGAAAAAGAGACAGTGGTAATACAACTCATGATCCAGCGAATGAAACCGATCTCAAAACCCAAATGTGTAAGCATAAGACGGATATACATCCAACTAACCTTGTCGAATGCTTTAGAAAGATCAATTTTGAGAACTGCACCTTTCTGCTTGCTGGTTTTTATGCTATGAAGCCCTTCCTGTGCTAAGCCAATGGCTTCATGAATCTGACGACCTTCAAGAAACCCGAACTGCTCCTCAGAGATGTGTGTGGATAATATAGGTTTGAGTCGACGAGCGATCACCTTAGTGACAATCTTATACACACAGTTGCAAAGAGAGATGGGACGAAAATCATTAAGCTTGGAAGGGGTGTCCCCTTTGGGAATAAGAGCAATGAAAGTAGAGTTAATGCTGGCGGGGATTTTGCCTTCCCTCCTGGAAGCCTCGACCAGCTGTAAGAGATCTTCACCAATAATATCAAGGAGAGCTATAAAGAACTCAATCGTCCAACCATCCGGCCCTGGACTTTTGTCCTTCTGAAAGCTGCTAAGTACCTCCTTCAATTCATCCATAGTGATGTTGTCCATCAACCTCCTGTTATCCGCCTCTTCAACAAAGCGAGGGAAGAGTTGTGCAACTCTGAGAACCTCTTCAATGTTCACTCTGTTATTGGCTTTGAAAAGTTCCTGAAAGTGATTTACCCCAATCCCAGCCAAACCTTCAAAGGTGGCCTGGGAATTACCATCCGAGTCTTCTAGGCTCCAGATAGTATTGACAGATCTTCTACCCTTAGCATAAGCATGGAAAAACTTTGAGTTTTCGTCTCCACTCTCCAACCAAATGGCCCTGCTTTTAAGCCTCCAAGCCTCTTCGTTGTGTAATAAGATCCTGTTCCTTTTTTCCATCAGCGAAACAAGATGTTCCTTAGTAGCCTGTGTGTCGAACCCGCCTCCAGATTCCCCCGAAATGTTGGAGATAGCCTCTTCAATGTCTATAAGCTCCTTGTCCTCCCGTTTTCTCTTGGCTGCAGCCCAAGATTTGATAGGTTCCTTGAGTAGTTTGATGTTCTCCGCAAAGTGAAAGGCTGCAGTAAGATTGGATCCCGGGTGGAAAGGTAACCAGTGCTGCTGGATCAAATCAAAGAAGGTTGGATCCTCCAGCCACACCTTGTTGAATTTAATGGGAGCGGGCGGCTTGTTAGGCCCAGCCTTCAGTTCCAGAAAAATCGGATCATGATCAGAGCATCCCCCTGCCCCAATCCATTGCCTCACATAGAAAAAAGTCTCCACAATATGTTCAAATATAAGAAAGCGGTCTAGCCTTTTAGCCACTCTTTCTTGATCAATTTCCTAGTGTTACAACTGACATGGTGTTCATTATACAATTTTTTTCCTATACTTTTTGTTTATTTATTCCTAAAAAAACATTTCCATTCCTTTCAAAAGCATAGAGTGCTTAGTGATTTGTTTCAATTTCATATTGTTATGAGTGCCATGGTGCTCATTATGGTGTGCTATGGTGTTCATAGTCGTTTCTGACACTACAATGTAGATGAAGCCTAGGCTTGATCACGGATTAGATTCCATGGTGTAGTTTGACGAGAAATTTAGTGTTGTCTTATAAGGCATTTGAGTCTCTTTGTATTCTTCTTGGAGAAATTTTTGTTCCTTCTAATTTTACTATTTTCCTACCGACGTTCATTTTTGCTATCGTTACTTTGGGGTTGGAACCGCGACTCGAACAAATTCTCCATCCAAGTATTTCTGAGATTGATAATTAAGGTTCATAAACTTATAATTTAAATAAATCATGGAATGGAAATGTATGAAATAAAATGAAGAAGGCTTACAGAGAGATTTCCAAGGACGGGCAAGTCTCAGTGTGGCGGGTTTCATGTTCGGCCGGTGCAAAATTATCGGCAAGGAAGTGCATAGATTTAGAGGAGCCGTAGAGCGATCGAACTATCAATTTCTCAGCCAAATCATTAATGCGGAAAGGACACCTTTTTTGGGGTGAGGATGGACCTCTGTAATGCATGTGGCTTCATCTTAATTATTTCCATTTTCTGTGACGTTGCTCTCTCGGTATGCTTTCTCCATGGATGTACTTCCTTCTGCTGCGTCTCCACTTCAACACTCTAATTCAATATATTATTAGCATTCACATGGGTCGTTTGGGCTTTCACACATTGAACTTTGCTAGAATTGTCTTTTATCTTTAAATTTTCAAGTATTTATAAGATTTTAATGTTATATTTGTTTTACTTAAAAAGTTTCATATCCAAAGTAAAATGATGTTATATTTGTCCTATCGATTCACACAAAGGTAGTGACAAAAAAGAGGAGTTCCACTTGAAAACTGAAGAATGAAAGGGGTCCAATACCGGGTGTCTTTGATAGGATAGTATACCCAGTCTACTTCCCCAAGGAACAATGCATATGAACGACTCACTTATATGTCATCATAAAAGAGGCAACTGGTCACTTCAACATTCTAGCATTTACACAACTGTCATGGCAGCCTTGTTCTCTACACTAACTCAAAGTTTTAGCAAAAACATCATTGTATGTTTGAACTTTCGACAATGTCTTCTTTTGAACTTTCCAGTCAACATGTTGCTAGAAACTAAAAAATTTGATGGGGAAGATTTTAGTACCAATAGTTATGTTGAAAGGTAATTTGTACTGCATGGTTAGAAGCATCGTTGTGGAATTCCATTGGTCATTCCATTTTCTTTTGGTGTAAGGGTTGTATATATGCACTTGTCCTCTTCAGTGTGTATGAGCCCATATCTTTCATAATATGTAGCTCAGTTACTCCTATTTGTTTATTTGTTGCTGTTAAGTTGTTATGGCTTTCAATCGATCTACTCCACAAATATTTATTTGATCAATATTATCTTGGTTATGCCCTCATATTTGCTTTTGTATGAGCAGATATGAATGATTTAGGGTAATAAACAATCTAACTTGGACATATGAGCGTTGAGGACACCAGACTCCTAATTTGTTTACAAAGTGTATTTTTAAATCTTCTAGATTGGTAACACTCATTTTCCAAAACATTTCTGCTCACCTAAGTGTCACACCATGTATGAATTTGGAGCATTCTTTGGCACATACTCACCTTAGTTTACTTCTCTTAATGTTTGAGTGAGCACTCTTTAATGTGCATAATGTTATGGACTATTATAACATTCCTTGTTATGAGTTTAACATGTATTTTATGACATGAAAGCTTCTATTATTTTAATATTGTATAACATGAAAGCTTCTATTATGATGATACATGTATACATGAAATTAGGGTAGCTTGCATTCATAGTAGTAATAGCAAGAACATGAGTATAGGTTGCTTTGCTATTTGTTGTACCTTAACTAATGTAATTTCCATTATTGGTAAAGATGTTATCCATACTCCATGCAAAGATGTTATCCAAATTCCCATTGTCAAAGCCTCATTTCTGGATTTGTAGTTGCATTTGTTCCCAATGACTATTATGTTGTTGGAATGCATGGTTTCACTCATAGATGAGCACAAGGATATAATGTATTTCAATATATTCAAGGGTTAGGTATGCAATTCAAAACATCAAGGAAGATTTGATTACATATCTTTGCCTTGTAATGTCCATATGGATATTTTCCTGCACTCTCATATTCAGAAGATCACATATCTAAGAGTGATTGTTAGCAAATGGACTGTCAGAGCAAGAACTCATCAAGGAACTTTCAAGATGAAATGAATTGAAGAGAGGGTGTACCATGATCAATGACCTTGTTGCTGATATTGTCTATCATGGCTATTGTGGTTGTTGGTGAGACACCTTATGTAGAAACAAATCGGGACAATCTGAATTTGAAAATTCCCTTAGGTGGAGGTAACACGATTAAGAACTTATGTGGTTCCTTCAAATGGCTTGTAATCTTGATTTTGGCCTAATATTTTCGAAAAAAGGGTGAGTTTTCGGCTAAGTACAACTCATGTTTTTACGACGAAACATGTCGCAGTTGTTTTGTGAATTTTCACATCATTTTAACGAATCTGCGCCGAGAGTTTCACATCGGTTGTACGAGTTGCGCCGACATTTTTGCTTCATTTGAACGAGACACGCCGACCGGCTAACGACGAAATTTTTCGGCAAAAGTAAATTGACACCAATGTCGATATAAAAAAAACAAAGGTCACCAACCGTTTCAATGCAAATGAGCGAATCACACCAATCGCGGACAATTACAAGAGATCAAGGTCGGGCCTTTCACACAAGGAGCCAGATGCGAGCGTTGATAGTCGTAACCATGAACAGAGGAGGGATGATGAAACTCCTAGAAATGGAACAGTAGGGGCAAGAGAAGGAAACACTACTATGAATTGTCAAAAGTGAATCCCCATGTTGTTTAACTTGAAAAAAGAGAGTTGCAGATCATGTATGAAATCCCAAATGGCATCACATAGATTTATTGTTGTTTTTCACTGCTTGGTTGCTGTGGTGAATACAAAGTTTCCAGAAGTTGGTAATCTGCTTTTGAGAATAATTATTTTCCAACTTAAAAGGTCATTCAAACGCAATGACAAGGTTGGTTTGCCTTTATCTTATTAACTAATTTTTGGCCTTGTCAATTCCTATTTTATTCTAAAACTATCTTTTGCATGATATGTTTATTTTATGTTTAGCTATTATGCATCCTCTGTTATTGGCAGCAACAAAATTCATAGCTCATCTAGCGAACCAACAAGTTGCACATGAGATCATTACTTTGGATGAGCTAAAAACTCGACTCTATTTTTTTGTGATTGAAGCAACAAACCGCCAAATAGTATTGACCCATGCCTTAGAAGGTTTGGAAGGTTTAAGTTGTGTATATAAACACTATGGTCCAATGTTGTATTTGTATCTTTATTTGTTTATTTATAGTAAATAGTGTATAAATAACAACATGTTAAGAATTGTTCGCTAGTTTGTTGAGGTGCCCAATGTTTGGAAAATGTCAAGATGAACCTTCAAACGGTAAATCACCAATGATTCAATGTTGTTTTGTAATTTGTTGTTTTATGGATCACCTCGTTGTAGGAAGTCTCCACTTGCAAAAGCCATTGCTAATGAGTGTCAAGCTGATTTCATCATTGTAAAAGGCCTAAAATTCTTAACAATGTGGTTTGGAGGAACTTAGGTTAATGTACAAGAGATTTTTGACAAATCTCGACAATTCGCACCATGTATCTTGTTCTTTGATGAGCTTGATTCTATTGCCGCACATGTCAAATATCGTATCTTTGATTGACATGATACTTGAGCATAGATTTACCCCTATCTTTGTTTCTTCTACCTTCCCTCTTTTCCTACCGGCATTCACTTTGCCCCTCCAGGGGCAAATGCTAGTCTTTAATCTTACCAAGTAACATAAACCCAAGTTTGGAATTCTCCAAAATCAAAGCAGTTTCAAAAAGAACTCAAACCCAAAGTTTGGAAGTCTCCAACTATACAACACTTACATACCAAAAAAACTCATTCCGCAATACCAAAAAGTGCGTAGATTAAATTTAAATAAAAAATATTAATAAATAATATTAAAAGTCCCAGCTTTATAAAATATTAAAAAATAATATTAAATTAAAATTAATTAAAATATACTTGTAATTAACTTAATAAAATAATAAAATAAATATTAATTTAAATAAAAAATAACATGATCTTTAAATGTTATTTATTTCCATTCGATATATAAATTAATATTATATATAATAACAAAATTTAATATTATGATATTTTTTAAGTTAATATTAAATAATGTATTTAGCAATTATTTATATTTACTCATTTTATTAAAATGTATAAAAAAATTATTTTTAATAAACCTTTTTTATTAAAGAATTACTTCCAACTAATTCCAATTTTTGGAATAACCTAAAGAGTATTGAACTTTTTTAAAATTTTAATTTGTGAAATAAATTATAGAGTATTAAACTTTTTATATTTAGTGATTTAAGTAATTATGATGTAATTTTTTTCCTCAATTTCTTTTTATTTTATTTTTTAAAATACTATAAAATTTATAAATCTATTATAAAATGTAAACAAATAAAAAAAAAATTTAAAAATGAGAATCACTCTTGTATATTTCACACTAATTTTTTAAATATTAAAAAAATAATAATAAATCAATTTCTTTTTATTTCATTTTTTAAAATACTAATTTTTTTTATAAATCCATTATAAAAAATAAACAAATAAAAATAATTTAGAAAAAAATGACATAGGTGGAAATCACTCTTATATATTTCACACTAATATTTTTTTAATATAAAAAAATTATAAATATATTATAAAAAGCAAACAATTAAAATACAAATTTTAGAAAAAAAACTAATATAGGTAGGAATCACCTTTGTATACTTTACATTAAAAAATGATATCTAAAATTTAATATTCACACTGATATTGAGATTAATAAATCAAAGTTTATCTCACATATATTAATAACTATTATCATTAATATTCAGATAAAATATTTTTTTGTTGTTGAATATATATATATATAAACATGAAATTACATTTTATATATGAAAGACGATAATTAATATAAAATAAAGAATAATTATTATATATATATGAATGATTTTGGTAAAAAAATTAATTTTATAGAATATAATATCTAAAAATAAAATAATTTCTTTATTTAAAATATTTAAAAATTGAATTAAATTTATAACAATATATTTTCTTATATTAAAAAATGCATGTCATTAAACTATCTACCATCTAGAATTAAAACTAAAGGAATATATCAATGGAACTAAAAGAAAGTTAATGATTTTATGATTTATGATAGCTCATTTTGGTTAAGTCCGCAATTAAACAAAACCAGTTCAATATTCATTCTTCGCTATAATTATCAAAATCAATTTTGGTTATAATCACCAAAATCCATTTTGATCAAGGCTAGATCCTATTGACATTCGAACAAACCAAGTTTAATATTCAATTTGTCATTTTCCAAATTGCATTGTCTGAAAAGAACCACCAAAGGAAATACCTACTCAGAAGTGCTAGAGCAATTTAGACACCTAGGCTTGCATCGCACAGAATTGATAATTCCTAAACCTAAAACATAAAAATATCCAACTTTATGAAATGTGTCCAACTGATTGTATGTAGCCTATCTCTTTCACCGAATAATACCATGCCTTCAAATCAAATGCAACTTGAACTGGTCCAACCTAGAGAATATGAACGCTAGATGCGGCTTCTGAAATCACAGGATATGAATTGAAAAATAAACATTGAATTCACACTCTCTACGGAATTATATAGGGCAGATATGACTTATGAAATCACAAGATATGAAGTGGAAACAACACTAAATGCACACTCTCGAGGGAATTAAATAAGGTTGATATTGTGCGTAGCATGAAAGTTATTTGAGAAGAGTGACCAAGACGACTTATAAATTTCCCATCCAAAATCATACTGCATGTGGTATCTGGTAGCCATATGCAACCTTCAATTGAGCTAATTGTTGAAGAAATTTAATTAAAATATTGAGACCCTAATCTCAATATTTAAAGTTATATTCTCAAATCTCAATTATACTTATAATTTGGATTATGAACAAGGACACAAAAAATTAGAAATACCAAGCATTTCTGGTATTTCAAACTAATAATGGATACAATTCTTGATGTTTGAGCGTTCACTACTTTATACAGGGACCCGAATAAAGAACACAAATTCTACATCTTAAGTGAGACGAAGATCCCAACACAAAAGTTTAACGAATAACTTGTTTTTTTATTGCACAAAAAATATGAAGAAGGTTTAAACCTAAAACAAAAGTTTAACGAATAAATTGTTTTTTTATTGCACACAAAATATGAAGAAGGTTTAAACCTAAAAAGTTTCTTACAAAGAGGGGAAAATTGAAAAATGTACAAAATCACCAAGTATATCCCTATGGTATTTTTAGTTAATGATAATTTCAATTGAGGGATCTAAGTGGGAAATTCCTTTGCTTTTGTAGAACCAGGATTCAGTGTGATAAGAAAGGAGTTTCACCATTTCAGAATTGTTTTCTTTTCAATTGTTGATGGCAGTAAACTGTTCATGAGATAGTGTCAAAGAGAAACCTACATATTAAGCACAGTTTATGAAGTTAGTCACAGATTCTGTAACTTTCAAAGAGAATTTTTAATTAAACTGTTGAAAATGTCAAAATTGCTTCAAGATGTGAAGGAATAAAATATGAAAACGTATGTGCCCTTTTAAGTCCATTTAATCCTTCCATGGAAGGGTTGTGGACGTTTTGCACTTCAGATCAACTCTATTCCTTTTCTCATATAAGGAGGAGTCATTTCAAATATTTCCCACATGACAGGTCCTTTTGATTATTATTAGCTCATTGCAGAATGGAAAAAAAAATTCTTGATCTTTCCACAGACGAGTACCAATTGAAAGAACATTTAACATTGATGGGAAAAATTGCTCCAACTTTGGAGGCAGGAAGTGGGGCTCACCCTTTTTTCAGTTATCAAAATTTGGCATGTAATGATTTAGAGGTGGGGCGTGTTTGATATGAAACCCCTTTAGTAATCAACATTGCAGCTATACAATGTAAACTCCCAGAGAGCATGAGCAAAATATCCAAACTAGTACATGAACTAAATAGCATAGCCTTGTCGAGATTCATAAACACACTGACTGGTATCATGCTTGTATTTTTATGTAAAATGGCTTAGCGACACTAGCAAACTCTCCTAAAATTATTGTTATTGCTGGCTAATACAGAAAATGGTTAACTTGGATAATGTAAATTGACTAGAGATATTGCAAGGCATTCCCTTAGTACATAAAAAAAAAAATTCCAAAGATACTTTATGAGGCAAACTGGAAGTGTCAGAATCATGTTGTAATTGACATTGATAACATGAGAAACAAGATTTATGAAGATCGAATTAGAGAGACATTTTAAGTCATTTACATTCAGTGACTCGCCAGAGATATTAATCATATACAAATAGAGCAAAGTAGCCACATCTAATACATGTTTGTCACACCCATAGTTTTTGTCAAATCTATTAGTGCCTGGGTTGTTTTCTCAATAGACTTTTTTTCCAATACTCTTGAAGTGATGGGAGCCATTGCTTCATATATACTTTTTACTGTATGCACAAAGAACAAAGAGAAAGGAACAACCAAATAGATATCAGTTAATTAGATATAAATTTGTTTTCTTCAGACGCTGAAAAATTGGGAAATATCCAGATTAAAAAATCTTCATTAGCTACAAAAGCCACAATTAAAAAAACAACACTCGAGGGAACCTAACAATTTCTTATCCTTTACAATTCTTAAAAACAAAATCTTCATATAATATGTAAGTTCCAACTAAAATCCCATAACTGGGAAGTGGAAATATCTCTCTAAATACTGCAAAGCCTTGAAAGTCTTGAATGTACCAAAATGACTACCATAAGATGAGTGTGTCTCTCAAATGAGTTTGAGCCACGGTGAAGTAGATGGAACACAACACTGATCTAATTTTTATAGAAAACGATTCCTTAATGTTTATTGTATAATCAAGAAAAAGGAGTTTGAATTACCACTATAAGTTGTAACTGTAAATATGTGAGAATTGGTCCCAAGAGTGTATCTGAAAATAGAGTGACTTCCGGGCATGTGCAAGCTAATGAGGGTCACTTTTGGCGCATTAGATGCAATCAAAAACTGAAAAATCAGGCATCCATCAACTTACTTGGTTTTTTTGAGATACTTACACAAGATATCTTGCATCGAGTAAAAAATATGAAACGTAGTAAATTGAGTCACATTTCCGAATCTATAAGTTTTAAGTAATGAAAATTTACATAACTATGTCAAATTTCATTTTTTCTAACAGTCACTTTTTACTTTTTTGGCAAATGATAAGGTATATGTTTTTGTGGGTGCAGCCTTTCACTGCCTAAATGACGGTTTCAGGCTACAAAAATTGGTATACATGTATAGAACCTATAGCACTAGTGCAGCACTATTTTTCCAAAATTAAATGTTTAATTTTTAATTTTTTTTTTAATTATGTAAGTGATCAAACCTCAAGAACAGTACGTCAAATGTGGGTGCAGCCTTTGAAGGTCTTAATGCAGTTATTTCGACTTGTATTTTTTATAGCATGTAAAGGTCGGTGTCTACTAGTGCAGCATACAATTTTTTTTTTAAATGGTTGTGAAATGAAAAAGTTACGGAATAAACACTACAATATGTTTTTTGACTTAAGGAGTGATGACACAAGAAAATTAGGAAATAAATAGAAAATCTCAATATTTTTTTAAAAACATTACATATTTGGAATCTGCATAAAAAATTCTATCTATGCCTAAAATTTCGTCAATAATAGTCATGTATGTCATGCGGTAGAGAGCGGTGAAAAACAGGCTTATTGAGAAAAATGGTGGAAATGTCTAATTAGCTATGGTTTAGTAAATTCCATAGCACAAGTTTGGTAAGTCTGAAACAACCACATAGGACTGTGGCTGACACACGAGCGCGGGAGGAGTGGGTGATTAGGAGCTCAGGAATGTGTGCGTGTTATGTTTAAATTCAAATAACGCGCGCGCATTATAGTTAAATTCAATTTTTTTTGTTTTCGCGCCTAATGCTATAATAAACGCAAGCGCGTTTTGTTTATACAAAACGTGCGTGCATTCTTTATATACATCACGCGTGCGCATTATTATCTTCACAAATTTATATTTTCAAGTGTTCCATGGAGATCAAGGGGGCAAGAGAAAGATGACCATGATGAAGATTAGCCAGCAACTATTGCATTAGATAACTTCATTTACTAATGGGTCTAATTTGACTACCATAGAATTAGATAGCTTCATTTAGTCACGGGCCTAATTTGACTGCCATAGAGTAACCATCAATGACCGCATTAGATAGCTTCACTGACTCCATTAAAATTCAAATGGACATGACATGAATGATTTAAATTCAACACCTTAGCTAGCTTCATTTCATTCAATGATGGGCCTAATTCGACGGGAGCATGGGAACCCGGACTCCATTAAAATTCAATTGGAC